>PYAF01003097.1:15534-40604 GCA_007407185.1 Glycine tomentella
TTGTGGGATGGTGGTGAGGATGTCACACCCAAGTACCTGGGTGATGATATGGTCCTCCTTTTGGGGCTCAAGGATGAGAAAGCTAAGGAATTATCTAGAAACGCAGAGGAAGATGGTCTGTCTATGTTCTATTCTTTGGAGAAGTGGACTCCATCCCTGCGCTATGGGTTTAGACTAGTGTGGGTGTCATGCTGGGGAATACCGCTACATGCCTGGGACTCGGAAAATGTTAACAAAATCGTGGCAGGGGTGGGTGAGGTGGTAGACATGGATGTTGACATCACTGATACTCAACGGCTGGATCGGGTTCGTATCCTCCTCAAAACTCCTTGGCAGCCGTTGATTTATCACAACGTGGAGGTGTTTATCAACAATGAAAAGTTTGTCGTCAACCTAGTCGAGGATACGTGCTGGAAATCGTGTATCTGCAAGTGCAGCGGATGTAGCTTCGAAGGGTAATCTGAGGAGATTGAGTCTGATGATAGCTCCTTGGGCTTAAGTGATGACGAAGCGGAAGGGGCCAAGATGATGTCCTCAACAATGGAGGAAGTTGGTCACGGAAGTAACGGAGTGGCTGGAATGGAGGTTCCGGCAACAGCAACGGCGGAAGAGGCGCAAGGAAGGGATGGTAGTGGTGGTAGGGAGGGGCAGTGTTGTTTGTCCAGAGGTTCTGGTCAAAAACCACTGGATAATAACCCTCTGTGGCAACAACCTGTCCCTGGGGCAGAAGAGACTATACGGGTAGAGACAGGGGATGCTTTTGTGGCAGCAGAAATAATTGGAAAAGCTGCAGGCGATAGTGACCAGTGCTTGAGGCTAGATGGTACTAATTCTGACGGAGGTGGCTGGGTCAGGAGGGACCCACTTATGCTTGACCTGATGGAGGAGATGTGTGGGAATAATAAAAAGGGGAAGTCAGCTGACCAGGGCACTTTGAGATCCTCAAACGTGTGCAAATCTGCCCCACAAGGTGGGACAGGCTCTATGTTGGGCTTAAACAGAGTTGGGCCTGATATGCAATGGAAGGTGTATTCTAGGAATAAGTGGTGCAAAAAGCACACTCAGCCTAGTATGATAAAACAGGACCAGGGTACTGGGCTTAATTTACAACAGATTAGCCCTGAAGGAAAGGAGGCGTCCTCTTTTATTTGTGAGACACCACCAGCAATGATGGGAGGCAGTGGTTTAAAGGAGGCAGTGGAATGGGGGAATAGGCCCACGGGTAATAACACTCCAGGGGATGAAGCTTCTTCAAGTAATACAAAAGGTGTGTGGAATTATGAACCTTCTGATGACTGGTTACTGGCTGAACTCCTGGGAACTAGGTGTGATAATAAAGCAGATATGGTGGACCAGCTGATAGCTATGGAGGAGAGAGATAAAGAAGAGGTCAGTAGGTTGGGTAGAAGCGAGGGTGTTATATGAAGATTTTATCTTATAATATGAGGGGGTTGGGAAGGGAAGTGAAGTGGTCAGCTGTTAGAAAATTATGTAGTAAGGAGAGGGTAGATATGCTATGTATTCAGGAGACAAAAAAGGAAGTCATTGAGGGTAAAGTGTGCCAGGCTATATGGGGTGACGCTGACTGTAGCTGGGAATTTCAACCTGCGGTTAATAAAGCTGGGGGCCTCTTGTGTATTTGGAATAAGGAACTGTTCAAAGTTACGAAGAAGGTGGGGGGCAGTGGATTCTTGTATTTGGAAGGCATTTGGGTTGAAGATAATACTAGGATTTTTGTGGTAAATGTGTATTCATCATGTGAATCAACCTTGAAAAGAGCTTTATGGGAGGAGGTTAGGCAGCTTAGGTCTGCCAGCAGGGGGGGCTTGTGGTGCATCATCGGGGATTTTAATAATGTGAGGAGGCCTTCGGAACGAGTGGGCATCTCTCAGAGAACCTATGATGAGGGCATCATCAAGGAATTTAATGAATGGATCGATGACTTAGAGCTGGAGGATGTGCCATGTATTGGGCGTAGGTTCACATAGTTTAGACCTAATGGTTTGGCAAAAAGCAGGTTGGATAGAGCCTTAGTCTCCGCAGAGTGGTTTGTTAAGTGGCAAGGCACTTCTCTGGCCACCCTTGACCGTAACTTTTCTGATCATTGTCCAATTCTGTTGAGTGCTTCTCAGGCAGACTGGGGTCCGAAACCGTTCAGGGTCTTGGACTGCTGGTTTGGGGATAAGTCTTTTAGGAAAACAGTCCGTGATTGTTGGAATTCAAAGCAGGTGTCGGGTTGGGGCGGTTTTGTCTTGAAAGAAAAAATTAAAGCCCTGAAACTACAGCTAAAAGACTGGAACTTGCATCATTTTGGAGACATTCAGCAAAATATTAACAAAATCCAGGGTGAGATGAATAGGCTGGATCTGGAAGGTGAGGCTAGGCTGCTTAGTGATGTTGAATTGAAAAAGAGGAAGCAATTGCAGCAGGATCTGTGGACTGCTTCACAGGCTTATGCCTCAATCCTACGGCACAAGGCTAGAACTAAGTGGATAAAGGAGGGAGATTGTAACTCCAGTTTTTTTCACAGGACTGTAAACTGGAAACGCAGGAAAAATCTGGTTAAAGGAGTTTTGGCTGATGGGTGTTGGTTGACTGAACCGAGTAGAGTCAAAGAGGCTATTAGATCGTCGTTCATGAATAGATTTGAGGAACCCCTGCAAGGCAGGCCTAAACTAGATGGGGTCAAGTTTAGGGCCATTGATCAACAACAAAACAACTTCTTGGAGGCGCGGTTTGAGGCGATGGAAGTGCGGGATGCTGTTTGGATGTGTGGGAGTGAGAAGAGTCCTGGCCCGGATGGTCTGAATTTCAGGTTTATTAAAGAATTTTGGGAGGTCATACAACCTGATTTCCTGCGCTTTCTGGATGAATTTCATGCTAATGGTGTTTTCCCTAGAGGTGGTAATGCGTCTTTCTTAGCATTGATCCCCAAAGTGCCTGACCCCCAGGGCCTCAATGAATATAGACCTATTTCTCTTATCGGATGCATGTATAAAGTCGTTGCTAAGGTATTATCTCTTAGGCTTAAAAAGGTCCTGCCATCCATTATTGATGGGCGCCAATCAGCCTTCATAGAAGGGAGGCACTTGCTACAAAGTGTGGTTATTGCTAATGAAGTGGTTGATGATGCAAGAAGAGGTAATAGAAGCTGTCTTGTTTTTAAAGTTGACTATGAGAAAGCTTATGATTCAGTCAGCTGGGAATTTTTGTTATACATGTTGAAGAGGTTGGGTTTTAACCATAGGTGGATTAGTTGGATTGAGGGCTGTTTAAAATCTGCATCTGTCTCTATCCTGGTTAATGGCAGCCCTACGGCAGAATTTAAACCACAAAGAGGCCTTAGGCAAGGTGACCCACTTGCTCCTTTCTTGTTTAATATAGTTGCAGAAGGTCTATCTGGTTTGTTGCGGGAAGCGCTGGAAAAGAACAGATTTGAGGGTTATAAGGTTGGTTCTAACAAGGTGGATATTAGCATGCTACAATATGCCGACGATACTATTTTCTTTGGGGCTGCTACAGTGGAAAATGTCAAAACCCTCAAGGCTCTGCTGAGAAGTTTTGAGTTGGTGTCCGGCTTAAAGATAAATTTTGCTAAGAGTTGTTTTGGCGCATTTGGGTCGAGTAATCAGTGGATTAGCAATGCTGCCCGGTACCTGAACTGTCGTCAGCTGCTGCTACCTTTTTTATACTTGGGTGTCCCTATTGGGGCAAATCCTCGAAGGAGTGAGACATGGGATTCTGTGGTGGGAAAATGTGAGAGAAAATTAGCTACGTGGAAGCGCAAATACTTATCCTTCGGGGGTAGGCTGACTTTAGTTAAGTCAGTTTTGAATTCAATTCCTATTTTCCTTTTCTCTTTTTTCAGGGTGCCTAAGAAGGTGGTGGATCGTTTGGTGGCTTTACAAAGGAAGTTCCTATGGGGTGGCAGTGCTGATCATCGAAAGATAGCTTGGGTCAGCTGGGAGGAGGTTTGTCAGCCCAAAGAGAAAGGAGGCTTGGGGGTTAGAGATCTCTCAAAATTCAACACTGCATTGCTCGGGAAATGGAGATGGAATATGTTTCACTGCTATGCGGATTTGTGGGTTCAAGTTCTGGAATCAAAGTATGGGGGATGGAGGAATCCACATACTATGAGAAGGTCAGATAGAGACTCTATATGGTGGAGGGACATTTGCAATATATGTCAGTCCAATGATGAGGAGGGCTGGTTCAACAAGGGGGTTAAATGGAGGATTGGCTGCGGGTCTAGGGTGATGTTTTGGGAAGATGGTTGGAGGGAAGATGGTGTGCCTTTGAGGAGGAAATTTCCTAGGCTATACCAAATCTCCCAACAACAACAACACTACATTCAGCAGTTGGGTTTTCATTCACACGTAGGTTGGGAGTGGTCACTTACATGGCGTAGAAGCTTTATGGAAGGAGAAGTAGCAGCAGCAATTAGTTTCATACAGGATATTCAGGGCTTGTCAGTAAGTGCCCAACAGCAGGACTTATGGAGGTGGAAGGGGGATTTGAGTGGTGTCTACACGGTGGGAAGCGCTTATAAGATGTTGAGCAGGGGGCTGGATACCCAGGCCAAGGTGGAAGAATTCTATGATCTCTGGAAGCTAAAGGTCCCAGGAAAGGTCTCATGTTTTGCATGGAGACTCCTGAAAGACCGATTGCCCACTAAGAGAAATCTGAGTAGGAGAAACATTAGTTTCGATGATGACAGCTGCCCTTTTTGTAATAGTGCTGTTGAGGAGGCTTCACACGTGTTTTTTAGCTGTTGCAAAGTTATGCCGCTGTGGTGGGAGTCCATGGAGTGGATTAATATGCAGGGGGTATCCCCGATTAATCCTACTGATCATTTCTTACAACATGGTTTCTGCGGCTTCAAGGGCCTTAGACTCCAAAGATGGAAGATTTGGTGGTTAGCGGTGACCTGGTGCATCTGGTATCACCGCAATCGGATTGTCTTTCATAATGAAAGATTCAATGGCACGAAATTGATGGAAGACGCAATTTTCTTCTGTTGGTCTTGGCTGGTTAACTTGGAGAAAGGGTTTAGTACTCCTTTCTACCAATGGTCTAGTCATATTAGAGAAGGTTTTTTGTATGTAGATGGGGCCTAGTGCCTAAGATTATTTTGTTTCGGCCTGGATGGGAGCATGTCCTTAGATTGATCTTTGGCACCTTAATTCAGGCTTCTCCCTGTATTAGGCTGCCAAATTTCTGTCATGTTAGCTGATGGGCTTTCTTTTTGTGTCTATTTGTAATCTTTTCTATACATATATATAATATAATTATCTTTGCCGATCAAAAAAAAAAAAATTCAAAAGGTGGTATTATAATTATGAAATTGTGTAATGAGATATGCATTATGAAGTGGACTTGCAAATGTTTGATTGCGAATTCTTAGAGAGTTTTTTGAAGTGTTGAATTGCTATGAAAGAAGTTAAAATCTTGCGAAGCATAATTGTAGGTTATTGGTGAGTGATTCTTTTATTTCCTAGACAGCATAGTTTCTACCAGTTTGGAGCTTTCAGATTTTCTAGGATGGAAGAATTTACATAAAAAGATTGCAATGTATAAGTATAACATTGCCATTATGTATGGGTCAGACATTTGAAAATGACAGTTCTATGAAATGTTCCTCCTTTTCTAAGTTTTCTTTAAACATAGATGTCTGTTATTCTAGTTAAGGAAGTCAGTACAGTATGCCTTACAGTTGATTGATCAATATGGAATCGAATTGATTCTATTTTCTGTTTTTTCTTGTATGTCTACTGTTATGCACACAACTTGATAATATTTCTTAATTTTCTGTTTACATGCTTTAAGAAATTCGATATTTCCGTTTTATGAGATATTATTGATTATATTTAGTAATTTTGATTAGTTTATATTGATTATGACAGGGGAATTCTATATCAACTACCAAATATAACTTCTTCACCTTTTTGCCAAAAGGATTATTTGAACAGGTAAGTTACTTTAAGCTTCTGATTTTGGAGAGCATGTGAGATGCAATTGATTTCCAGTTTTCAAAAATTGAGGCTTTTCTTACCATACATGGTTGCATTTTCTGGAAAATATATTCTTCAGTATTTTTTGAAAGTACATCGCGACTCTTTTAGATGACACACTTTGGCCTATATGATTTGTTACGTTTATGGTGGAGCACTTATTAAATTTTTTATTGGTTCATTTTTTTAATAAACATTAAATATTATTAGGATTGTATTTAGTAAAATCACACTTTGTAAAGTGCTGGTTAGCTTTTGCTAACAGCACTCCCCTTTTGCTGTACACGTGTAAATAGCATAAGCTGTTAGGAACTTAGCTTACTCTGGAAGCTTCATACAGAGGTTATAAAAACCTCTTTTGTAACTAACACTGTTAAGAAAAACTTTCACAGAAATAAAATCAGAGTTCATTTCTCTCTCTACTTTTCTCTCGTTTCTCTCTAAAAAATATGCCTGATTGATTGTTCATATAATTGTTTGTCTTGAGGGTGCGAACTACCAACCTAATCAAGGAGTAAACTTGTTTTGGCATGTAATTGTTTTAGGCATTCTTTACACAGCTGATTATGTTTGTTTTATTTTGCGTCATTCTTTTTCCTTTTAAATTAGCATTCTTGCCACCAGTTCTGTTACAAATTTGTGGTGGTGGAGTCAAAAGGCTTTTTGATTTTTTTTTTTGCGCACAAAGAAAAATGAATTGGCTATTCTTGTGTTGTGCTTTACAATCTGAGAAATTAAAACAATCAATTTAATTTTCCGTTTTTTTTTTTTTTTTTGGTAAATTTGTATATTATTGACTGAAGTTACTCAGAAGACAGAAATTCCTATTTGTCCTGCAGTTCAGACGGGTGGCCAATCTCTACTTTCTTACGATCTCAATTTTGTCAACCACACCAATTAGGTATGTAAATACTAGTCAACTAATAATTTAGAAGATTTATTTTGCATTTTGCAAGCATTATTGAGATAAGTGGGCAATCAGTACTCACTGGAGGGGCACAGTACCATCTTAATTTTTGATGAAAAATTATCAAGTTGATTGCTATCTGTATGGTGAAGGTGGTAGTAGCTCTCGAATACTTAGGTACCTTTTATTTGAGTTAGTATTTGTCTGGACAAGATATGTTACGGCTGCATTGGATCTTAATCTTTTCCATAGATCTTGATATGGGAATTTATATTTCATAATGCATGCATGGTTTATATAGGACAGTGAAAGTTTTGGGATTTAATTGGTTGCATTCAGGATTTTTTTTTTGTGGTTAATTCGTGGTGAAAATTGATATAATCAGAGGATTAGGGTAATTTGGAAGCCATTGGATGGGTTTAAGGGTCAAGTTTGTGGCTATTAGAAAGCTGTGAATAATACCTGTGAGGCTATGACATTAGAATTTTGGTCTGGGTAAAATTCAGCAAGAAGCAGCTAAGGTTTTGGTTCTTCATTTTTTTTAGTTTTTTTTTTTGTTCAAATTTTCTCTGCATTGTTTAAGGATTTTGGTTGACAAAGTATTAAGTTGGTTGAAGTTGTAATTGTTGAAATGCTCTCTACATTGTCTGTTTTGTGTCATGTTGAATTTCTAACAATTTCTTTAGGAATTATATTGATTTTGTTAGCATGTAAATTTCCCATTCAATTTATTATTCTTAGCACCTGATTATGGTTTTTGTCTATATCTAATTTGGTACTTTAATAGACTAACATACTAAATAGATACACCATAAGAGGATGGAAGGAAAATAACAGTATTTGGGTGAGAAAAAAAAATCTGAAATTCAACGGAAACATTAATAGACTAACATGGACAGCCTAAACCTACTAGATCTAGCTTGACTTTCTTAACAGCCTAGCTTTTTATTAGTGGAATCCTACTCTAACTAAATTCTTTTTATTTATTTTTTTTGATCAGCAAAGATAAGTATATATATTATAGAAATAAAACAGTACAAGAAGTACTGCAGAATTACAAGCTATTAGAAACCAGGACAGAACAAAAATGGCTTGAGGCATGAGGAAACATGCTGGAAGCCAACCTAGTTCTGTTTGTTTCCTAGAAACAAAATCTAAACCCTCCCCTGAGATACAAAAATTTCTCTCAAATTGCTAGACCAATGATGGAAAGGGATGTCAAATCCTTTCTCCAGGTTTCGCAGCCAAGACCAGCAAAAAAATATAGCCTCCTCTAACACCTTCTGACCATCAAACAATTCATTATGGAAGATATATGATACCAAATGCACCAAGTCAGAGCAGTCCACCAGATTTGCCACCTAAGTAAGCTGATCCCACTTAAATGACAGAAAGAGGATTGTCGAAAGTGTTCTTTTGGGACAGTCGAAAAAACCCCAACAATATTAACCCAGGACCTTGATTCCACCACAAAGGCAAAATATTAGGGCGGCTAAAGAAAATGTGTGATGCATCTTCCTCTAGGCTTCTACAAAAAGGACATGTGATGTCATTTATCTCCTTGTTTCTTCTACGTAGATTTTGCTTAGTAGGCAGTCTATCCCTGATTAATCTCCAGGCAAAGCATGAAACTTTGCTAGGGATTTTTAATTTCCACAGAATCTGGAACACATCGTCTTGCTCCTGAGATACATCCTCCTTGTTAAGTAAGCAATAACCACTCCTTACTGAATAAGATCCGCCTGATGCTCCCACCTATACCCATGAATCTGGTTGCTGTTCAACTACCACCAAACCCTGTACTTCCCCCAGAAAGTTTATCACCATATCTATTTTGCCCTCCATAAATGCCCTTCTCCAACGGAATTGCCATTCACTCCCTCCCTGATTTAAGGCTCCCATATGCTGAATAAAGTGCTGCTTTTGTAAAGAAATCTGATATAGTCTAGGGTATTTATCCTTCAAAGGTATCCTGTCCTCCTTCCATCCATCTTCCCAGAATAATACATTGGACCCACAACCCACCTTCCATCTCAAACCTCTAGAAAACCACCCTCCTGCCTCTAGTGAATTAAAAGTTAGACACAGATCTCGCCACCATACAGAATCTCTTACCATTCTCCTTGTGACATCTAAATTTCTCCAACCTCCATATTTGGACTCTAAAAGCTGCACCCACAATTCCTCCGGATGATGGAATAGATTCCATCGCCATCTACCCAGCAAAGCCTGGTTAAAACACTCCAACTTCTTGATGCCCAAACCAGCCTTTTCCTTTGGTAAGTACACAGATTTCCAGCTCACCCAAGGAATCTTTTTCTGCTCAAAGCTTCCACCCCACAAGAACCTCCTCTCTACAATCTTTCCAACCTAGTAACCACTTTCTTTGGCACCCTGAAAAAAGAAAAAAAGAATATAGGGATCGAATTAAGTATAGCTTTGATCAAAGTCACCCTTCCCCCAAAAGATATGTATTTTTGCTTCCATTTAGACAGTTTCCTCTCACACTTTGTAATTATTGAATCCCAAGTGGCACAACGTCTCGGGTTTGCCCCAATTAGGATATCCAGATACGAGAAAGGTACAGACAACACCCCACAGTTTAGGAAACTGGCTGCTGCAATTACCCACTGATCATTCATCCTGGAAGCACCAAAACTGCACTTGTTGCAGTTTATCTTCTACCCCGAAACTAGCTCAAAACTCTTCAACATCACCTTGATAGTTCGAACATTTTCCATGGATGCTGACCCAAAGAAAATAGTATCGTCAGCGTATTGAAGGATGCTGATATCCACATTATTCCTTCCCACCTTGAAACCATCATACAAGTTCTTCGCTTGGGCTTGTCGCATCAACCCTATAAGACCTTCCGCGACAATGTTGAACAAGAAAGGGGCAAGCGGGTCCCCTTGTCTCAAACCTCTCTGGGGTTGAAACTCTAACGTTGGGCTTCCGTTAACCAGAATAGAAATAGAAGCTGAGGTTAAGCAACCTTTGATCCAAGAGATCCATTTAGAACAGAATCCCATCCTCTTCATCATGTACATAAGAAAGTCCCAGGTAACCGAATCATAGGCTTTTTCATAATCAACCTTGAAGATCAAACATTTCTTTTTACTCCTTTTTGCCTCCTCGACGACCTCATATGCAATGACGACACTATGTAGTAAGTGACGTCCCTCAATGAAACCAGATTGTCGTTCATCAATGATGAGAGGCAGCACCCTCTTCAATCTATTGGCAAGCACATTAGCCACAATCTTATAAATACAGCCTATTAGTGAAATAGGGCGGTATTCATTTAGACTTTGAGGATCAAGTACCTTGGGAATCAATGCTAGGAAAAAGGCATTTCCCCCCTTTGGGAAAATCCCATTAACATAAAATTCATCCATGAAGCGAAATACATCAGGCTTTATTATGTCCCAAAATTCCTTGATGAGTTTAAAGTTAAAGCCATCCGGTTCAGGGCTCTTATCACTACCACAACACCAAACTGCATCCTTGATTTCAGAAGCCTCGAAAGGAGCAATCAAGGCATTATTCTGCTGCTGCTCAATACTTCTAAAGCTGAATCCATCTAGCTTAGGCCTAGCTGTATGTTGTTCTTGGTATCTGCTCATGAAAAAATTCCTGACTTCCTCCTTAACCCTTCCAGGCTCGTCTAACCAGCACTCATCAACATGCAGCCCTTGCACCAAATTTTTCCTACGCTTCCAATTAACAGTCAAGTGAAAGAAGCGGGAATTGCAATCTCCCTCTCTAATCCATCTCGATCTTGCCTTTTGTCTCTGTAGAGAGGCATTTGACTTTGCGGCAGTCCATAAATTTTCCTGCAGTTGTTTTCTCCTTTTAATTTCCTCTTCAGTCAAATGTCTATCCTCAACATCTAGTTCAATCTTATTCAATTCCAGCTCTGAACATCTAATCTTTTGTTGAATATCGCCAAACTGAGTCTTGTTCCAAATCTTCAATTTCTGTTTAAGAAGCTTTAGCTTTTCTTTTAAGATGAAACCACCCCACCCTGACCCCAAATTGGAATTCCATGCCTCTGAAACAACTTTCTTGAGGGATTTGTCTTCAAGCCAGCAGTCAAGGAAACGAAACGGCTTCGGTCCCCAATCAGCATGAGATGAAACCAGCATGATAGGGCAATGATCTGAATAATTACGATCCAAGGTGACCTGGGTACAGCCTTGCCATAAGGTTAACCATTCAGCAGATATCAAGGCCCTATCCAATCTACTTTTCGCTGACCCGTTTGGTCTATACCAAGTAAATTTTCTCCCAATCCTAGGGGCTTCCACCACTTCTAACTCCTCAATCCAATCATTAAAATCTTTTAAATTTCCTCCATCCTGATTTGTTTGACTTGTTCCCAACCTTTCTGAAGGTCTTCTAATGTTGTTGAAATCTCCAACGATGCACCATAAACCCCCCACATTTGACCTTCTCAATAGTTTAATTTCTTCCCAAAAAGCTTTTTTCAAAGCAGCATCACAGGGTGAATAGACATTCACTATGGTAACCTTCTTGTCTTCTGCCACCCAAGATCCCTCCAGATAAATTAAGCCACTACCAGTCAGTTTTTTCTCAACTTTAAAAGCCTCCTCGCTCCAAATACATAGTAAGCCACCAGCTTTGTTAATTGCTGGCTGATATTCCCAAACAACATTGGAATCACCCCATAAAGCTTGGCATACCACCTTGTCTATTGATTCTTTCTTTGTCTCTTGTAAACACTGCAGATCAACTTTTTCTTTCCCCACCAATTTTCTGATTGAGTTCCATTTTACACCCCTCCCCAGCCCCCTAACATTGTAGGACAGGATCTTCATAAAACAACTTCATTCTTCCCCCACCTCCTAGAAACTCCCTGTTCATCTCCTTCCGAAACCATCTTGTTGTTAATCTCATCATCCTGGTTATGACTGGTTACACCCAGTTGTTGAGCCAAAGACCAGAAGTCAGCTGATTGTTTTGAGTTGATGGAACTCGAGTTGGAACTCGATGTTGAGCCTGCAGTGTCCTTCTCCTTTATACCTGCCCCCCAATCTGCGACCTCTTTTAAGCCACTGCCCTCCAGCCTATTTGTTAGTTAATTACTTAATTACTGTTATTATTACAACGAACTTCTCATCAAATGGCTATGGTATCATTTATCTTGTTTTTCTTGGATATTGCATTATGCTTTACTTTCCTGCCTTGTGTTAATTATGATGAAGTTTGTTATCAGTAATATGTACTTCATATGCTGAATGCTTTTCATTTATACTTTTGGCTAATTTTATATTTTTTAAAAAGAAGTTAGACTAAGTCTAATTATAAATTTTGTGATGTTGTAGTCCTGTGTCTCCAATTACTAATGTGCTTCCTCTATCTCTGGTGCTTCTTGTCTCTCTTATTAAGGAAGCTTTTGAGGACTGGGTAAGAATATATTTTGCTCTCCTTGGACAGTGCTTTCTTTTTAACACATTTTACTTAAGTTTTTGATAGAATTTTAAAGAAATTCTGGCAGAGGATGTTATAGAGGAATGTTGGAGATATTGTTTATAGTATAATGGAGAAATAAGCATTTTATTGTACATTGTGCTTACAATTTTGTGAAACATTATACATATTTTGTTTAAAGAATGTGGTTATGATTTTCTCATTTTTTTAATGGCATCCTTAATTGGAAATTGTCCACACTTTGTCACAGATTGTATTATGCCAATAGATTTGTATGTGTATTCCTCTTACTAATTTCTTCCCCCCCCTTTAAATTATGTATAACAGAAGCGTTTTCAAAATGACATGTCCATAAACAATAATACAATAGATGTTTTGCAAGATCAAAAGTGGGGGTCTATACCCTGGAAAAAGTTGCAGGTTGGAGACATTGTTAAGGTGAGTGTGCTATATGTTTATGTGCTAGTTTAATTTTGACGTGTCTATGTTTTGAACTAGTACTTACAAGGAAGGATATCTACAATTCATATTGTGGTTTTAAACTGTCACTGGATGTTGGTTATTATATGTTGTGATTGTGGGCAGCAATCTTTCCTTGCATATGTTCTAAATATGCTATTGCCCCTTCTATTCCTTAAATATGTCATTACTGACAAGGTGATGTTAATAGGTGGAACTCATTTTTAGCATCACGGATCCATTTCTAGATAACAATACGTTTCCTTCTTTGCATTATACAATATTAAATAGTAATGATTTATTTAGTTTTATTTTATTATTCATCAACATGACATGACAATATCATGTTTTTTTTTTTAATAATTTACTCTAGTACCCTTCATTTATTTCTGTTTATTTTCAGAATTTTGTAGCTAATTTATTTTGCCTATAATGTTAAGTGTGCTCACATTTTCCATTAAATTCTTATTTTGGATTCCTAAATATATGTGGCTGAGATGGGTATACTTCTTTCTCTATAGTACAATTTTTATGTATTTTATTTTTCTTTTTATATTTCTGAGCTGCTGAGTTATATTTTTGGAATTTTCTTTTTCATTAGAAAGATGTGCAGGGAACTCACCAATTCTTGTTACCGTTCTATTTTGCTTTGTCAATTATGATTTTAATTTTTAACTGTAAGTTTGGTTTGCAGATTGTGTGTAATATAAGACCCATGTGTTTGTACTCCTGAGCTGTTTGTTATGATGCCATTGCGTATGTTGCTATTTACTTACAATATTTACTGTACGTTGCAGGTTAAGCAGGATGCATTCTTTCCTGCTGATTTGCTTTTCTTGGCTAGCACTAATGCAGATGGTGTCTGCTACATTGAGGTTTATTATTTAATTTTCAATCTGGTATGGGTGTTTTCTTGATGTTCTTTAACAGTGTGTGCAGTTTATTAACTTGGGTTTGGGTGACAGACTGCTAATTTGGATGGGGAAACCAATTTGAAGATTAGGAAAGCATTGGAAAAGACTTGGGATTACGTGACTCCAGAGAAGGCATCTGAGTTTAAAGGTTTGTAGTTTTTTAATTGATTTACCTATAATTCTATACAGTTCCTCTAACCTTTATTTAATTTGTTTAGAGTGATTTTACATATGTGAACATGGATTCACAATGACAACATTTCAGCTATTGTTTTTTAATAATTTTATTTTAAGCTTACTGTAATATTTTGTGGCATTTTATAAATTTGGTTCATGTGAGTAATGAGAACAAGGATTCACATTTACTCAGTCCATTGGGTTGTATGTTGTTATGGATGGGCTACATGCGTTGGTTTCTTTTGAGTTGTAATTCTGCTTCAAATTTCATATGTTGTACGACTACAGAAATGTAAATCTTCTTTTCATTTGGCATTCTCTTCTGTGTATGGGAAGTTTAGTTGGTGAAATGGTATATTAGTATCTTATAGATATGTTCTAGTTACTTGAAAATGCACTTACTGTTGGATATTCATTGTTTTACTCCAATTTTCTTGTTTTTGTACGTTCCCTGAAAGTTGCTATAAATTTATAATCTCATTTTCCAATTTGTATATTCAAGTGTTAATGTTCGCATTCACTATTCTCCAGCATTAGAACAGTTGAGGATTCAGATTTCAGGCTGAGTAAAAGTATTATAAAATTGTGTAATTGATTGTCATATTTCCAACTGAATAAATCCTCCAAATAGATGGAAGTGTTAAATTTGGGATCACAACTGGATTTAAGCTGGAGAATCTTTGAAGATACTAGTAAATTTAATGTCATGATAAATTGATGTATTTTGTGTGCTTAACTATTCCTCAACTGGTGGTATGTTTTTTTTTTGAACAAAAATTCCTAATTTGTAATTGGTCTTCATAGAACTTTTTATGACTCTTTGAAAGGATTGTCTTTAATTTTAATTTTTTTAGGGCATATTATTCTGAAGTCTATGCAAGACTTATTTCTTATCAGGTTGATGAATGCCAATTCCAATGATTAATGCAAAATTTGATTTCTGGCTTGTCTGTTCCAAGTTCTGACAAGTTTTCTAACTATGTGCAGGTGAAATTCAATGTGAACAACCAAACAATTCATTGTATACCTTTACTGGAAATCTTATAACTCAAAAGCAAACACTGCCTCTCAGTCCAAATCAAATTTTGTTGCGGGTATGTTATCCCCCCCCAAATGATATTTTCTGTGTTTTTTTGTTCTGATGAACCGTGTTTATTGATAAACTTGTGATAATTGTCTCATTTGATAAGGCAATTAGAGTGCTTTTTCTTCGTTGGATTGGTTTGTATTAGATTGAGAGAGAGGGAAATAGAGATAATATTTTGCATTTCTGATGAAAGTAAATCGTACAGTGAAAGCTTCTGCTTGCATTTATATCTATGTAGTCAATAGCGGCCGCTATCACGCCGGCCCCTGGCTGCAACGAAGACCTCTGTTGTGGGGAGGATTGAAGTAGTGGCGGAGCGGGACAGCGCTATTGTGGGGTCTGTAGCAGTTTCGCAACTGCGATTTGGATTTCAAAAGAAAACTCGAAAATACCCTCATGCCACTGCCGTGCCGGACAGTCTTTGACTTCCCTCGTGCCGTTGTAGCCTACCTCTGACCTCCCTTATGCCATCGCTGACCTCCCTCTTCCATTTGAGAGTCGTAATTTTCAATTTTTCACTTTTAACAGCGATGGCTCAGCAAACAGAACATGGGTAGATGGATTGGGTCCTTAGGGTTTTAACCTTTTAGGGTGTTTTTTTTCCCTCTTTTCTAATCTATTGGACCTTGGGTCTCAAGTCCACCATTTATCTGCCAGATATTTTTACAAGTGTGACCTTTTAACTTGATACCTAAACTGCTCTGTGGTAAAATAAATCTGTAAACTGTTAATATAATACACCAAATAGAGCATAATATATGATACAATAAATTAAAAATTATAGTAATAGAAAAATATAATTAACTAACTAATAATAGTAATAAAAACTAAATTAAACATAATATATAATATAAGAAACTAAATAATAAAAAATTCTAAATCATATAAGTAAAAAGAATATAAATGCAGTAAAAAAAGAACATAAATATTATTAAACAATATAAATTATATGTATAATGTATGTAAAAATCTACAATTATATATATATATATATATATTCAGTAGGTAAAAAAAAATATTAAAATAATGGTCATTCATCTATCCGGTATCCCACTTTAGGGGTTGACCGCTCCGCACCACGATGACAGGATTGACAACTAAGATTTATATATTTATAGAACAGAGGCTTCAGATCCTAACAGATTGCAGCTGTAAAAGGTATTACTGTCTTACAACTGATTAACAGAATTACAAATAAGCTATATTGCATGGATATAAGTACGGATATGGAATTTTCAAAAATCTAGGGTACAGGTACATTAATATATTTTAAAAAAACATGTATGTATATAAAAATGGAATTTAATTTGTATGACTAAATCTTATAAGTGATAAAATAAACGTAGATAAGCATAATTCATAATATAAAAATATTTTAGAAGTGAAGTACCCAATTTTATTTTTTGAAAAATATTTTTGGTTCGTACCCAACAAGTACCTGGTAGGTGCATGACATGATTTTAGAAGTATCATGCTTCAAAGCAAATAAGAGACAGCTGGCAGAAACTGAAAATTAACTAGGTTATACGATAAATGATATTCTCCCACATATACATGAGATGAGAGAGAAAGTTAGTGAGAGAGTGTCTGAGATAGAGTGTGAGAGCGAGAGTGGGTGGGTGAGAGTTGGTAACAGAGGTAGGTGGAGTGAACGTCGAGGTCGAGATAGATATGGTGAAGGGGTTAGAATGTATACGTCGGAGAGGGGTGGGGCTAGGTCCAGAGGCGGTGGTCGGGAACAACCATGGCGGTATGGGCACTACATACGACAAACAAGGGAAGGCGACGCTTTTCGAGGAGCTAACTACCCGAGGAATTGGAGGGATGCAGCGGATATCAGGTCCTTCTATTTCATGCATTTCCCTGAAGACATGAATGAGAAGGATCTCTGGTTCGTTTTCAAGAGATGGGGGGAGGTAAAGGAGGTGTTCATAGCAAGAAAACGGAACAGACAAGGTCGGAAATACGGCTTTGTGCGCTTCAAAGGGGTGGAGGACGCTGCTAGACTGGAACGACAGCTTGACAACTTGCTGGTGGGGGGAAGTAAGATCCACGTGAACTTCCCTAAACATGGGAGGGGACGGACGGAAGGGGCGGTGTACCATCAACAGGGGGCGTACAAGGGACCCCTAGAGGACATAGGACCAGCAAAAGAAAAAGGCAAAGCGAAAGTGGACGGAGAGGTGGACGAACGGCGGGCGGATAACCCAAATCATTTGCAACACTGCCGATCCTATGCGCAAGTGGTAGGTGCAAAAAACCAAACCAGACCTAGGTGGGGTATGGCGAGGTATGGCAGGGAGGTGGGGACGTCGTCCAGGTTAGAGGTACATTTAACGATACCGATGGAAGGACGGTTGTGGTACAGCGATGCGTGGGTTGGGAGGCTTTTAAACGTGAGGGCATTTGATCGGCTAGAAGAAGATCTTATGTGGGAGGATGAAGAGGCTGTCAGGCCTAAGTATATGGGAGGGGACATGGTGCTTTTACCAGGCCTTACCGACTCTAGAGCAGCTGAGCTCTGCAGAGAAGCGGAAGAGCAAGGTTCGTCCATGTTTTATTCACTGGAAAAATGGCATCCAGGTTTGAGGCAGGGATCTAGACTGGTTTGGATTCTATGTTGGGGCATCCCACTTCAGGCGTGGGATAGAAAATGGTTTCAAGCGTTGCTTGGAGGTTTGGGGGACCTGGTGGATGTAGATGACGATACGGTCGACTTACACCGGTTGGACAGAGCACGGATTCTCTTGTATACCTCTTGGTCGCCTAATATCAACCATTCTATCATGGCAACCATTAACGGAGAGGTATACCGTATTAACGTGGTGGAGGAAACCTGCTTCCAAGCATGTAAGTGCTTAAGAGGTAAGTTTGATTCATCATCAGAGGTTATTATGTCGGATGATAGTGTGGTGGGTTTTGATTCATTGCTGGGGGTGAGTATGGTGGAGGAAAGCCTGGAGCTTAGGGCTGTTGGTGACGGTGTGGCTGGTAGGGCTAGGAGAGAGGGTGAGGTTTTGTCCGCAGGACAAAGCACAGCACATAATCCACTGGATAATAACCAGCTGAAAACTGGTAAGGAACAATCTTAACCGAGAGATGAGAGAGAAGCTTAGAGAGAGAGACAGCGGGTGGGTGAGAGTTAGTCATAGAAATAGGATTAAAGAGTGGTCCGGTGAGGGATACAAGGCTAAACCATGTCCTAACTACAATGGATATGGCTTCGATCAACGAGGTATGAAAAATGTGGAGGATCGACGATGGGGGAAGGAGAGACAGGACTGGAGGGATCGACCGGAAATTACTTCCTTTTATTTTACTAGATTTCCTGAGGAGATGGGGGAAAGACAACTATGGACAGAATTCAAAAAATGGGGAGATGTAAGAGAGATTTTCATCGCAAAGAATAGAAACAAGAGTGGAAGAAAATACGGATTTGTGCGATTCAAGGGGGTTAATGATGTGGGATACCTTGAAAGGCAGTTAGATAATCTGGTTGTCGGTGGACTCAAGCTACACGTCAACTTGCCTAAGCACAACAGGGAACGGAATCGAATGGAGCAACACCATCAAAGGGAGGCTGACGGCGACAAAATGGCTCTGAGAAGTAAGGGCAAGGAGAAAATTACGTGGGCACAATCAGAGCGGAAGGATGCTAACCAAAGACAGATGCCGTATCGCCAATCATACGCGAAAGCTCTTACGTCCTCCAGCAACTATGGGATGAGGAGACGACCTACAATTCGTACTCTAGCGGCAATGTCGCCATCTCAGTCAACCATTCAGCTATCTATTCCGTCGGAAAAATGGAATTGGCATAGCAAGGCATGGGTTGGCAGACTTAGAAATCTGTCGAAATTTGACAGATTAGAAGAGGAGATGTCATGGGACGGAGAAGAAGAGATCACACCTTTATACATGGGTGATGATATGGTTTTGTTAAAGGGACTTAGTGACTCTAAAGCAGAAATAATGCGCAGAGAAATTGAAGAGAATGGTGTATCTATGTTTCATACGTTGCACAAATGGTCGCCTGATCTGAAGCCTGGCTTTAGGATGGTCTGGTTACTGTGCTGGGGAATCCCATGGCATGCATGGAACATAGATTCCATTACACAGATTGTTGCTGGAGTAGGGGATTTGATTGACATGGACGATGATACTGAGGATCACCACAGGTTAGATAGGGCTCGGGTGCTTATCAAAACTCCCTGGCAGCCCATTATTCACCACAATGTTACGGCATCCATTAACGGCGAGATGTACAAGATCAACTTGGTAGAGGAGACGGGCAATAGCTCGTGTAGATGTAGAAGGGGGAGGTATGACACATCGTCGGAAGAAATCTCCTCCGTTGACAGTACGATGGAGATGTGTACACCATCGGAGAACTTGGGGGTGATGGAAGAAACCGTGGAGGTGGTGGCGGAAACCCCAGACCGACAAGGGGCAGCACGCGACGATAGGGTGGAACGAATAGGGCTCCAATCAGACCAGCGGTCCATACCTGAAGGTCAGAACATTACGAAAGAACCGAAGGGTTCCCGTTTGAATTCCGACAAGACATGCAGCATAGCAGATAGTGCAGAGCAGAATTCCTGTAAACACAGTACTGTCAACCGTACGGAGATAGCATCTGTGGCAAACAAAAGTGATCGTCACCAGGGAGGTAGGGAAGAAGGAGACGAAACATCGGAGGCTGGGAGTACATATGATGTTGACAACAGAGCTGGGCATCTGGGAATAAAGGAAGGCGTAGAGGTCACGTCGGTGGAGCAATCAGAATCACAAGAAACCTTGGAAGGTCAGGATATAAAGTCAAGTGTGGTGAGTGAGACAGAAGGGGGTGAACGTGATATGAGGGGCCCTACCACATTGACCTCAGTTGAAAACATAGAAAAGGAATTGGGCCAGAATACATATGGGCCTAATTTTAAGGGGAGGGTATACACCAGAAATAAGGGGTACAAAAAGGATAGTCTGGTTATATCAAACTGTGGATCTCAACTTGAAAGACCCACTCAACAGGCCAATATGAAAGGGAAAGAGATCATCCAGCAGCCCAGCAACAAAGGAAAAGAGACCATACATGCCATAGCCAACCCAGAAAACTCCCCGTCGTCATCCAGGGGCGGCGGTCTCAAGGAGGTAGCGGTATGGGAGAACAGACCGGGTTCATCTGAGGCAAAGACATCTCACAGTTACTCAAAACCAGATTGGAAAATTGATGATGATAGTGTGTGGGAGATAACAAAATTATTAGGAATGGAAGGATGTGACCAGGCAGATATAATGAACCGTATGCGTGATATGGAAAGGAGAGATAAGGATGAGTTTTTAAGGATGGGGGGTCATGAGGGTGAATTATGAAGATTCTATCTTACAACATTAGGGGGTTGGGGAGGGGGGTCAAGTGGACGGCAGTCAAGAAACTGATATTTCAAGAAAGGGAAGATATGTTGTGTTTACAAGAAACCAAAAAAGAAATAATTGATGATAAGGTGTGTAATGCACTTAGGGGAACTGATGAAATCAGCTGGGAGTTCCTGCCAGCAATTAACAAGGCTGGAGGTCTGCTATGCATTTGGAGTCAGAAGGTGTTTACCTTGGTGAATAAGGTGCTGGGGGATGGATTTATATATTTGGAGGGGATATGGGCGGCTGATGGTAGTAAGATTATGGTGATGAATATTTATTCACCGTGTGAGGTATCCAAGAAAAGAAAGCTATGGGAAGACATAAGGCAATTGAGAAGTACAAATATGGTGGGTCTATGGTGCATGATTGGGGATTTTAATAATATTAGAAATCCCCAAGAAAGATTGGGGATGTGCCAGCGATACCATGACGAGGGCATTGTTAAGGAGTTTAATGAATGGATAGCTGCTTTAGAATTGGAGGACGTACCGTGTATTGGACGTAAATTCACATGGTATAGACCCAATGGAACAGCCAAAAGCAAACTGGACAGAGCACTAGTGTCAGCAGAATGGATCATTAAATGGCAGGGCACTACTCAGATTATCCTGGATTGGAATTTTTCTGATCATTGCCCAATCTTACTGAGATCCTTTATGGAGGACTGGGGTCCAAAACCATTCAGGGTCTTGGATTGTTGGCTGCAGGACACTTCATTCAAGAAGCTGGTGTATGATGGATGGAATTCAAATCTACTCAGTGGTTGGGGGGGTTTTGTCATAAAAGAAAAATTTAAGAATCTGAAAGAGAGGATTAAGGTCTGGAATAAAACACTATTCGGTGATATGCAGCTGAAGGTCAAATCTGTACAGCTGGAGCTCAACAAATTAGAATCAGAGGGTGATGGGAGACAGTTTACTGATGTGGAGATGCAGAAAAGAAAACAGTTGCAAGAAGAGCTATGGACTGCAGCCATGGCAAATGCTTCAATCCTAAGGCAGAAGGCTAGATCCAAGTGGATAAAAGAGGGGGACTGCAACTCTAGTTTCTTTCACATGACTGTAAACTGGAAACGAAACAGCAACATGATCAAAGGAATAATGGTAGATGGGTGCTGGATTGCTGAACCCAACAGAGTCAAACATGAAATATGGCGATTTTTTAAGAAGAGATTTGAGGAGCCGGTTATGAACAGACCTAACCTGGATGGAACTCAGTTCAAATCTATTGAACAGCAGCACATGGACAGTTTGTTGGCACGGTTTGATGCAAAGGAGGTGAGGGATGCAGTGTGGGATTGTGGCAATGAAAAGAGCCCTGGACCGGATGGATTTAATTTCAAATTTATTAAGCAATTTTGGGAGATATTTAAAGCAGATTTTATGCGGTTCATGGATGAATTTTATGTAAATTGCAGAATCCCTAGGGGTGGTAATGCTTCTTTCTTAACCTTAATCCCCAAGACTAACGACCCACAGGGATTAAATGATTTCAGGCCTATCTCTCTAATAGGCTGTGTGTATAAGGTTGTGGCTAAGATATTGGCTGCAAGGCTGAGAAAGGTGATACCGTTTCTTATTGATCACTGACAATCGGCTTTTATTCAGGGAAGGCATCTGCTGCATAGTGTGCTCATAGCAAATGAGGTTGTTGATGAGGCGAAGAGGGAAAACAAAAGCTGTCTAGTGTTTAAAGTTGACTACGAAAAGGCATATGATTCGGTTAACTGGGAATTTTTATCATATATGATGAAGAGGATGGGTTTCTGCTCTAGATGGATTATGTGGATTGAAGGATGCCTAAAATCTGCATCTATATCGGTCTTGGTGAATGGCAGTCCCACAAATGAATTCATACCACAAAGAGGTCTGAGACAAGGTGACCCATTGGCTCCACTCTTGTTCAACATTGTGGCTGAAGGTCTGACTGGAATGATGAGAGAAGCTCAGTCAAAGAATCTGTTTGAAGGATATAAGGTGGGGAGAAAAGGGATTGATATCAGCATTCTACAATATGCGGATGATACTATATTCTTTGGCAAGGCATCGACTAAAAATGTGAAAGTTATTAAGGTTATGTTAAGGTGCTTTGAATTGGTATCGGGGTTGAAAATCAACTTTGCCAAGAGTAGATTTGGGGTCTTTGGGATGGGAGATCAATGGGCTAATCATGCTGCAGCTCATCTAAACTGTAGAAGGCTGATGCTACCATTTTCATACCTCGGTGTTCCTATTGGAGCCAATCCTAGACGTAGTGAGACATGGGAGTCCATACTCAAAAAATATGAGCGGAAATTAGCTAAGTGGAAATTGAAATACTTCTCTTTTGGGGGAAGGGTGACCTTGATAAGGTCAACTCTAAGCTCGATTCCTATTTTTCTGCTATCTTTTTTCAGGGCTCCGAAGAAGGTCATTGATAGCTTGGAAAGAATTCAGAAGAGGTTCCTTTGGGGTGGTAATGATGAACAAAGGAAGATTGCTTGGATAAAATGGGAGCTGATTTGTCAACCAAAGGAGAATGGAGGGTTGGGCATCAAAGATTTAACCAAGTTCAACCACTCTCTACTGGAGAAATGGTACTGGAATCTATTCCATCAGCAAGAGGAATTATGGGCACAAGTTCTTGACTCAAAGTATGGGGGCTAGAGGAGCTTGGCAGAACATGTAATAACCGGCAAAGATTCTATTTGGTGGAGGGACCTCAATCTATTGTATAACTCCAATGATGAGGGACACTGGCTTAGAAATGGCATTAGATGGAAGGTGGGCTGTGGGTCCAAAATAATGTTCTGGGAAGATGGGTGGCAGAATGATGGATCCAATTTGATGGTAAGATACCCAAGACTGTACCTGATATCTAACCAGCAGCGACAGTACATTCATAATATGGGTACTATGACACAATCTGGATGGGAATGGAAGCTTAATTGGAGAAGACATTTTATGGAGGGAGAGGTAGAATCCGCTGTAAACTTTATGAAGGATATTCAAGACATGACTATTCAATTACAAAATGATGACACTTGGATCTGGATGGCTGATATGAGTGGAAGATATACAGTGGCAAGTGCTTATCAGAGTATTGACAGAGGCATGAATAATCAGCTTCAAGAGGACATATTCAGGGACTTATGGAAGTTAAAAATACCTAATAAGGCACTATGTTTCGTGTGGAGATTATTCAGGGAGAGACTGCCTTCTAAAATGAACTTGTGTAGAAGGAACGTGGTACTCAGCGACAATCTATGCCCGTTCTGCAGGAATACCGAGGAAGAAGTGTCACACGTATTCTTTTGCTGCAACAAAATTATACCACTCTGGTGGGAATGCTTGTCATGGATCAATGCTGAAAGCGTATTTGCTATAACCCCAAAAGAACATTTCACCCAGCACTCTTTCTATGGACATAATGGAAACAGACTGAGGAGATGGCAGACTTGGTGGGTGGCTATGACATGGACGATTTGGCGTCACAGGAACAAAATCATTTTCCAGGAAGCCAGCTTTAATAGACACAATTTGATGGAGGATGCAATATTCCTATGCTGGTCATGGATAAGAAATCTAGAGGAGGGCTTTACTGTACCTTTTTATGTTTGGTCTACCAATATGGGGGAGGCTTTTGTAACTAGGGGAGGATAGGAATATGACACATTTTTTGTATACTCACCTAGGATATATCAGAACTCAGGTGGCTTTTATCATGCTTTCATGTTGTAAGCTCCCTTCGTTCTGTTTAGATATTCTAGGACAATGTTTTGCAATACTTCTTGTAATGCTGACAACTCTTATTATATATATATAATATTTATTTTTGCTGGCCAAAAAAAAAAAAGCTGAAAACTGGTAACCACCCAGAGGGTGAGGCTGGTAGGGTTAGGAGAGAGGGTGAGGTTTTGTCTGCTGGACAAAGCACAACACATAATCCTCTGGATAATAACCAGCTGAAAAGTGGTAATTACCCAGAGGCTGAAAGGAGTCAGACTTCTGATGCTGGGTTCAGACACTTTCATAGAAGAGGCTAGGGTCAATGCTTGCGTTGAGGATGTGACAGGGAAGACTGAAGTGGCAGAGGGTCTGTTTATGGATAATGGTGTGGGGGCTGGGTGTATGCTTTCTGCGGGTAAAGAGGAAGCACGTCAGGGTGATGTTGACCAGGCTGTAAAGGAGAGGGTAACAGGAGATATAAGGAGGGACCCACAGGTTTCATTTAGTGGTAATGGTCACAGCAACGTGAATGTAGAAAAAACAACATCTGGGGCCTGCAGTCCACCTATTATTTACAAGGGCAATATGGGCCACAACAGCTCTGGCCCAGTTTCTCATCTGAAGGTATACTCTAGATTAAAGGGGGGTAAAAAGCTTTTGGGGCCCATATCACTGATAGAAGGTGAATCTAGTAAAAAGAAAAACCAGGACATATCACCTTCGTCTTCTAAGGCACGGCAAGCAGTGATGAGTTATAATGGCCTTAAGGAAGCAGCAGTGTGGGTGGAGGATAATTCTGACCAGCCTCAGGGGCTTGCTAGGCTGCAGGATAAAGAAAGCAACCTGAAAGATACAAGTCCTGACTTGAATGTATGGAGGAAAGATGTGTTTAGAGAATGGGAGTTAGCTGAATTTCTGGGCATCAGCGGCTGCAAC
>PYAF01003098.1:0-12369 GCA_007407185.1 Glycine tomentella
TTATTTGTTACTTAATTTTTCCAAAAACTTATTTTTCTAAGTGCCTTTTAAATCAATTTCTTTTACTTAATTATTTAATCCAATGATTTTAAATGAATGAATGATGCATGACTCACACACACACACACATGGATTATCAGATCATATACTTCCTTTTACATATGATCAAATTGATTCTTTAAGCTTCCCTTTAAGCATCTCCATTTGTGCATGTTTGAATGTCCAAAACCTTTGAGGCTTGATCTTCATTCTTGATACTTAACTTCACTAGAATCAACAATAATTGCACGACTTGAGTTATTAGCTTTGCATGTCATTGTGCATGTCATGTGAATTAAGAAAGATAAAAAAATAAGACCTGAAGGGTGATACGGTTAAGACGAGCACGACCCTGAGGAAAAGACTAAAGAAAGATAATACCTGAAGGGTGATACAGTTAAGCTGAGCACGACCCTGATGGTACCCAATGGGTGATACGGTTAAGTCGAGCATGACCCTGCAGGAAAGACATATTGAACTAAGGGTGATATAGTTAAGCTGAGCATGACCCTATGGGACCCCAAAGGGTGATACGGTTGAGCTGAGCACGACCCTGCGGGAGGAACCTAAGTCTAGTAATGAGCTCATTGTCTAGTTTAGGGAATTAAGATACATTAAATTAAAGAGAAAGAGAAATCAAAGACTAAAGAAAGATAATACTTGAAGGGTGATACAGTTAAGCTAAGCACGACCCTGATGGAACCCAACAGGTGATACGGTTAAGCCGAGCACAACCTTATGGGACCCCAAAGGGTGATACAGTTGAGCTGAGCATGACCCTGCAGGAGGAACCTAAGTCTAGTAATGAGCTCATTATCTAGTTTATGGTATTAATGAAGAGATTAATGAAGATAAGCTATGCATTGTCATGATTGAAAATGATGCTTGCATTACTGATGAAGTATGAGATTATTTTTAAGTGTTTGTGAATAAAATGAAACTACTATCGGTTATATATTTATGAAATTAAAATCAACTATAATTGTTCTCATGCTTTCTTAATAAACCAAAGTAGCTGAAATGATGACAATGACACTCTATGATAAGTCAGTCTTCACCTACTAGGAATTCTTTGGAATTCTCATTGTTTTAATGTGTTCCCATGTTATTCCAGACTGGTAAATTGGGAGGATCAACTACAAATTGAGGACAAACTGGAAGATTTCTTTTAATGTTGCAGACTTTTAGTATTTTCCTATATGCTTTGTAGTATATGGACATTAATATTATTGTATGAAATATTATTTACAAGTTATTACTAAGTTTGTAATTTATTAAAGACACCAAAAAGTCTCTACAGGCTCTATATAAGCGTAATTTTCATAACACAATTAAATTTCTAATTTTTAGATAAGTTCTTCTCAATCGATTTGGATTAAAAATTATACGTTAGAAAAGTTAACATCTTCTAAGTTACTTATTATGACTTAGGCATAATATAGTAACTGGAAGGGTGTTACAGTTAACTCTAATAGCAAAACTGTAACGACCTAATATATTTCTAGATAACTTTTATTATTGTTTATTTGAAAGACGCGTATATAAGTAAAAGTTTAAAATTCGTCTAAAATGTATATAGGTTGTAAACTATTTTATTAAACATATGCTAGTCGTTGTTACTTCATTTATCATTACAAGTCACAAAGTTCGTTATACATAACCATAATATCTCACATTAAAACATAGAAATACTACTAAACCCATTATCCACGTGATATGATCCTTATTCAATTTTACATAGATCTATGTTAATACTTCCTTCCTCATTTTAGAAATTTCCTCCTATGCTTTCTTCATCATTACACAAATTAAGAGGCCCCCATTGGTGGATCAGGATAGGCGGGAGCAAATTGCATAAATGGATCATTTGGGTTCAACATGCCATTAAGAACAGATACTGGAAAATGGGTTCCAAAGTAAATATACTCACGAATAACCGGATGCATAGTTACAACATAGCAATTTCTTTCTTCGTCTATATACCAACCCAAGTCTAAGGCAACAAGGAAGATGATTATTGAAGCCATCTAAAAGAAATGAAACAAATCTAGTGAGAAATAAAATTTCTCAATAGGCAAAAATAACCACCAAACACGTTAATATGTTAGTAAACCATCAATAAATTCCAACAAAAACAAAACAATAAATAACCATTCAAACAACATGCATGCATGAATGAAATTCCAGGGTGCACATGACCTCTAAATATCGTACTATATGTAGCTACATCTCGTAGTGGATGTAGAAATGTTGTGGCTGTCTTACGCTAGTCATGCATGTCATTTCCATGTATTTGCACCTGGTCTCTACATCTCGTGTTGGATGTAGTATCAGATTGTGTTTTGCAAATCTCATACTTAACTCAGAAAAATGAATCAACATATCATCACATCAAATCCATCATTTTCATCAATAATACAATCCATGAGAAAATTCATACAACCTCATGGAAAAATTTCCATCACAACATTATACGTACCAAAAGTATGGTTAGGCTACCATACTTTATTCAAGCAAAATCAAACCAACTTATGCATGACAATTGAATATCCTCATGTTAGTAATTTCACTAGTAAACCACAAAATATCTTTCAAATAATTCTTAATTCCTTTAAACCTTCACAAGAAAATATTAGAACTTAGTCTGTAT
This sequence comes from Glycine tomentella, assembly GCA_007407185.1. Taxonomy (NCBI): domain Eukaryota; kingdom Viridiplantae; phylum Streptophyta; class Magnoliopsida; order Fabales; family Fabaceae; genus Glycine; species Glycine tomentella. The sequence continues at coordinate 2,690 of PYAF01003098.1, forward strand.
CTTAATCTCCTTTCACCTACCACCCTTCTACTTAATCCTCAAAGTTGAACCACTTCAATATTTAAACCATTTATCCACCTACCATTCAACCTCTACTTCTCAAAAAATAATTAAAAATAGTCCCACATATAAATATAAGCAAACAGTCCAAAATTCCATCAAAATTTAGTCTAAAGGTCATCAAAATCAAGTCCAATTCTTAGTAAATATTCAGCATTTAAATCATCAACTTATCCTATTTTTAAATCAACATTATCACATCATAGAATAACCTTCAATGATATGAAATTCCAGCCTAAATAATCAACCATAAAATTGCACCATTAAACATATAGGTTAGTCCAAATAAATTCTTAACTAGAGATTGAAGCCTAGCCTACCTCAAGTGAATTTGGATTTGCAATTGACTAGATGGTTGCTTCTCTTGGAAATCTTTTAAGGAATGAAGTCTTGAAAAGAAGAAAATTTAATGTTTAGTAGAGATGAAGCTGATTAATAAAAGAAGGCAAGGAGTGAAAAGCAAGGTGCAAGAGAAACAAGTAGCGGTGAGGTTTGAAGCTAGCAATCCTACATGCAAATATTTTAACAACATTAGATATTTATGTTGGATATAGGGGGAGCAACAAGAAGAATGAGGCCAATGACTTAGACGAATGTTTTGAGCTTTTCACATGCCTTGAAGATTGTAATTCAAATGAAGTGTATGAGATGCCAATCTTTTGATCCTTGCATTGCATGCACATAATCATTAACATGCTTAAATGTTTTCATTAAAGTATCAAAGCTACTCACACTTTGAAAAGGAAATTAATTGAGTAATGTTTTTGGAAAAATGTAATTCCACTGTTTTAATCAATTACACAACGGTTTAATCGATTATTTTGTTCGTGTTTAAAACTAGAAAAGCTTTGATGAACATATTAATCGATTACACAACTCTTGTAATCGATTACATAGTGTAAAATGAATATTGTGCATTGTTGTGTTAATCGTTTACCGTTATTCGTAATTGATTACATAAGCTATTTGTAAAAGCTTGCTTTGTTGCTTTAATCGATTACCATAAAATGTAATCGATTACACAAGTTGTTTCTAATATAAAACTTCTCTGATTTAATCAATTACAGCTCGGGTTAATCGATTATTTTGTTAGTTGTGAAACCAAGAATGGAGCCTTCAACACTTTAATCGATTAAGCGACAATTTAATCGATTACAGATTATTACAAGAAGTTGTTATAAATAGAAAGAAGGCTTGGCTTGAAACTGAACTTGAACACTTCGAAATTTTCTGAATACACACAAGCCTTCTAAGAGTTAGAAAGTGATTTTCTGGGTTAACTAAGCTCTTGTCCCACTCTTTAATCTTTATGGTTATTGGATGATTTCTTGGGCAAGAGATTTCAAAAGAGTAATGGAGAGCATGTTCTGAAATTTTTTTTCTGCATTCAACTTTGATTGGTAACTCACATGCATTCATATTCATTGTATCATCAGGTTGTTTCTCTCCATTATCTTTGGTTGTAAATTCATTTTTGTAATGTTTGTTATTTGATGCTATTGTAAAGGGGTTCTTTAAAGCTTGTGCTAGAGTAGTGTTCTCTAGGGAAGAACAGAGTAGTGTTCTCTGGTTATTGCTCACTAGAAGTCTAATAGGGTTTTAGATTTCTATTCTTTATCTAGTGTTGATAAAGAGAGTTTGTTGTAAAGCTTGTAAGAACTGGAATTTATAATAGTAGAACTCTAATCTAGTGTTGAGTGGAAGAAACTAGATGTAGCTTTGTTTGAGAAGTGAACCAGTATAAATTCTTGAGTTGCTTTTCTATTCCTTCATCTTTATCAGTTATCTTATTCATTTGTGAAAATATAATGAACACTTATGCAAATAACTAAGAAGGGGTTGAATTGGTTTTATCTCAGAGTTTTAAAATTTCCTTTCAAAATTTATAACAGCATAAGACTTTCAATAAGATCGTATCTTTCAAAACCAATTAGAAAAACAATTTTCTTCACCAATCAAATCACTCTTGTGCAGTAACCAAGTTTGTATGATGAAAAAATTCTATACTTCAAGAATTTAATGAAACACAAACTTAAATCTTAAAACAAACAAGATTTATACTGGTTCACCTCTCAACCCGGAGGCTACATCCAGTTTTCTTCCCAACCAAATCTTGGTCAGACTTCCACTATAACAAATATTTGTTCTTTACAAGCTTACAACCGATCTCTCTTACCCACCCTAGGTAAAATTCAAAATCTATACCCTATAGACTTTTTAAAAGACCAAGAACCAGAGATCCCCTTTCTGTTCTTCCCTCTAGAAAACCTTTCTAGACAAAGCTTTAAAGAATACAAATGTTATATGGAATTACAACACAATAACAAAAACAAATGTCAATCAAAAATCAACCTTAAGGTTCAAGAAAGATATCACCTTATATTCCTTAGTTAATTCAATGATATGAATGACTCAAAAAATCTGAGAATATATGCATAGATGAATAATACTCTTTCTTGATGCTTTCTTTAACACTAGCTTGACCAATTCATCAATCCTTGAGAATTATGGCTAAAAACACAAGTAACTCTCCATAATCTTCATCATATTTGATTTTCTCACTAAACTCAGCCTTGGGTACTCTTGAGAGCTTTAGAAGGTGTTAATCAAGGCTTGCACAAGTATCTCTGTTTTTCACTTCATGAATAACACAGACCAGACTATTCTATTTATAAAAAAATAGATTTAACTAACTATAATAGATTAATTCGTCAATGTAATTGATTATTTTAACTATTGTAATCGATTATTTTAACTAGATAATCGATTAAAGTGTTCATTGGAAATCTGGAAATTTGTCACGAACAAAATAATCGATTAAGTCATCTTGTAATCGATTATTCCAGATGAACTCAGTTTTCTAATGCACACATGTAATTGATTAAGTTCCTATTTAATCGATTAACACAGACCATGTCTAAAACTTATCAATGCACATTTAATCGATTACGAACATCTAGTAATCGATTAAACCAGATGAACATCAAAACTCATATGCTTCAAACTTCTTGATTCCTTTGCTTCAGCTTCCTCAATTCTATCAATTTGTTCTTGGCATCATTATCAATACTCAACAAGTTTTGTTTTGAGCTATTGATTTCTTGAGCTGAGTTATTTGATTAAAAGTATTCTTGGTTTAAAAGTGATGAAGATCCTTTGACTCTGATTTTATAGATAAACATTTTTTTAAATACTAAGATTTAACCAATTCACCCCCCCTCTTGGTTATTGTGGGTATTCCTATTGTTTTCAATTGGTATCAAGAGCAGGTTCTTGAGTGTTATTCAAGATCACTATCTTTCTTTAAAAGAAAATGAATACCACACAAATTACCTTCAAGGAAGGTGCCTCCCTCAATCGTCCTCCAATGTTTGAAGGAGAGCACTTCAGCTTTTGGAAAAATAGAATGAAAACCTTTATTCAATCAAATGACCCAGGTGCTTGGAATGCTATAGAAAAAGGTCTTGTTATTCCTATAAAAACTGTTGGTAATGGTATGATTCCCAAAGAATGGGAGGAAATGACAAATGCTGAAAAGAGAGTTGTTCAATATGATTTTAAAGCTAAGAATATGATTACTTCTGCACTTTCCTCTGATGAATTCTTTAGAACTGTTAGGTGCACAAGTGCAAAGGAGATGTGGGAAATTCTGGAGATAATTCATGAAGATACAGATGAAGTAAGAAGATCAAGAAAACATGCCTTAATCCATGAGTATGAAATGTTCAAGATGAACACCACTGAAAGCATATCTCAGCTTCAAACAAGATTCACTCATATAGTTAATCATCTTTTTGGTCTTGGAAAGATCTTTGATGCTGAAGAGTTGAACATCAAAATCTTGAAGTGTCTCACAAGACCATGGCAACCAAAGGTGACAGCAATCAAAGAATCAAAAGATCTATCCAAAATGTCCATGGCTGCACTTTTTGGTAAGCTTCTTGAGTATGAACTTGAAATGCCACAACTAACCAATGCAGAAGATGCAGAAAAGAAACAAAAAAACATAGCCTTGAAAGCTGCATCCTCAAAGATGGAAGACTCAAGTGAAGAAGATGAAGAGGACAACATGAATCTAATTGTCAAAAAGTTCAACAAGTTCTTGAGAAGAGACAAGAACAAAAAGTTCACAAAGAATAACAAAAGAAGTGACAACAATTTCACTTGCTTTGAATGTGGTAAGCCTAGCCACATTAAATCTAAATGCTCTATCTTTTTGAAAAAGCAACAAGGTGAAAGCAAGATAAAGAAAGAAGGAAAGCCTAAGAGAGCCTACATAGCTTGGGAGGACAATGAGTCAACAACTTCTGAATCATCAACTGAAAAGGAAGAAGCAAATGTGTGTTTCACTTCCACAATAGATGAAGATGATGAATCCTCAAGTGCTGAAACTGAGGTAAGTTCTGAATTTGATCAAGTTGTTAATGCTTTTCAAGAAATGCATGATGAGGCTCAAAAGCTTGCAAAATCCAATAATAGGCTAAAAGGAAATCTTAGATGGCATGTCACAAAAATTGCAAACTGAGATTTGTAACTTGAAAGAAGAAAATGAAAAACTTGTTTCAAGTTACAAAATGAATGGATGTGTATGTGCTTCTCCTTCATCTAATGTTGACAAATACAATGATTTGCAAAAAGAGTTTGATGAGTTCAAAAAAAGTCAAGGTAAAAAACATATGGTAGTACTTTCAGAAAATAAGTACTTGGTTGATCTCTTGAAAAGGCTTTATAAAGGAAAATGTAACTTGGCTGAAATGCTAAGTGTGCAAAAACATGATGGAGATACTTCTGGATTGGGTTACAAACATGGATCAAAATCATTTGGAAAAACCAAGTTTGTGCCTCCAAAACAGAAATATCAAAAAGTTGTTTCAAAAACAAAGTTCAATCACATGACTCATTTTGAAAGATCATCAAGAGCTATAACTTGTAACTATTGTATGAAGAGGGGTCACACATCTAATAAATGCTATGCTAAGAGATTCTATGTGCCAAATGGAGAATGCATTTGGGTGGCAAAGAAAAAGAAAATAGATAATCCCTATGGACCCAACCTCAATTGGGTACCTTCCTTTGTAAATTGATTTGAATTTTGCAGGTATGTCTAAGAGCAAGATCTTCTTTATGGTATCTTGACAGTGGATGCTCTAGACATATGACCGGTGACATATCAATGCTCACAAATTTGACTCTTAAAGATGGAGGATATGTCACTTATGGAGACAACAACAAAGGAAAGATAGTTGGTGATGGAAATATAGGAGACAACTTTAAGACCAAGATCAGAAATGTTCTCTATGTGGAAGGTTTAAAGCAGAATCTTCTAAGTATAAGCCAACTTTGTGACAAAGGATTCAAAGTGTCATTCAATGACAATTGTTGTATGATATGTGATGGTGAAACCGGTGAGGTGATTCACATAGGTAAAAAAAAGGTAATATCTATTTACTCTCTATAGATCATGCATTCATTCACATCACTAATATCTAATGAGCAAAGTTGATGAATCTTGGTTATGGCATAGAAGGGCTAGTCACATTAACATCCATTATATAAATAAGCTTATAAGAAAAGACTTAGTTATTGGCTTACCTACACTAAAGTTTGAAAAGGACAAACTTTGTGATGCTTGTCAAAAGGGGAAACAAACAAAAAAATTCTTTTCAAAGTAAAAATGTTGTTTCTACTTCAAGACACCTTGAATTACTTCACATGGATTTGTTTGGTCCTTCAAGAACTATGAGTTTAGGAGGTAATTTCTATGGGCTTGTAATTGTTGATGACTATTCTAGATTCACATGGACTTTGTTTTTAAGATCCAAGAGTGATGCTTTCAATGCTTTCAGAAAATTAGCCAAACTTGCTAAAAATGAAAAGGGAAGCAAAATTATCTCAATAAGAAGTGATCATGGTGGGGAATTCCAAAATGAACATTTTGAAAAATTCTATGAAGAAAATGGAATTAACCACAATTTTTCAACTCCAAGAACACCACAATTTTGAACTTGTCACCTACTAGGCAGCTCCCTAATATCTGTAAAATATAGGAACACTTCACACTTAACCAAGAGGGGGGGGTGTATTGGTTAGGTTTGATAAATTAAAAAATTTCTTAGACAAAATCAGAGTTTCCCTTTAGGATCTTTATCACTTTTGAAACCAAGAAACCTTATTCAATCAAATGCTCAGCCCAAGGTTTATACTGGTTCACTTTAAACACTATGAAGCTACATCCAGTTTTCTTCCACTCAACACTAGAATAGAGGTCCACTATTATAAAAATATTCTTACAAGCCTTTACAAGAACCTCCCCTTTATCGACCCTAGATAAAGAACTGAAATCTAAAATGCTATTAGACTTCTAAGGAGAAAGATCCAGAGAACACTATTCTGATCTTTAAGCTAGAGAACCTTTCTCTAGTCCCAAGCTTTAAGAATCAAAATTACAATAGCCAATTCAATACAAATTTCGAAAAGAATTACAACTACTGAGTTAAGGAAAGAAAACACCTGATGATCCAATGAATGATATGCACATGAATGAATATACCAAGTTGAATGATGAAATTAAACTCAAAACATCTCTTTCCTTAACCTTTTAAAAGAATCTTCTTGCTTCAAGAATCACTTAAAAACCCATAAGTGTTTTAGTAGAAGCAAGCAATCATAGAACCCAGAAAATCACTAAGAATGTGTTTAGAAAGCTTATGTAGGCTCAGAATACAAATTGATCAAGTTACCAAACAAGTTGAGCAAGGGTTCTATTTATAACAAATTTTTGTAACTGTCAGTAATCAATTAAACGTGCCCAATAATCGATTATTTCACTTATGTAATCGATTAAATCAACCATGTAATCGATTATAATATTCTACAGAAATCTGGATATGAGCAACGGACAAAATAATCGATTATTCTGTCTTGTAATCGATTAAGACAGGAAGCTTCATAAACTAGAAATACACTGTGTAATCGATTACAAATTCTGGTAATCGATTAAACCAGGATGCTTTTGAAAATCATATTGTACTATGTAATCGATTACTGTATTTGGTAATCGATTAATGAAGCAAAACATGTTAAGCACATACATATGATGTAATCAATTACTAACCTTGGGAATCGATTAAGACGGGAAGGTGATTTTTCTGTTTAGCCTATGTAATCGATTACGGCTCTTTGGTAATCGATTCTTCCAGAGAGATTTAAAAACATGTATAGCAATGTAATCGATTATTGTCTGTTGGTAATCGATTAAAGTGTTCATCAAAGCAGTTTATATGTAAACGAAGGTCAAATAATCGATTAATCCGATATGTAATTGATTAAATTGTTCTTGAAAAGTTTTCTAGAATAACTAAGAACAAAATAATCGATTATTACTTTAATGTAATTGATTAAATCAGTAGAAAACTTATTTTTCCAAAAACCTTTGATTCAATTCAAAAACTTAATCAATTTATCAAAGCCTTATGAATTCTATTACATAGGGCTCTGGGAACCAAGTTGAAACCAAGTTCAGCTTACCATCCACAAACTGATGGACAAACTGAACGAACCATTCAGTCTTTAGAAGACTTATTGAGAGCTTGTGTTTTAGAACACAAAGGAAACTGGGGAGATTTTTTGCCTTTTCTAGAATTTACCTACAACAATAGTTTTCATTCCTCTATTGGTATGGCACCATATGAGGCTTTGTATGGTAGAAAGTGCAAAACTCCTCTGTGTTGGATGGAGTCAGGAGAAAACTTAATTATAGGTCCAGAAATTATACAACAAACTACAAACAAGGTTAGATTGGTTCAATAAAAGATGAAAGCCGATCAAAGCAAGCAAAAGAGCTATCACGATCAGAGGAGAAAAGATTTAGAATTTGTTGTGGAAGATCATGTATTCTTAAGAATAAATCCTTGGACTGGAGTTAGGAGAGTTCTGAAATCCCGAAAGCTCACACCACGTTTTGTTGGACCTTTCCAGATTATTAAAAGAGTCGGACATGTAGCTTACCAAATTGCCTTACCCCCAAAACTTTCAAATCTTCATGATGTTTTTCATATATCTCAATTACGTAAGTATATTCATGATCCTTCACATGTGATTGAGTTAGATGATGTACCAATAAAGGATAATTTAACTTATGAAACATTACCGGTGAGAATTGAGGATAGAAGGATCAAAGCTCTAAGAGGAAAAGAAATTCCTTTAGTAAAGGTGATCTGGGGAAACAGTGCAAATGGTGATGCTACTTGGGAACTGGAAAGTGATATGCAGAAGAGCTATCTGACCCTTTTTGAATCAGGTAAATTTCGAGGACGAAATTTTTTGTAGAGGGGGAGAATTGTAACACCCTGATATTTCAATAACTGTAAAATATATGTTGTATGAATTATTCTTGTATAATTATTGATGTGAATGTTAGACTTGATTGATCTATATTTAAATTATTTGTATGAAATATTAATTAGAGGTATTACAAAAATAGTTTAAGAGAAATGACCATATTACCCTTACCTTAAAGCAGAAATTATAGAAATGTCCTTAAGGTAAAAATTACACAAATACCCTTGGATACTTTGGAAATTACCATAATACCCTTGATACTAAAACTGTCTAAGACACCCTTGGAGATTTTGTGAAAACTTGATGAAATTACAGAATACTATGACAAATTATCAAAATACTTGGTGACAGAAAACTCAAGAATAGAATTTTTATGAATTTTATAAGATAATAACTTTGAAACTTTATTCAGAAGAATTCAAGCATCAGAAAAATATAGAAAAATGATAAATAAAATCTATGGAATTTTCTCTTAATTGTAGGATGAATAGACTTATTTAATAAAATGGTTTAGTAATTTTGATGGTCAGAAGTAGTATGGACCAATCAGAATTAAGATAAGAGCAGTCTTATATGAAAAGTCTGTGTAGCACTCTTTATAGACTGCTTGTGGGCAATTTATACTGTAATTGAAGTCAGTTTCTGGAAAACTCTAGAGTTCTATTATTTAATATTGTCTTTAGGTAGAAGAATTCAAATCAAACTTGACTTCCTACTTGAAAATGCCATGTGTAAAGCCATATGGGAATTGGATTTTTCTTCATCATCAAAAATGACATGTATATAAATTAACATGAAATGAAGCAAGAAATATGGAGAAGTTTCATGAAATGGGACAGGTGGAAGGACACTTGTAAAGGAAATCATTATGAGTTAGAAGATTTTTTCTATAAAGTGAAAAGAATACTAATGAACTTAGAATCTAATGGAATAAGAAGAAACTAAGTTAGGATGGAACTAAATGAAGGTAATTAGTTAGGAAGGGCAAATATGTCCTTGAATATTAAATTATTTTCCAACTTCTATATAAAGGGAGAAGGAGAACTTAAGTGGAGGTCATTTTGAGAGACTTCCTCCCTACATAATGTAATATCTGGAATTTTAATCCCGTAGTTAAGCTTAGATTAAGCATGATTTGGAGTATAAGGGCTAAGGAATTAGGATCAAGCTTAGAGTCCTTTGGAAGAGGCTTGAAATCCAAGTTTTTAAGGTTTTCTGGCATGTGGCGCGACCCGCTTGGGGTACGGCGCGATTCGCGCCATATGAGTAAACTAGAGCAG
>PYAF01003098.1:12469-27605 GCA_007407185.1 Glycine tomentella
TTGTTGTTCGAATGCAGATATGAAAATAAATACAATAAAAACTTATACAAAATCTATCTAATGTGATCCTATGGGAATTGAGATCAGTAATTTTTTTAATTAATATATTTTTATTGATATATTAACTTTATATATATATATGAGTAAAGTGCATATTGCATATACAAATATAAAATATATAAATATCTAGTAGATATAGATATAAAAGATTAAAATTATTGTTACAATATGAATATGAAAATACATATAATAAAAACTTATTCAAAATTTATATAATGTGATTTTATGAGAATTGAGACCAGTGATTTTTTTTTAATTAATATATTTTTATTAACATATTAACTTTATATATATATATATGAATAAAATGTATATTACACATACAAATATAAATATATAAATATCTATCAAATATAAAAATGAAAATAAAAATTATTGTTCGAATAAGATATGAAAATAGATATCATATGAACTTATTCAAAATCTATATGCTATGCAAATTGGGACCACCACACGTTTTGCACGTCATAAGGTGGCCCCAAAAAACTTTCATGTGTGCAGGTAAGTCACCAATAAATATAACTATTCACATTAAATTTTTATCATTTGTTCTTTCTACAATATCCATTTTTTGTTTGGATTTAACGAAAAAGCCAAACTTCTTTATTTATTCAAATAAATGATTAATTTAATCTTTAAATTTATATTTCAATGTTATTTTAATCCTAAGTTTTTAATTTGTTTTTTCATTTTGATTCCTAATCTAGTGACGTAAGTAGCAATAGTAACATCAGTTTGGAAGTAATAAAAATAAAGAGTAAATTTCATAACCATTAACAAACGATTTTAGATATAAAAAATGAAGAAATATTTGTTAACAATTTATTTAGACTAAAATCATCATTCCAACTAAACAATTAGTATTATGCAAGTTGTCATGCAGTTTTATTTTAATCTTATACTTCTCAACAGTACTTTGCAGTCCATATATTATATATAGATGAAAACGCGTTTTCGACACCCGTGCCCCCGGTTTAAAAAATAATAATTATTTTAATTAATAATACTAAATATATAATAAATTATATTACTCTTAAAATTATTGAAACTCATCAATTTTTTTTCATTTAATTAATTTTTATCTAATTAATTAATGTGTGTTATTCTTCTTCTCTTATGTTTATAAGAGAGAATGTATCTATATTTTTAATTCCAAACATTTATTGTAAAATAATTATAGATATTTTAGTTAAAAAAATTAATTAAAAACAAAACTAAAATTCTTATAAAAATAGAAAATAAAAATTTTATATTTAAGGACAAAGGTAGTGTTTTAAAAAAAATAAGACTTAGATATAATTTTTTAAATGTTTTTTCATTGTTTTTAATTAGAAATTTAGACATGGCATTCCATTCTGATAATATACATAAATTAATGTTTACATTAAGTATAAGTTCTCGAAGTAAAATTTTAATTCTAATATCTGATTAGATAAATTGAAAATATTTAAGGACTGTAACTAAATTTTGTTCTTTTTAATAACTATATTATATTTAAGAATTTCATTTTTTATAAAAAATTATATCATTAACTATTAAAAATGATTATAGGTGTTTCTTTTAGTAACGAGAACTGATAAAAAAAGATTCATTATAGGTGTAATTTTTAAAATATTTAAAATTCAACATATTTATTATATCCAGTAATTTATGATTGAATGATAATTTTGTATTATACAATATTTTATCTATATCTAATATAATATTTAAAAGTTCAATTGCAAAAATTAAATACTTTTAAGACATAAAAATATTATATTCTCAAACTAATTGAAAATCCTGTTTTAAAACAAGTGAAAAGAAACGTTGAACTAGTTATATTAAATGGCAATTAAACATCCAACTATACCGACACTGACATTTCAGTCTTATAATAAAGGTTTTGCTTCTGCTGAACCAGACCCACTGAGTTAGTGTACAATGGAAGGTGGGGCTGTTAATGCATCAGGTGGTACTATTGGTGGAACGGGTGTTCAGGAACAAACCAAATCGAAGTGAAAATAAAAAATTGATTGAAAAAAATCACAAATTGCTCAAAATTAAAATTTATTGAAATATGTTTGGTTTTTATTTTTTTCAAACCGCGCATGATTTAGGATTTAAAAACCAAACCAAATCGTTTAAATACTATAAGTGTGTTTATTTTAAATTTTGTATGCACAGTATACAAAATGCCGGTGCTTATTTGCATTTTGTGTAATTTGTACACAACTTGTGACAAATTCCAAAAGCTTTTTATTAATATATCAGTTTTTTCCCTATGCAAAAAGAAAATATGTTTTTCATCAATGGTTTTATAAAGATTTTTTTTTTTTATATTAACCAGTGTTAATATTTAGCTGTCTTTCTATTCTAAGAAGGTTTTACTTTTATAAGTGATTTGTATCTTGACTATCTTCTAGTTTTATGTAGTAGTTTTTTTCGAAAAATAATGTTTATACCAGTTCAACTAGTTCTTATTAAAATTTGTCCATTTACATTGAATTAATAACAAATTTTTAGCATTTTTTCATCTCTTTTAATATTTACTAACAGAATTTTAAAGCTGTAAAAATTCAACCTAATCAAATCGTAAAAGATTAATTTGATTTATTTCAAATTTCATAATTAATTTAAACCTAACCATACTATATTACACTTAAATTTTTTATTTGGTTTGAAATATTTTAAAGCAAAAATCACCCGTGAACACCCCTGAGATTCGGTGGAGTAAGCCTTTAAGGATGGTCTGTATAGGTAAAACATTTTTTTTTACTGGGTTTAAGGTATACTTTGCAAAGTTGATTTTGAATTAAATTAATTTTGTAAAATAGATTATGATTAAAATTGATTTAAAAATTAAATAATTTATTTTTAAATATTTTATTCTTAAAGATGATAGTTTATTAAAAAAATCCTTCATGAAATTACAGTCTTTTAGATTATATAAACGAGTCGTAATTTATTTGTGCATATATCAGGTTAAATCATAAATGTAGAGTTGCACTGATTTATTTGTAAATAATAACTTTTATAATATTTTAAATTTTTAAGAAACACTAAATGAAAACGATAATTTTAGGTAATATTAGACATTTATTTTATTAAATATACCTCCAAAAATATTAATACATTAAAAAATATATAATATTGTTATTCTTAAAAATTAGAAGTGGACTACCTTTACATAGCTCGACGCCCAGTAGGTTTCTTTTCTTTTTCTTTTTTAACAGCAGGGCCCATTAGCATTATTTTTATCTTCAATCTTAAAGAAATAATTATTATTATCAAAATATGCGATGTGACCTCGCATAGCTATTGTGTAACTTTATTTATTTCATTTTTTGGATGGGTGTTGTCTAACTTGTATCCAGTGTACTAAGTATAACGTATGTACTAAAAAAATCATCAGTATCACATTTTTTCACTGCCGTCCCAAGCTCAGGTTAAGGAGAAGAGTTGTGTTACACCTTCGGCGGCCACCATAAAATTAGCCGTTATAGTAAACATGGATTATGACTAAATAATAATTCTTAAACTTGATGTTTAACAAATAATATTATGTCATTTATATATCCAACCTCATTTAGTAAAATAAGATTTTGTTGATATTGTTGTTGTATCAGTATCACACTTTTGTAACATACTTTCTGCTATAACATATTTTGCTGTTGTTGTATCCAACCTCACTTTTTTATTTAACAAAATTTATTTTAGATTTTATAATTTTAATAATTTTTAACTAATAAAAAATACATATTAAAAAATATGTTAATATCATTCCTTTTCTTTTTTAAGTTTTGGTATATAGAATAGGAACTATAAAATAAAAATAACGTATTAATATATTTTTTGCTTCTCATTTCTCTCATATTCCATTATGGATGAGAGTATATCTCAACCTGAACTATTAATTTCATATGTTATAAGATTAATTTTGATGACTTTAAGTTTTGAAATTTTATTTGAAATTTTTTTTAGGATGATTTTCAAATATATTTTAGGTCATCCCAATCTTGTTTAGTATTTTATATTCTCTTGAAAATGAATTTTTTTCAAACAATTATATACTGATAATATAATTTTTTATTTAAAAGATGATATATAATATTATAATAATATTATTTATTAAAAATATTGTTTTTTTAATTTAACTATTCATAATATTATAATAATATATAGTATTGAAAAAATCAAATTGACTAGATTAAATCAGATTGACTCAGTTCTGTTTTATGTATTTTAAGTCTCTCAAATATGGTTCGATTTTTAGGAGGAAAAAAAATCCAATCAAACTTTTAGACAAAATAGTGAGAAAGATAATCTATTCCTAACTTTTTTCCTTGCTCACCCTGTCATCCATCCTCCCCACCCAAACAAAAGAAAGACAAATATCTATTATTTACCTTTTTAGTCAACAGCGCAATTTGAGCCAAATTCACACCGCTTCAAAGTCTACCCCAAAATTCCATTTAAGAAAATTCACAAAGAGAATTAACCAATACCAAGAGAAACAGGCTTATTTTAATTTATTTATTTTATTTTTTTGGCTACGTAAGCAGCAAGATGTTGAACACATAAACAGGACAACCATATAATTTGAATCTATTAATTACAAAATTCAATAGCAGAAAGAGGAAGAGTAAGCTGAACAAACCTGTTCAAGGGTGGTGAAGTTATCGGGAATCAGAGCATATTTTTCTTTGGTAGACAGTTTCCCCGAACCCTTATTCAAAGACATAGCTGCTGCTGCTGGTGGTGGTTCTCGTAGTAGTGGTGGTTCTAGCGACGGTGACGGCGACAAGGTTTTGTTTTTCGGAGAGGGAACTCTCCCTTCAACAACGTTTCTGGAAAATTGAGTGTCACGCTTTTTAGCATGCGAGTTTCCCATCGCAGCTTCATTCAACTAGGGGTTCGCAAAAATTGAACACATATATAATAATTTCAAACATTAAAAGCTAAAACAAAATCTTTATGTAAAAAAAAAAGTGAAAAATGAACGTGTAGGTACTAGGGACTATAAAATAGAAATAAAATAATGGAAAACAAGGATAATTCTGGAAGATGAGAAAAAGAAATTGGAATTAGATTCTCACTGCTTTGATTTGCTCTGCTATTTCTTCATTTCTTGGCTAACACAATTATGATGAAATGTATTGAAGAGTGGACTTTTATGGTAATGGCAAGGAGATAATGTGGTATGGACATTGTTGGATAAATATTGAAGAGTGGACAGTGGAGACCCACCAATGAGTAATGACCGGTAATAGAAGGTGATTCCGGTAAACTAAATTTCTCATTTTGCATTGATGGGTCTATTAATTTACTATTAATAATAAAATCCTGGGATGAGGATTTTTTTTTTTTTTTTTTTTTTGTATCTCAACATTTTCCACCACTCTTGTTCTCCGACACAAATGAAAAGGGTCTCTTTTCCTTGAAATCTCTCAAGAAATCGGCGCCCATCGTACAACCAGTGCCAATTTGTTTTTTTTGTTTTTGTTTTTGCAATGAACATAATCAGCCTATCAATATGGAACAGGGCCTGCAAAATTGTGTAGTCTTGAGTAAGATCTGATATGTCCGGGTTAAGTTAATAAACAGAGTCAAAATGAGGTTTGGAAAGAGAATATTGATTCTTTAAATGGGTTCTAATATATATAAATTCATATGTTTCAAGTGGCCATGGATTGAGATCTAAAGATCTGTGAATTTGATTGAATTTTTTGTAAGGCTGAAATATCCTGAAAATAAGTGATATATAGTGATAAATTTAGAATTTTTTCTCCAAAGAAATAATTTTTAAATTTTTTAAAAATGTATATTTTTATAAAATATGTAATGTCATAACAAAAGAAATAGAATAAAATATTTAAAATTTTATAAATTATAATTATTCTCTATGTATTGTTATACTTTAAAAATATTTTATAATTATTTTAGTCAAAATATCATCAATAAAATTATCTTTATGTATGTAATCAAATAATTATTAATGTAGTTGTCATGGATGAAAATCAAAGCTAACACCCTAAGTAAGCATATCATGGGATACACTATGCTTTTTAGTTTTCATCAAAATTTAGAAAAATCAATAATTTCATTTAACTTTAAAAATTGATCATAGACTAAACATTTTTTATAAGAGTTTCAAGTTGACTTTCAAGCCTTATAAGTTCCAAAAAATAAAATTCTAATGGATAAAACTTAGTAAAACAAATGACTTCTCCTTATCAAATGTTGTAACTTAACACCCTTCCAATTACAATATTATGCCTAAATCATAATACGTAATTAAAAGATGTTAAATTTTCGAACATAAATTTTTTTTAACCAGATTCGATTAAAAAAACTTGTCTCAATATTTGAAATTTAAACTGTGTTATGAAAATTACGCTTATATAGAGCCTGTAGAGACTTTTTGGTCTTTTTAATAAATTACACACTTAGTAATAAATTATAAATAATACTTCATACAATAATATTAATGTCCACATATTACAAAGCATATAGGAAAATACTACAAATTTTCAACATTAAAAGAAATCTTCCAGTGGTTCCCAATTTGTAGCTGCTCCTCTCGATTTACCTATCTGGAATGACACAGGAACATACTAAAAGAGTGAGAATTCCAAAGAATTCTCAGTAGGTAAAAAATGACTTATCATACAGTGTCATCGTCATCATTCCAGCTACTTCGGTTTATTAAGAAAATCATGTGATTAATCATAGTTGATTTTAATTTCATAAACATATAACCCGAAGTAATTTCATTTTAATTAATTGAAAATCCTTTACATACGTTCACCCTAACATAAAATTCATCATATGCAATCATAAACCTTAAAATTCATCATATGCCATCATGAACCTTCACTCATTCATGCATGATTTCTCTTTCTCTTTAATTTAATGCATCTTAAATCCCTAAACTAGCTAATGAACTCATTACTAGACTTAGGTTCCTCCCGCAGGGTCGTGCTCAGCTTAATTGTATCACCCTTTAGGTTCCCATAGGGTCATGCTCAGCTTAACTGTATCATCCTTGTGTCAATATGTCTTTCTCGCAGGGTCGTGCTCGGCTTAACCGTATCATCCTTTGGGTCATTGTAGATAGACTTACTAAGTCAGCTCATTTTATACCTATTAAAATTTCTTATCCAATAGAGAGATTAGTTCGATTTTATAGACAGGAAATAGTTAGATTTCATGGTATACCTTCCACCTTGATTTCTAATAGAGACCCCCATTTTACTTCTAGGTTTTGGGGAGCATTACAAAAAGCATTTGGAACCAAATTATGCTTAAGTACTGCTTATCATCCCCTAACAGATGGACAAACAGAAAGAACCATACAAACTCTAGAAGACATGTTGAGATATTGTGTGATAGACCAACAGGGTTCTTGGGAAAAATATTTGCCATTAGCAGAGTTTGCTTATAATAGTTATCATACCAGCATAGGAATGACTCCATTTGAAGCTCTGTATGGTAGGAAATGCTAGTCTCCTTGATGTTGGTATGAATCTGGGGAAGCAAGTCTTGTGGGTCCAAACTTGGTAACTCAAACCACGGAGCAAAGCAAGAAGATTAGAGAGAAATTGGTAATAGCTCAAAATAGAAAAACATTATGTTGATAAAAGAAGAAAACCTCTATAATTTCTAGACGGAGAACATGTTTTTCTTAAAGTTACTCCAATTACAGGAATAGGACGAGCAATGAAGGTAAAAAAGTTGAGTCCTCGTTTCATTGGTCCTTTTCAAATTCTGAAAAGAATAGGTAAAATAGCTTATCAAATAGCTTTACCACCAAATCCTGAAAAAGAAAAGACATAATATAATAAAAAAGTTCCCTTAAGATATCGATCGATCTCCAACCTTCATAAAGTTTTTCATGTCTCTCAACTCCATAAATATATTTCTGACCCGAGTCATGTTCTAGAATCTGAATCAATACAGTTAAAAGACAATTTAACTATGAGCTTGCCCCTAACAAGAATTTTGGTTAGAGAAGTAAAGCAACTAAGAAATAAATCTGTATCATTGGTAAAAATAGCATGGGAACAAGGATGTTTGGAAGAATATACCTGGGAGTTAGAATCAGAGATGAGAAAGAAGTACCTTGAACTGTTTACAGGTATTTACAAATTTTGAAGGCAAAATTTTCTTTTTAGAGGGGGTGAAATGTAACATCCTCAAAATTTTATCTTGAGCTTATAGTTATGTTTAAATTAATTATGGAAGTGAGATGCTAATTGATGCAAGCAGACTAATATAATTTATTTGAACATCAAGTTGTCCAAAATTGTCCACTACTGCCACCCGTTTTGAAAATTTTATTTCTCTCTCATTTCTTACTCAAATTAGGTGTATGATATATGGAATTAAAGACCTAGATGTCAAGTATAACATATAAAAATTTCAGCTAAATTTCGATTGTGTACTGCTTGAAGTCATGAAAACACTAAGAGATGACAGTGTGGAAATTTGGAGCTCGCTGACAGCTTTGGAGTCTAGTTTTAAAAATGTTATAGCTAGAGTTTTATAAATCCAAATAAGGCATGTGATACCTTGTTAGAAATATTAGAAAGTATAGTTTAACATACTAAAAGATGGGAATTTATGGACTGGAATATTGGTACAAAATATACTAAGAACGAACCATATTTGGTTAAGTGTTTCTAGCTATTTGAAGAATCTAGTCTTGGCAACTTGTAGCTCCTAAACTTAGGCACAAAGGCTAGAAGATTTAGCCCAAACATGGACCAATCAGATGTGGATGAATACTCCCAAAGCATTCACGTGCTGCAGCCATAGAAATATGCATGCCTAAGTGAACTAATAGAAAGAAATTTTGGTAAACAAAAGTCAAGGTGAAGTCAATAAAGTAAATGAGACAAAGTTGAAAACAAGATTCTTGAACAATCTTGTGAGATCATCAACATGGAAGCCTAGGGACTTAAGGGTAAGGAATGATTTCAGCCAAATATTTAAGAACCAATCAAAATTAGTCATTTGTAAAAAGCTTTCCACATAACCACATGATCATTAATGAATAGAATCTTTCCTTAAACCATACAAAATTTGTGTAGGCATGATATTTGCATATTGTTGTGTATTTGGCCATGTGTGTAGCTGAAGAAAATTGGGCAAAGGATATGAAGATCTCTAGCCATGTTCCACATAGATAGCCATCTGCCCTAGTCAATGAATTAGGGAATCTTGACCAAGAAAATCTAGTGCAAGATAAGGTTTCAGAAGAATATCTTTTAAAGTAATGATGAGTTAGTTAAGTTCTAACTAAACTAATTACTAATTCAGTTATAATCTAACTAGATTCACTTAAAACTTCACTAATTAAAATAGTATAAATATCTAATGTTGTTAAAAAAAAATTCACGTAGGATTGCTAGCTTCAAACCTCACCGCTACTTGTTTCCCTTGCACCTTGCTTTTCACTTCTTGCCTTCTTTTATTACTCACACCTGTGGCTTCATCTCTACTTACCTATACATCAAATTTTCTTCTTTTCAAGACTTGATTCCTTAAAAGATTTCCAAGAGAAGCAACCATCTAGTCAATTGCAAATCCAAATTCACTTGAGGTAGGCTAGGCTTCAATCACTAGTTAAGAATTTATTTGGACTAAACTATATGTTTAATGGTGCAGATTTATGGTTGATTATTTAGGCTGTAATTTCATATCATTGAAGGTTATTTTATGATGTGATGGTGTTGATTTAACAATAGGATATGTTGATGATTTAAATGCTGAAATTTTAGTAAGAATTGGACTTGATTTTGATGACCTTTAGACTAAATTTTGATGGAATTTTGGACTGTTTGCTTATATTTATTATATGTGAGACTGTTTTGAATTAATTTTTGAGAAGTAGAGGTTGAATGGTAGGTGGATAAATGGTTTAAATATTGAAGTGGTTCAACTTTGAGGATTAAGTAGTAGGGTGTTAGTGAAAGGAGATTAAGATACATACTAAGTTTTAATATTTTCTTGTGAAGGTTTAAAGGAATTAAGAATTATTTGAAATATATTTTGTGGTTTACTAGTGAAATTACTAACATGATTTGTCTGTAGCTTGAGGATATTCAATTGCTATGCATAAGTTGGTATGATTTTGCTTGAATAAGGTATCGTAGCCTAACCATACTTTTGGTATGTATGATGTTGTGATGGAAATTTTTCCATGAGGTTGTATGAATTTTCTCATGGATCATATTGATGAAAATGATGGATTTGATGTGATGATATGTTGATTCATATTTCCGAGTCTAATACGCTATTTGCGAAACAGAATCTGATACTACATCCAGTATGAGATGTAGAGACTAGGTGCAAATACATGGAAATTACATGCATGACTAGCGTAAGACGGCCGCAACATTTCTACATCCAGTACGAGATGTAGAGGCCATGTGCACCTTGAAATTTCATTCATGCATACATGTTGTTTGAATGGTTATTTATTGTTTGGTTTTTGTTGGAATTTATTGATGGTTTACTAACATACTAACGTGTTTGGTGGTTTAGTTTTGCCTACTGAGAAATTTTATTTCTCACTAGATTTTTTTTCATTTTTTTAGATAGCTTCAATAATCATCTTCCTTGATGCCTTAGACTTGGGTTGATATATAGACAAAGAAAGAAACTGCTATGTTGTAACTATGCATCTGGTTATTCATGCGTATATTTACTTTAGAACCCATTTTCCAGTATCTGCTCTTAATGGCATGTTGAACCCAAATGATCCATTTCTGCAATTTGCTCCCGCTTATCCTGATCCACCAATGGAGCCTCTTAATATGTCTAATGATGAAGAAAGCATAGGAGGAAATTTCTAAAATGAGGAAGGAAGTATTAACATAGATCTATGTAAAATTGAAAAAAGATCATATCATGTGGATAATGGGTTTAGTAGTATTTCTATGTTTTAATGTAAGATATTATGGTTATGTATAACGAACTTTGTGACTTGTAATGATAAGTGAAGTAACAACGACTAGAATATTTTTAATAAAATAGTTTACAACCTATATTTTAGACGAATTTTAAAATTTTACTTATATACACGTCTTTCAAATAAACAATAATAAAAAATTATCTAGAAATATATTAGGTCGTTACAGTTTTGGTATCACTAAAATTGTAACAACCTAATATATTTTCTAGGTAATTTTTATTTGTTTATTTCTAATAAGCGTATAAAGGTAAAAGTTTAAAATCCGTCTAAAGTATATTGGTTGTAAAATATTTTATTAAACATATGCTAGTCATTGATACTTCACTTATCATTACAAGTCACACAATTCATTGTACATAACCATAATATCTTACAGTAAAACATAAAAATACTACGAAACCCATTAGCCACATGATATGATCCTTATTCATTTTTCATACACCTACTACCCATTTCTTAATTCAGAAATTTCCACCTATACTTTCTTCATCATTACACAGATTAATAGGCTCCATTGGTGGATCAGGGTAGGCGGAAGCAAATTGCAGAAATGGATCATTCTCGTTGGACATGTCGTTAAGAACTGACACTGAAAAATGGGTTCCAAAGTAAATATATGCACTAATAACCGGGTGCTTAGTAATAACATAGTGATGTGTTGCAAACACATCTTAGTTTTAGGATAGTTTTAGGTTATAAATTAGATAAATAAGTTAGGAATTAGAATAAAATTAGCTAGTTTATTATTATATTTAATTTAATCTCATATCATTACCATTTGTGCATTTTAGGGCTTAAAAGAGGAGAAACAAGGCAAGAAAAGAAGAAAAGCAAGTCTGAAGTCTCGCGCGGATCGCACCAGATCCCGCACGGGCAGCGCCATAGTCCAAAATTAGAGTCCAAGCTCGAAGACTCCACGCGGTCAGCGTGAGAACTGCGCCATCCGCGCCATCTACACGAAGCTCCCGCGCGATCCGCGCCTGAAGCCGCGCGATCCGCGCCACAAGACCTGGAAGCAGTTTTATTTATTCCAATCCGCGCGATCAGCGCGGATCCCACGCTATCAGCGCCATGTATTCGAATTGGTGGCGCGATCCGCGCCGCAGACCGCGCCAGCCGCGCCATAAATGCGCTGTTTCCTTATTTAACAAGATATGATTTGAAATTGGCACAGAAATTAGGCTTTGTTACCTGAATTAAATCTATCTATAAATAAAGGCCTTAGGACTGAAGGAAAATCATCCAATTTACACCATTCCACACCTCTCTACACTTCTTTCTATCATTCTAAACCCTTGGAAGTCAAGAATCAAGGCTAGGTCACTGCAGAATCATGTGTTATTTGACAGCTTTGGTTTCTTTGAAGCCTATGGCAGGCTAAACCTTGTATTGTGGGAAGGCCATGAACTGATGTAATCTCCTTTGTAGCTTGACTGGTATTTAATGAGAATTCTTATTG
Organism: Glycine tomentella; assembly: GCA_007407185.1. Lineage (NCBI taxonomy): Eukaryota > Viridiplantae > Streptophyta > Magnoliopsida > Fabales > Fabaceae > Glycine > Glycine tomentella. The sequence continues at coordinate 24,946 of PYAF01003098.1, forward strand.
TTTTATTTTACTCTGTGCTTTATTATTTCATTCTTATTTAGAATTGGCCATTCTATTTAGGTGTTGAGGGTTAGGATTCGCAGTGGGGACGTTGGGATTCTAATTTCTGACCTTAGTAGAATAACAGTTGTTCATTACCTAGGGATAAAGATGCGTGACTGCGGAAATTTATAATATAGTCTTTATATGCTTAACTTGATAGATTTCACCAAGGAATTGGGTCTTTGATTCGGGTTAAAGGGTTAATTCACCAAGGAATTAGGGATTAACTAGAGTAGGAAAGATTTATTCTCCGAGCAAAAGAATTCGGAACCTCTTATGATATATTCTCTTAATGCTTAGTTTGACAGAATCGCTAAGGGCTTAGGATTCTCGATCGAATTAAAGGGTTAATTCTCTAGTTATCTAGGATTTACGAATCTAGGAGAGATTTATTATTTGTGTAACTTAAATTACTAAATCAGTCAAGTGAAAGAGGTAAGAATCAAAGGGGATTGTGCCTGACCACAATTGTTTCTTCCATTGGTAATATTCTTATTATTATTTTAGTGTACTTATTTAATTTCTGTTTTATTCAAACTCCAATCAATTCAAACAATTCTTCTTTATTTTCTGTTTTCTTTCCAATCGCTTAGACTTATAATTACTGTGAATTTCAACCCAATCCCTGTGGAGAACGATAATCTACTTACCCACTTTTATTACTTGTAACGATCGGTGCACTTGCCGTACCCTTTGAAATATCGCAACACATAGCAATTTCTTTCTTAATCTATATACCATCCCAAGTCTAGGGCGTCAAGGAATACCCACAATAACCAAGAGGGGGGTGAATTGGTTTAAACTTGACCTTTTAAAATTTATTTATAAAATCAGAGTTTATAGGATCTTAATCACAATAGAACAAAGAATACTTCAATTCAATCAAACCACTCAGCCCAAGAAAACAATTGCTAAAAATAGAACTTGTTGGTTAATGAAAATAACTTCAAGAATCAATGATCAAGATAACAAGAGATTAAGGAATAGAAAACCAAGGCACAAGGCACACATGCTAGCAAATGTTAGACTCATCAAGGATACCTAGCATATTTCTAAGAGTATAGAATCTATCTCTAGTAAAAGGTTTAGTGAATATATTAGCTAATTGATGATGAGTATCAATGAGTTCAATTTTGATGTTACCTTTTTGGATGTGATCTCTAAGAAAGTGATGTCTTATCTCAATGTGTTTTGTAAAGCCTCGAACTTTCCATCTTATTATTATTGATTTTTGATGAAAATTCTTTGCCAATTCGCTTAAAAATATTGAACCAAAGTTACTATTAACTGATATTCAAAAGATTTCCATGTCTGGGTAACACTCATAACTCGAATATACTATAAAATAAAATACAAACTGACATAGATTCTATTACATAGAACAAACAACTAAAATATTTTGTTCACAACAAAACATCTTCAACCAAACATCTTCAACAAAGTCCTTCTTCAAAAAGCAGCTTGCCAAATCTTTCCTTACTGTTCATCTGCTTGCCCAAATAAAATTGAGGTCATAGCAGGTGTCAACCACAGACACAAAATACAGGGTAAGTTTATGATAAACATAATTTAAGAATCAATATGCAGGTATTTATAGCAACATCCTCAAGATGCATGATTCTTTCTTATCATGATGCATGATTCTCTTTAAACTCTTATCATGTGGTACCAACAGTCAAGATAGCCCCATCCCAGTGGCACAGAACTGAAACGATCAGTCAGGGTCTCACAGTGTTGCAATAGGATTCTCACCCACACTCATGTGATCATCATGGGTGGCGTGATTTCCCCACTGCCAAGTCACCCCCCAGCTCAGACTTCTCTTATCTGAATGATCAAACTCAGTTCCTGCAGCTATCTGACACACCTCCTCTCTGAGGCAACTCTTATACACACCTCCTCTCTGAGGCAACTCTTTATACACACCTCCTCCACTCCGAGGCAACTCTTATGAGACACATGAGACTTATACATAACTCATTCATTTCATTTTCAACATCAGTTGTCAATCTCTGTCTCATATATTTTATTTAGAAATTCAACATAAATCAAGTACAGAACTCAGCTTGTCATTCAAGTACACCCAACATATCACCTATGTATAGAAACACTCAACAACACATTAAACTTTATTCAAGCATTCAATCATATAACTATAACTCAAGTCCAACAATTTCTCAGATACAAGTTATACTACACAGAACTTCAAAACACTTATACAGACAACACTTAAACTATTTTTATCATAGAGCTTCCCTAACCTCTTAGAAAGCTTGTTTTTCTCTTCCTAGTTTGCTAGCTTTCCATGTGATTTCTTCAAGAAGGTGGGGTCTTTTCCTACTTGATTTAAGCTTTGAAAAGGAGAGGATGAAAGTCAAATGAAAGGGATGTGAGGGGAAGTTCACGTGGGATAGGTTATGTGTAACGCCCCAATCTTCTAATCAGGGTCATTACCAAACATACATCACAATCAAACAGATATCTAAATCAGAGTTTAAGCAGTTTGGAAGCAAAAACTAGAAGTGACATCATCAAATGCCATCTGTATAACACTGTACACTATAATATGGTGAATATACATATAAGTTCCTCTGTACAGTACAAAACTATACAAATAC
>PYAF01003098.1:71497-90615 GCA_007407185.1 Glycine tomentella
AACATTTAATTCTCTAGGATTTAAGTCATGTTCTTTCCTGTTTAATAGAAATTAAAATTAGTATGCCATGTGTTTGTTGAAAATCCTAAATGAACTAGACTAATTTATAGATTATAACTTGACAACCTAATTAGTTTAGAATGAAAGTAATTAATTAATATAATTAATTCTGGTTAATTAATATGGCTAATTTTATTTTATGGTAATTATAATTAATTATTTATTGAGTAACCTGTAAAAGGGCTTTGCCTTTTCGGCAAGCTTCGGGAGGAATCGTGATAGAGCCGCCAGTCTTCCATTCAGTCTTTGAACTTCATTGACATTTGTCAGGCTGAGCATCTGCAAGATAGCCAAACATTTGTCTGGGTTGGCTTCGATTCCTCGATGTGTGATCATGAATCCAAGGAACTTTCCACCTCTTACCCCGAATGTGCACTTCTTGGGGTTAAGTCGCATATTATATTTCCGTACTTCTCCAAATATCTCCTCCAAATCTACCGCATCCTAATCTACACTCTGTGACTTGGCAACCATATCATCAATATAGACCTCGACATTGCGTCCGATCTGTTTTCTGAAAACATGGTCCATAAGTCGTTGATATGTGGCCCTTGCATTTTTGAGACCGAAGGGCATGACTCTGTAGCAATAATTGGCATCCCCAATAATAAATGTCGTTTTCTCCTCATCTAGGAGATGCATCCTGATTTGGTTGTATCCGGAGTAAGCATCCAAGAAACTTAGGATTTGGAATCTAGACGCACGATTGACCAATTTGTCAATGTTGGGCAATGGATATGCATCCTTTAGGCATGCCTTGTTAAGATCAGTAAAGTCTGTACACATGTGTCACTTGCTGCTGGCCTTTTTAACCATGACCACATTAGCAAGCCAAGTTGAATATCTAACTTCCCTGATAAAATTGGCCTTAAGTAATTTGTCTACCTCCTCCTTCACTGCCCTTCGTCTTTCTTCACCCATATTTCGCTTCTTCTGAGCCACTGGTTTAGCTGGCGGACATATTGCCAGCTTGTGGCATATGATACTGGGATCAATACCTGGCATGTCAGATGGTTGCCAAGCAAATAAGTTTGCATTCTTATGAAGAATGTCGGCTATATGCCTATATTCGTGACTAGTAAGGTCCTTGCTAAGCTGTGTACACTACCCAGGTTTTGGTCCGAGTTAAAGTTTGACAAGTTCTTTAATTGGTTTCAGCCCTTTGTCGATACTATCGTCACGTGGATCCACATCAAAGGTATAGTTAAGGTGATCTACATGAACAGTCAGGGTATATGATGACCATATATCAATGTTCATCACCTGATTAGTGCCCCCCAAAGTGGGACTATGTCTGCTTGGCTCCTGGCTGGGAGGATACAGTGCCACTTTCAAGCTCTCTGTATAACACTATCGGGCTTGCTTTTCATCTGCTTTTAGTGTGACAATCTCTCCTGTCATGGTAGGAAACTTCATCTTCAAGTGGGGTGTAGAGACAATAGCCCTAAGCTCATTCAAAGTTTTCCTACTGATTAACGCAAAGTAAGAAGTATCGACCTCAACTATCAAGTATTTAACATTGAAACTTCTAGATAGTCTTCATTGGTTGAAAGTAGTCATGAGGTCCATGATAAGTGCCATATTTCAGTTAAAATCATGTTTCAAATGCTGGCACTTATCTTTTGATTTCATTAACTTTGTATATAAACTTGCCTTAAACCTAGTTGATTTGTAATTATTACTTAGATAAATGTTGTTTTTCATATTTTGAAAGATTAATCCAATCACATTTTCTATTTTGATAGGTTTCGAGGATATCCAAGGCTTCCGAACAAGCAAAGCAAGCAAAAAGGGCTTAAAAAACAAACATGGGAGGTGTTACAAGCAATCAGGCCCAAGAGAATTCTTCAACACTAAGATATTAACTCGCTCAGGCGACCAACTCGAGTGCATTTGGCTCGCCCAGGAGAGCTTCAAGTCCCAAGATGATAACATTAACTCGCCCAGGCGAGCAAACTTAGGTAAAACCACTCGCCTGGGCGAGTGAAGCTGGCAGGAGAGGAAAATCTATAAATAGGCCACGAAATTGGAGAAAGAAAAACATCAATTCTTCATTCCCTTGCTTCCTAAGGCTTGTTCCTTAGTTTAAGAGCTTAAATACTAGTAGTAGGTAGATTAGGAATGTAACACCCTGACATTTCAATAACTGCAAATATATATTGCATGAATTATTCTTGTGTAACCATTGATGTGAATGTTAGGTTATGTGAAATTTGATTTATCTATATTTAAATTATTTGTGTGAAATATTAATTAGAGATACTACAAAAAAAAAATAGTTTAAGAGAAATGATCATAGTACCCTTCCATTGAAGCAGAAATTACATAAATGCCCTTAAGGTGAAAATTACACAAATACCCTTGGATATTTTGGAAATTACCATAATACCCTTGAAGCTAAAATTGCCTAGACACCCTTAGAAATTTTGTGAAAGCTTGATGAAATTACAAAGTGCCCTTGGATGACAGATTACCAAAATACTTTTAGTGTCAGAAAGCCTCAGAATAGAATTTCTATGAATTTTATACGGTCATAACTTTGAAATTTTATCCAGGAGAATTCAAGCATAAAAAAAATATGGAAAATGATAAATAGAATCTGTGGAATTTTCTCTTAATTGTAGATGAATAGACTTATTTAATAAAATGGTTTAGTAATTTTGATGGTCAAAAGTAGAACGGACCAATCAGAATCAAGATAAAAGCAGTCTTGTATGTAAGGCCTGTGTAGCACTCTGTATAAACTGTTTGTGAATTATTTGTACTGTAACTGAAGTCAGTTTTTGAAAATCTCTAGAGTTCTATTATTTAATATTATCTTTTAGTAGAAAAGTTCAAATTGGACTTTACTTCTTTCTAGAAAATGCCATGTGTGAAGTAAAGATGAAACTAGATTCTTCTTCTTCATTTAAAAGATGACATATGTATACAAAAGAAACCATACAATTTTCTCTTCTTAAAAGGAAATAAAAAATGATATAGAAAGAGGAAAGGAAGATAAAAATCTTCCCCTTGGCTAAAGAGAATACACGTGAAAAAGAGAAGAAAAAAAGCTAAGAAGTCATAATGCTTTACAAAATATTTACACAAGATAACATGAAAGGAAGAAAATCTTATCTTCCTTCCTTGTAGGCCACGTGAAAATGGAGAAAGAAGGAGAAGCTTCATGACCTAGACAAGTAGATGGACACTTGGAAGAAAGGTGTCATGCTTTAGAAGATTTTTATAAAAGTTAGAAGATATTTAGGAAAACCATTATGAGCTTAGTTAGGATGTAATAGAATGAGATGAAACTAAGTTTTAATGAAACCAAATGGGAGTAACTAGCTAGAAAGGGTAAAAATGTCCCTGAATATTTTATTATTTTCGAATCTCTATATAAAGGGAGGAAGGCCTTAAATGGAAGTCACATTCAAGACTCCATTCTTCAACATATCACGTGAAACCTCTCCCTCCCATCTCTTTCATTTCACTGTCATCCTTTCCTTTCCAAAGCATAAATCAAGTAACAAGAAGACCCCACTTCCTTTGAAGAATCACGTGTAGAAGCTAGCACCTTTAGGAAGAGATAGACAAGCTTAGTAAGAGGTTATAAGGTATGTATAGGGAAGTTTTATGATAAAGATAGTTTAAGTGTTACTTGTGTTTGAATAAATGTTTAAAGTTCTGTGAAGAAGAACTTGTATTTGAGTAATTGTGGGATTTAAGTTATAATTATATGATTAAGTGCCTGAATGAAGTTTTATGTTTGTTGAGTGTTTCTATGAATCTCTGTACATGAATGATATGTTGAGTTTCTGTACATGAGTAACAAGCTGAATTTTGTACTTGATTTATGTTGAATTTCTGAGTAAAGTATGTGAGACAATGATTGAAGACTTATGTTGAAAATAAATATGAGTTGATAAAATAAATGAGTTATGAATAAGTGAATCAATTTCACGTGTCTCATAAAAGTTGCCTCAGAGTGGAGGTGTGCCTCAGAGAGGAGGTGTGTCAGATAGCTACAGGAACTGAGTCCGTGCGTTCAGACAAGAGGAGTCTGAGCTGGGGGGTAACTCTTGCGGTGGGGAATCACGCCACCCATGATGATCACATGAAGTGTGGGTGAGAACCTGTGCAACACCGGGGGACCCTGACTGGTCGGATCAGTTCTGTGCCACTGGGATGGGGCTATCTTGACAGTTGGTACTACATGATAAGAGTCTAAGAGAATCATGCATCATATAAAAATTAGAACTGCAATTTTGAGGATGTTCTTAGGAATATCTGCATCTTGAATATAATCTGTTGCTTAAATTATGTTTATCATAAACTTATCCTGTGTTTTGTGTCTGTGGTTGACACCTGCTATGACCTCGATTTTCATTCGGGTGAGCAGATGAACAGTAAAGAGAGATTGCCTAGCTACTTACAGGAAGAGGATTTTGTTTGAAGATGTATTCTTTTGTTACAGAGTGTTTTAGTTATTTGTACTATGTAATAGAACCAGTGTCAGTTTGTACTCTTATTATATGTTACTTCAGGTTTATAAATATTACTCAGTGATGAAATTTTCTTGGAGTATCAGTTATTGACAAAATTTTGTTATATTCAACTGGGTGCTCTTAAGTACGTTGAAAAGAATTTTCATTAAAAATCAATAATAACAAGATTGTAAGTTGAGGTGTTACAAGGAAAGTGAGAGAAGTGAGGATTAGTGTGGAGACTCTGCCGGAAAGAAGTGGTGATGGGGTCCTTCATCAATTCTTTCAGTGAGGAGGTTCTCTCCACTATGAGTAGCTAGCTTCTCTGAGGATTGGATGTAATCTTCTTAACCCTATGCATCTCTTTTAATATTTATTTACGCATGAATCATTTCTATTCCTTATTGGTAATTTCATTCTGTCTGTAATGCTTGATTCTACTTGATCACTAGTTTCATGAATTTAACTCTAAGTGAGACTGGAAAGTAATCTTAGGGTTTGAACCGAATGATTTTACTCATTACGTTACGTTGCTAGGAATAGGGCATAACGTTTTGATTGCATTAAACACGCAATTATAATTCTTAATGCTGGGGTTATTTACTTCATATGCGAAGAATCAATATTCGATAGATATCTTTAGAACTCGAATGCGAGGGATCAATTTGGGGTAAAATAGTGTGCATCAATCATCAATAAGGATAGACGATGATTTATGCATGATAATATTAATTGCATATAAAAGGATAAGAATGGTGAAATCCAATCTCACTTTCTCATAATTATATTTCATTTTTGCTAAGTTTAGTTATCTTCCGTTACTTTCTTAAACAAATGAAATTCTGCTCAACCTATTTGTACATAACTATTGAACTGTTAAGTTATAATTGGATTAACTGAGTAAGCTCAAGTCCCTATGGAGACGATCTTATAAAATTTGGTAACTTACAACGACAAATCGGTGCGCTTACCGAGAGTCTAACAAGTTTCTAGCGCTGTTGTCGGGGACTTAAGTCACTTGTCAGTTCTTTCAAAATTTAATTTTTCAGTTGAATGGACTTTTTCTTTGCTTTTGTTATTTTAATTCTCTTGTGTTTTATTTTATTTTCCCTAAACCTCGGTACTTACGAATTAATGCAAGTTTGTCCTTTTTCCTTTTGAGGTAAATTTCTTGCAGATACATCGTTATTAAACTTAGAAATTACCAAAGGAAAAGAAACAAATAGCCAAAAAAAGCTACTGAGAGAATCTTCTTCTATTTTGATTCTCCTTCACTAGTAAAGCCACCTCTAAATATGGCTGATAGAGGGGGAGAGAAAAATAGACCACCAAGGAGGACTCTGGGTGACTATGCGTATTAACAAGGACCAAAGTATTACAACAGCATAATCATTCCTCCTTTCAGTAAAAAATTTGTGGAATTGAAGCCCACATTGCTAAGTCTAATTGGATCACATCCTTTTGTCGGACTAAATCATGAAGATCCATACACTCATTTGTCCCCCTTCATGGAGTTGTGCAGTACCATGGGAGCCTCTGATGCAGATGCTGAAGCTGTCTATCTCAGAGCTTTTCCGTTCTCCTTGGCAGGTAAGGCAAAGGTATGGCTTCAATCCCAACCTAACAAACGTCTTAGCACTTGGGAAGAAGTAGAGGAAAAATTTATTGCCAGATTCTTTCTCCTCAGCAATTGCTACTATAATAACCAAAGTTTTACAAAAAAATAATATTATTTTACTGTAGCTTGGCGCTCCGAGCGTGGGAGTGGCGCTCCGAGCGTGGCACTGTAGCTGAAGGCTATTTTTCGTGATTTTTGGCGCCATCAGCGCCACAGATGCTGGATTTTGGCACCAGGAGCGCCAATGTGGCGCCAGATACACTGGATTTTGGCGCCAGGAGTGCCAAGGGTGCCAGATACACTGGATTTTGGTGCCAACAACGCCAGAGTGGCGCTAGGAGTGCCACAGATGCTAGAAATTGGCGCCAAGAGCGCCAGAGTGGCACCAGGAGCGCGGCATGTCGGTGAGGCTGAGTATAAATAGAGAACAATGCGATTTCTGGAGAAAAACACTGTTTCTCTTCTTCCCTTAGCCCCACCACCATTGTTGAGTGTTCCCAAGCTCCTTAAGGCCTTAACTCTTCACCAAATCACTTCATATAGCCATTAAACATGTGAGGAACACCTAGGAAGCTAAAATCCTTCATCCAAACCCCTTGAAACCTTGAGCTGAAAGATTCCTTTCTCAGAGGAATTGTGAAACTTGAGCTAGGCAAGGAACTACGGAGATTCAAGAGCATTGGGGCTAGGAGAGGTAGTCCAGAAGTCTTCCTTGCCAATTCTGAGGTAAGAATCTTGAGTTTCTCCGGTTAAATATTTATTTGGGGGTTTTCTATGAATAGTGACCCATTTGAGTTGGGGCTAGAATTAGCCCAGGGTCCTGTAGAGAAACTTACTTAGAACTGTGTAGTGATGAAGGATTAGCTTTCAGAATTAGATTTGGTGAACTTTGATTCTTGGCTCTACTTATGAATGAGTGACTTGTGTTGATTCACTAGCTGATGGTTATATGACATGCAAGAGCCTTAGATTGTGACTGTGAGATGCCTGAGAGGCTACATGAACGGTGCCTTGAGTAAGACATAGACCGTTCCAACTATAATTGAGTCCTGAGGTATTGAATTGCACAGAGCTTAAAGCTCTCTATGTTGGCTTACATTGAGTCTAGGGAGTGACTCTAAGTCTTGATGGAGCTGTGAGCTCATGATATGTGAACTGTATAGAGTCTGTGTGGACCCAGATGCTTTGATTGAGCCGATGAGAGCTTTGAGCTGATGGTTTGTGGCTTGTGTGGAGTCTGTGATGACTCTAAAGCCTTGTGTTAAGTTGTGCTGGACCTAGAAGGGTCTATGAGAGCCTAGTGTGTGTTGGGCTATGATGAACCTTAAATTAGAGGACTTTTGATTATGCTATGTTTGCTGGATTGCTTGAATTGATGTTGATATGTGCATATATGCCTGTATTAGGGCTTAACACCGACAGTGTCAGTGGCGGGTGCCACGAGTCAAGGAGAGAACTGCAGAGCTCGGCTTTGCCAGGTAAGTTCTTGGTCCCTGGGGATGATTTCCCGCTTGTTTGTGCCACACCACACTCCAGGTGGAGTGATGGTCATATTCATGATGCATGCATTTGGTTGTTGCATCCTCATAATGATATGTGTGTGCATCTATGCTTGAGAAATGTATTATGCCTGTGATTAGATCTTCTGGCCAGTAAGATGGATATGGACCTCCCTACGAGACGGCTATTCCTCCTAGTTGGTTTGCTCATGGGTGATGATGATCCCGGGGTGATGATGATCCCCTAAGACCAAGAGATAGGTGTGTTCCGTTGCGGTTGATTGCCTATTCTCGGAGGTGCCATATACGTGTGTCCATGCGTAAGGGGTAGCTCCCGATGGGACGGCACGGGTGTGAGTTCCGATCTCACACTAAAGTTAGGCGTTGATGAGATCCGCCGTACATAGAGCAGGATGACTTGCTCATATTGTTATGAGGGCCGAGAGGCCAGTTTGTTGTGACTGCTTGATGTTTGTGTCATGGAGAGTGGGTCAGGGTGGAGGAGATGCCTCCCCAGACCCTGAGCTTACTGAGATGTGTATCTCACCCCGTGTGGGGATTTATGTTTTTCAGGTGACTCTTCTGAGAGAAGAGAGCAGTCTTAGGGCAGGAGGCCCATTAAAGATAGTATATGCATGGTTAGGGATGACATGAAGAGAGCTGGATAGCTCATTTTGGCTTGGTTGCTATTTGTTTATACCCTGTAGAGGGTTGTAGGGCATGTAGGCCCATCTGATACGCTGTATATGTTGTATACCCTCGTGTGAGGGAAGTTATTGGTTTTGTAAAACCACTGGTGTGGTTCAAACACTGATGATGTATATAACCTGTTGATGTAATGAAAAGATAATTCCTCCTAAATCTATATTGTGAAATGGTTTAATTATCTGCCTATGAATATGTTGTGATAAACTGGATCAGCAGGGACATGTATAATATTATGTTGTTTGATTGTGTTCAGGGGGTGGTTCTGATGAAGTTAGAGCCTTGAGTCATCATTATTGATGAAGTTTGATTTTGGCTCTGAGTTTATGTATGAGTAGAGAAAAGACTGGTTATTTGGCTATTATGAACCTTAGAGCAGTTGATAAAGTTGCTCATGGGATAGTATAGTTGTTGTTTATGAGCTGAATTGGTTATAATGAGAAGCTTGAAGTTGATATGGCTAAAGCAAGGATATGCTTTGTATTAGCCTGAATAGAGTCTTAGAAGGGGCTCTGGAGCCTTGTTTAGGCTGAGAGGGATCCTGTTGAGGGTCTGGGAATCACTTATGAAGTGATTGGTTATGTGTCATACAGAAAGGATTATAGTTCCTTTCGTTCTAAGAACCATTGTTGATAGTTATGTGTTTGCTCTTATGTAGGACATGAGCTTGATAGTTCTGGTGGTGGTGATCACGAGGCCGGGAGAGCCAGTGTTTTGCCTAGAGCAGGTAAGCTCTTGGTTCTTGCATGTGTGTCCTTTACTGTGTTCCACCATGCTCTAGAGGGAGTGATGGTTTTGATGTGAGCAAATGCGTGTATATAGAAATTGTGTGCTGGTATGATTGAATCCTGATATGTTTTTTTGTACTCTGTGAAGGGAAAATGATATGTATTGATATGAGATGCTTGAAATGGAATATGAAACTGTGATGTGACATTGATGTGCATGACTATGAGCTGTCTAGCATATGATACGCATGATTGACTATTAGATTTGAATGTGAATTCTGGGAATGAATAAAATCCTATGGTAGTAGGATAGATGACATGAGATTGAGTAAGACCGGCTGTGAGATGTTCCTGTTATATAGATGTAGCCTCTCGAATGGAGATGTTCCTGTATACACAGAGGTAGCTTCCTCAGGCAATTGTGTGAATAGATTATGAGATGTGCCTGTGATATAGATGTAGCCTCTTGAGTAGAGATGTTCCTATATACATAGATGTAGCCTCATTAGAAAGAGATGTACCTGTTATATAGAGGTAGCCTCCTGTGTGGAGATGTTCCTATATATACAGATGTAGCCTCATATAGATATATTGAGATCCAGGCATGAGATGTTCCTAGTATATAGAGGTAGCCTCCCATGTGGAGATGTTCCTATATACATAGATGTAGCCTCTGCAGGATAGTGATGTATGCTGTGATTGACTGTAGGCCGTGTGTATATCACCTGATTATCAACAGGTGGATGTGATTTGATGAAAGATGATGACTAAAGAAGGGGATTGAGATTCCTGAATGCATGGTGGATGTGGTGTGATTTCCTGAAATAGAATCTGAGAATATGTCTGAAAGTGAACCAGGGGAAGGAAATACCTTCAAGGGCCCTGAGTTTACTAAGATTTTATATCTCACCCTTTTGTGGGACTTATGTTTTGCAGGTGAATCTTTAGGAGGAGCAGATAGATCCCAAGGCAAGAAGCCTGTGCAGGGATAGTTGCTATTTGTAAATCTTAGGCATAGATGATATGAGCATGTGGCTCTGATGTTTTGTATACTGCCTTTGGTTTAGTTTTGTACCCTGAAGGGGATGTATGTACAGTTTTGTACTTAAAGATTTTATGTGTATTCACCATATTATAATGTATAGTGGTTATGTTAGTGACATTTGATAACATCACTCTTATATTATGCTTCCAAACTGCTTAAACTCTGATGATTATAGTTAATGATAGTGATTAAGGCAGGTTAATGACCCTGGTTTTGTACGAGGCGTTACAACCTTGGTGTGAGGATGTAGGTGATTATGTAGTGCAATAGCCTATCCTCATGTGTCATAGGACCAGTGCTCAGCCTCAATCTCAGTTTCATGTGAGGATCAATGAGCATGCTTCGATATGTCTCCATTTTGTTGTAGCCTTTAGCTTCCTCTTCGAATCTTCTTTCTCCATCAAAGGAGATTCCAGCAACCTCGTTCCATATCTCAGGTGTGATCTCCATTACAACACCATTGACTTGGGTGAGAGTATTGTTCCATGCATGGATATCTTGGAACAGGTGTAGAAGACTTTGACAAGATCAGGATAGAATGTGCCTTTCATTTCTACAAATTTTTAGTTAGGCCTTGTTGCTCTAACAATTGTGGAAACTGAAAACCTTGTTGGGTAAACCAAGCAAGACTCAGAAATTTGGGTGGATAGAGGAGCTTTGTAGCATTGAACTGCAAATAATTCATTTTGTCAGCTTCATTGGAAAACCAATGATCAAGCCTATTTGTGACAGGGTTAGAAGGTTGGGCTTGTGCCTTTCTTTTGGATGTTTTGACCTTTTTGGAAGTAGACATGGTGAGGGTACGAGTTTGAAGATTAAAGATGAAAAGAACTCTTAGAATAAGAGTCTTAGAATAAGAGAGTTTCAGAAGGAATTAGAGAATGAGAAAACAGAGTTTGAGGTGTGAGATTCTAATTTCACAGATTCACTATTTATAGGCAATTTGAGATATGTAGGCAGTTGAAAATATGAAAAATATAGTTGTTGTGGCCTTAATCACTCACATAATGGCTTTGATTGTATCAAATCGTGCTTAATAGCAGTTGGGCAGTTTCAAAAATTGTCAGATTCTGCAGTAACCACTGAAATAATCGATTATTTCGTTTATGTAATCGATTATTTCACTTGAAATAACAGTACTTAGAAAAGATGTAATCGATTAAAATCTTATGTAATCGATTATATCAGAGTAGGTGGTAGGATGAAGATGAAGTGTAATCAATTATAATTTGATTTAATCGATTAACACAGAGTGAGATGGAAATCCCAGACAAGCAGGATCAAAGTAATCGATTATTTCGATATGGTAATCGATTATTCCAAAGAAATCCAGAATTTTGAAAAAGCCCAATGACTTCATGTAATCGATTAAATGGTCGATTTAATCGATTATTTGAGAGTGAACATGAATTTTCTGGAACTCGAAGTGAGAATAATCGATTAATTCGATGATGTAATCGATTACAATAGCTTTGACTTGTTTCTAAGAAGCACAAGATGAACAAATAATTGATTAAAGATTTATGGTAATCGATTATTTCAACATTTATACACTAAATACAGATTTTATGCAGCAACCAACATGTAAACCTCAAATCAATTTGAGTTGCTATTATTCATGCAATGTCTAAATCATTCATAATCAAAGAAGATAAACATAGGAATGCCATTCAACATATACTAGATTCATCCAAAATTCCAAGCATATTTCTTAATGTAAAGAACCTATCCCTATCCAAAGGTTTAGTGAAGATATCAGCCAATTGATTCTTACTATCAACAAACTCAATTTTAATGGTATCTTTTTGTACATGATCTCTGATGAAATGATGCCTTATTTCTATATGCTTTGTCCTGGAATGCACAATTGGATTCTTGGATATATTTATAGCACTTGTATTGTCACATAGAAGTGGAATTTGTTGAAGTTCTACACCAAAATCTTGGAGTTGTTGCTTCAACCACAACCAACTTTGAGCACAACAACTTCCAGCTGATATATACTCAGTTTCAGCTGATATATGTATAGACTCTTCAACACACAAGGTTCTCTTGTTAAAGACCCTGTAAGCTTTACTTTTCAAGGAGTATCCTAGAAAGATAGCCTCATCAGCTTTTGAGTCAAACTTACCAAGATTCTCTTTGCCATTGTTTAAAACAAAGCATTTATAACCAAATGCCGTAAAGTGAGAGATGTTTGGTTTCCTCCCTTTATAGATTTCATAAGGAGTTTTCTTTAAAATAGGCCTTTTGAGAATCCTATTAAGAGTATAACAAACTGTACTCACAGCATCTGCCCAAAAATGTTTAGGTAATTTTGTTTCATTTAGAAGAGTCCTTGCTCCTTCTTCAAGTGATCTTTTTTCCTCTCCACAACACCATTTTGTTGTGGTGTTCTTGGAGCTAAAAAATTGTGATTAATTCCAAAATCTTCATAGAATTTTTCAAAGTGTTCATTTTGGAATTCACCACCATGGTCACTCCTAATTGAAACAATATTACATCCCTTTTCATTTTGAATTACCTTGGCAAGTTTCTTAAAAGCTAAGAATGTTTGGCTTTTGGATCTTTAAAACAATGTCCAAGTGTATCTAGAGTAATCTTCAACTATGACAAGTCCATAATAGTTTCCTCCTAAGCTCATGGTTCTTGAAGGACCAAATAAATCCATGTGAAGCAATTCAAGAGGTCTAGAAGTAGAAATCATATTCTTACTTTGAAAAGAGTTTTTAGTTTGCTTCCTTCTTTGACATACTTCACAAATTTTTTCCTTTTCAAACTTAAGCTTAGGTAGACCAATTACTAAATCTTTCCTAATTAACTTGTTGAGATGATGCATGTTTATATGAGATATTCTTCTATGCCAAAGCCATGTTTCATTCACTTTACTCATCAAGCAATTAGTTTTATGTATGAATGCATGGTCAATAGTCAAGACATAGATATTACCCTTTCTCTTACCAATGTGTGCCACTTTGCCATTTTTACCATCATGTATCAAGCAAGTCTCATTGTTGAAGGTGACTTTGAAACCTTTATCACACAATTGACTTATACTAAGTAAATTGCGTTTCAACCCTTCAACATAAAGCACATCCTTGATTTTTGTAGACAAGTTATCTCTAATATTTCCTTGCCCAATTATTCTGCCTTTATTATTGTCCCTATATGTAACATATCCTCTTTCTTCAAGTACAACATCAGTTAGCATGGATATGTCTCGTGTCATGTGTCTAAAGCATCCACTATCTAGTTACCAAATTGAAGATTTTGCTCTAAGACACATCTGCACAATCAATTTAAAGAGAGAAATAGGGTCCCCAATTTAAGTTGGGTCCAAAGGGGTTAGCTGCTTTCTTTCTTTTCTCAACCCATATACATTCACCATTAGGAACATAAAATCTTCTAGCAAAGCACTTGTATGATGTGTGACCTTTAAGCATACAATAATTGCAAGTATGAGATTTTGATGTTCTAGCTTGAGTAAATCTATTGTAGTTATTTGATTGATTGTGCTGCATATGATATTTATGTTTTGGTGGTACAAACATAAGCTTATTTTGGGTTCTAGCTCTATGCTTATATCCCAAACCATAAGTATCACCAGAAAATTTTTGCACACTTAGTAACTCATCTAAGTTGCATTTGCCTTTGTAATATTTTCTCAGCAAATCAACCAAATAGCTATTTTTCAGTTTGTAAGCACATGTTTTCTTTTCCTTTACTCAGCTTATAATCATCAAATTATTTTTGCAATTCATCATATTCATCAACCTTAGAGTTAGCTAAGGAACATGTACATCCTTTCTCTTTGTAACTTGAGAGAAGCTTATCATGATCTTCTTTCAATTTACAAAGCTCTTCTTGCAATTCAGCAAGTTTGGATACATGCCATCATAGATCACTTCTAAGCTTGTTTGCTTTTGCTAGCCTTTGAGCTTCTAAATGCATCTCATGAAATGCATCAACAACATTTTCAAATTCAGAATTTACCTTAGATTCTGTACTTGACAATTCATCTTGTTCATTGATGGTGGATGTAAGACATAGGTGAGCTTCTACTTCTTTTTTTGAAGAGGATTCAGAACTTGTTGATTCATTATCCTCCCAAGCAATGTAAGCCTTTCTAGGCTTTCCTTTCCCTTCTAGATCTCTTCTCAACTTGTGGCTTCTTTGATAATGAGGGACAATCAGATTTTATATGACCTTACTTTCCACATTCAAAGCAAGCGATTTAGGAGGAGTTGTTGTTCTTGTTGATGTTGTCATTTCTTTTATTTTGAAATGGTTGCTTTCTACCCTTATTCTTCCTTAGAAACTTGGAAAACTTTCTTACAATGAGATTCATATTCTCATCATCTTCTTCTTCACTTGAACTATCATATTTTTCTATCTTTGAAGGTTTAGCTTTTAGTGCAATGCTCTTGTGCTTTTTATCTGCATCTTCACCATTTGTTAGTTGAGATAATTCAAGCTCATATTCTAAAAGCTTACCAAACATAGCTGTCATAGACATTTGTGATAGATCCTTTGATTCTTTTATGGCTATGACTTTAGGTTGCCAATCCCTTGTTAGACATTTGAGAATTTTGATGTTCAGCTCTTCTACATCAAAGGTTTTTCCTAGTCCAAGCAAGTGATTCACAATGTGGGTGAATCTTGTTTGAAGCTGTGAGATGTTCTCATCATCTCTCATCTTGAACATTTCATATTCATGAATGAGAGTGTGCTTCCAAGATCTTCTCACATCATCAGTTCCTTCATGTGTAACTTCAAGTAATTCCCACATTTCTTTGGCACTTTTGCACCTAACAGTCCTGGAAAATTCATCGGAAGACAAAGCAGAAGTTATCATATTTTTTGCTTTGAAATCATATTGAACCACTTTCTTTTCTATTTTTGACATTTCATCCCATTCTTTTGGTATTGTTTTGCCATCAACAATATTGGTTAGAATGTAAGGACCTTTCTCAATACAATTCCAAGCACCCGAGTCATTTGATTGGATAAAGATTTGCATTATGTTCTTCCAAAAGTTGAAATGTTCCCCTTCAAATAAAGGTTGTCTATTCAATGAGGCTCCCTCTTTGAAAGTTATTTGATTAGTATTCATTTTCAAGGATTTTGAAAAGATCTTGAGCAAATTACAAGAACCAGCTCTTGATGCCAATTGAAAATATAATCAACACTTATGCAAATAACCAAGAGGGGGGGGGGAATTGGTTTAACCTCAGAGTTTTTAAAAATTCCTTTCAAAATTTGCTACAACGGAAGACTTTCAAGAAGAATCGTATCTTTAAAAACAATTAAGAAAATAATTTCTTCACCTTCTATTTCACTTTAAACAAAAACTTTTACAAATGCTTTCACCTTTATCAATCAAACCACTTTCGTGTTGTGACCAATCTTGTAATATGAACAAAAACTTAATACTTCAAGAACAATATGAAGATAAACAGAAATATTCAAACACACAAGATTTATACTGGTTCACCTCTCAACCCCGGAGGCTACATCTAGTTTCCTTTTAATCAAACCTTGATTAGAGTTTCACTATAACAAATATAATATCTTTACAAGCTTACAATGATCTCTTTTACCCTCCCTAAGTAAAATTCAAAATCTAAACCTATAGACTTTTCAAAAGATCTAGAACCAGAGATCCCCTCTCTGTTCTTCCCACTAGAAACCTATCTAGATAATGCTTTAAAGACTTTAATTTGTTATATGAACATTCAACAACAAATACAACACAAATATCAACAATAACCAAGCTTATAGTTCAAGAAAGATATCAACTCTCATTCCTCAGTGAATTCAATAAAATGAATGATCTAACCAGACTGAGAATGTATGTATATGATCTTTCTTGATGACTTCTTTAATCAGAAAGCTTGAACACAACTTTGCATCATGTAGACAATGACTTCATAACATGACAAACTCCATGATTATTAGAAACTTTTTGATTTTGTAATCTCCCTCTTCCTTTGTGTTTTATGAACTCTTGAAAGTGATTTTCTCAGAGCTTGTACGAAAACTTCACAAAAAATCTCATTTTTAAACTTAGTGCAAGCTGTTCTATTAATAAAAAAATAGACTTAACTAACTGTAATCGATTATTTTGTCAATGTAATCAATTATTTTTATTGATGTAATCGATTATTTTAATCAAATAATCGATTAAAGTGTTCATCAAGATTCTGGAAAAATGTCAAGAACATAATAATCGATTAAGTCATCATGTAATCGATTATTCCAGATGACCTGTGTTTCCTAGTACCCAAGGATAATCGATTAAATTCCCAAATAATCGATTATCACAAACAATGTGAAAAACTTAACAATGAATATTTAATCGATTATAATAATCTGGTAATCGATTAAACCAGATGAAAATGCATTTGTGAATTATGCAGTGACTCAGATAATTGATTAATCTGTGATGTAATCGATTATCACAGAGCACGTCTATTTCAGTGTTAGGTTTTATTTAATCGATTACGAATTAATAGGAATCGATTAAAATGTTCATAAGGCAATATGCAGACCTGTTCAAATGCATTTAATCGATTATATCATATAGGTCATCGATTAAAATAGTGTAAAACAATTTTTTATGAAAATCTAATTGCCTTTATGACTTAACATCTAAATGCTTATTACCATATGATTAGAAATGATTTAATGATTTAATGTATGTATGAATGCATGATTTAAATAGGATTAGTGAGGATTATGAGGCTTTATCCACTTGAACCAACCTTAAGTAAGAAATTACAAATGTCATCAATTGAGTAGGCATGTAAAATATCAAAACTTGCATTCTTCATTCTTCTTGATTTCAAGTCTTCATCTTCCTCATAGCTAGCATCATCCATATTGTCCAATTGCTGGGAGCCGAAACTGTAACAAAGGCATCTAGCTAATACGACGTTAAAGAAGCGCTCCTGGGAGGCAACCCAGTGTTTTTAAATTTTGTCTTTATTTATTTTTTTATGTTATATGTCTTTTTAAAGTTTATGTCGTATCTTTTTGAAAATATCATCTGTTTTGTTAGAACTTGGATATAGGTCCATTTTGTTAGGAGAAGGCAAAGCAGGTGAGGATGAAGAACGTCGTTGATCCTGTATGAAAGGAAGAAACCGATCTCAGCCATGATCTCTTCAAAATTCTGTGACATTGTTTTATATTTCTTTACTGCTTTGTAGTTTAAATTCAGTACTTTGTTTATTTAGTTACTATGTTTGATGTTTGCTTGAATAAGTTGTGTGCATTTATGATTCTTTTTGCTTGCACATAGAGGTTTCTCTCTTTTTGAAAATACACATTTTAAATATTTTTTGTTTTATTAACATGGTTGTATAAATCTTTTTGGGGCTCAACTAATATGTCATGTTTTGAAAAGAATCAACAGATAAATATTTTGAGACTTGTTTTTGATTTGGATTAGAACACAATAAAATGAATTTTGGAAACTTTGAGAATTAAAAACAAATGAATGGTTTTCCAAAGATCAAATGAAGGCAAGTCTTTTTACATAGAATTGATAAAGAACATCTTTCAAAATATTGATTTGATTTGAACATGAAAACATACCTTAAAGCCCAAGTGAGTGTGTGCATCCACATAAATTACATTCAGAGTCCTCACTAATATGATTTATAGGTTATTTTGCATGAATTTTTAATTGTCATAACATATGATTCATGGATATGATTTAGGCCTTCTTTCTTTTTGAACATCTTTTTAAGCCACTGGCCAAAAAAAAAGCTATCCCAACATACATAATGATTTTTCATTTGCAAACCCCTTTGAGCCAAACATTTGATATTTTGTTGGAACCCTAACCTAGGATAAGAATTCCCTACCTTACCTTAGGTTAGGAGAGCAAAGGGGGATTTTATTTTGTTGGAAACTTTTATCAGTTGGGTAGCTAATGTGATGGAAAAGATTTTGTTTTAAAAGTGGCTATTCATGTGATTTAAAAAGATAAAAAAAAAAAGAAAGAAGGAAAAGAAAAAGAAAAGTGAAAGAAAAGAAAAAGAAAAAGGTAACAAATTCCTTGTGTTTTAAATTGTACAAAGTTGGGTGAAAAGGTTGACATGATAAACATGGATATATTGGAAAGAAAAATAGGAAGTGATGATCAAATTGTTTTATCTTTGTTTGCTCTCCTATTCTCAAGGTACTTTTTGAATATCTAGAAAAATCAAGATTCCTTTCTAGCCAGGCCCAACCACAAAAGCCTTAATGATGCACGATAATTATGCACTATGATTTGATGGGAAATGAACTGCAAAATTGATCTATGATATATCAATGATGGAATTGAGAATAAACACTTACCTGTGAGAATTAAACACCTTTTGAGAGGTTTTAAATTCAGTATTTCCTCTAATGTTCTTTAAAAATTAAATGTGAACTAATCTTAATCTCATTTTGGTTTTGAGAATTCCATCTCTTGTTTCAAATTCTTAAGGTTGACTATATTTGAAAATATGTTCTGATCACTCTGGAAAGTTGATTCTTTACAAAGCATGTTCATTTTTTATACTCCTATTAATTGTAGTGTTAGTTACTTTGCTTGAGAACAAGAAAGATTCTAAGTTGGGGGAGTGATAAGTGTCATATTTCAGTTAAAACCATGTTTCAAATGTGGCACTTATCTTTTGATTTCATTAACTTTGTATATTAAACCTAGTTGATTTGTAAATATTACTTAGATAAATGTTGTTTTTCATATTTTGGAAGATTAATCCAATCACATTTTGTATTTTGATAGGTTTCGAGGATATCTGTAACACCCCAATTTTTCATTTATTGAATATGGAGTTAAGGAAATAGTTAAGGAAGATTAAAAACTATAATTCACTATCTAGAGAAATTTTTAGCACTTAATACACATTTTAAAATACAATTCAACTTGAGATATTTTGATTATTAAAAGTGATAAACATAACCCTAGGAGTTTTCTTGTAATTATAAGACAAAGAA
>PYAF01003098.1:90715-101126 GCA_007407185.1 Glycine tomentella
TATATGTTTTGAATAACGCATGGACACGTTTAAAATCTTTAAACTCGTTTAGAATTTTCATTTGAACCTTCATTTTCTAAATTTGTTTTAAAATCAACCAGGATTTGTTGAAATGTTTTACTTGAGGTTTTTGGAAAAAAATTTTAGCAAATAAAAATAAATACGTAATAAAAGTGAAGTGGATGCGGTTGTTACAATATCCAAGGCTTCCGAACAAGCAAAGCAAGCAAAAAGGGCTTAAAAAGCAAACATGGGAGGTGCTACAAGCAATCAGGCCCAAATTCCATCCAAGCCCAAGAGAATTCTTCAACATTAAGATATTAACTCGCTCAGGTGACCAACTCCAGTGCATTTGGCTCACCCAGGCGAGCTTCAAGTCCTAAGATGATAACATTAGCTCGCCCAGGCGAGCAAACTTAGGCAAAACCACTCACCTGGGCGAGTGAAGCTGGCAAGAGAGGAAAACCTATAAATAGGCCACGAAATTGGAGAAAGAAAAACATCAATTCTTCAGTTAAATTCATGTTTCTGTAACACCCTTATATTTCACTATATATGTGCATTTTCTCATAAATATGCATTCCTAGACAAATGACATAAATACCCTTGGACATTTTTGAAAATGACCAAAATGCCCCTGAACATTTGTGCAAATGACCAAAATACCCTTTTAGCTTTGATAAGGTCATATACAACTTCAGTAAGGTTATGGAAACCTGACAAAAGTATAATGTGCTCCTAGATAGGGAATTATTGACATTCCTAGTAAAGAAAAACCATGAAATGAAATTTTTAGAAATTTTGAAAGATATTTCAAAAAGAATTGAATATAAATTAATCCAAGTTCCATAAAAACACAGAAAAAGGAAAGATACAATCTAGGGAATTTTCTCTTAATTATGGAATGAATAAGATTCTTTAATAAGCGGTCTAGATATTTTACCAATTAAAAACAAAATGGACCAATAGGAAATTAGATAAAAAATGATGTAACAACTTATAAAATGTTACTAAAACCTAAATTAAGTTTCTAACTAATTTTAGATATTATTCCTAAGAAATCAAGTTGAAGTAGGGTTTCATAATTTATGGAAATAAGTTTATAATAAGTCTATTTAATTTCAAGACATAGATTAAGAAATTAAAGCATTAAATCCTTTAAACTATATTTAGACTACATAAACAAGCTTAATTGAAACATGTTTGTCTTAAAACACCAAGCTTGGCCGTGAATCTCCAAGAAGGATGAAGAAAGCATTAGAAAACTTGAGAACAAGGACACTTAGACGGTTAGGGAGCAAGGGACAAAGCAATTGGACCAAGTGGAAAGTTACCTTGAAAGAAATGCAACAAAAATCTACCAAAATAAAGCTACTCCATGTGAATAAAATTGAAGCAAGGAGAATGCACAAAAAACTGCCCATTGCATGGATAAAGCTAGGGAATGGTGTAGAAAAATCTTGAATTAGGACACTTGGAATGAAGGGAAGAAAGGACCAATAGGAAGAAACCAACTAGAAAGCAAGTCTTGTGATATTTTCACTTAAAGCCAAGGAACCTAGCATATAAAAGGATGGTGGGGACCAAAGTGGGGGCTGATTTGCACGGTTAGTATTCCACTTTCAACCCATCCCTTTCACTTATCCTTTCACCTAAAACAAAAGCCAAACAAAGAAGCCACACCCTTGAAGTAGTTCATGTGGGAAAAAGCTAGAGTGCTAGGACAAGTTGTTAAATTCCAACCCAAGGAAGCAAAGGTATGGGAAGTATTTGATTCACATGGCTTAGATAATTGATTAGGTTATGTTACCATTTATTTCTATACGATTTAAGCTATGTTATCCTTTATTCTTTTAAGACTTAAACTTTGTATACCATGTGTTTGTTTAAATGCCTCAATGAATTAAAAAGGGTACAAAGATGATTATTTGGATAAGTAACTTTATATGATTTAAAGAATAATTACCTTGAATCTAATCTTGTAATAAAATGATTAAGTAACCTTAGTTAACTTGAAGAATATTTTATTTAAAACTAGTTTAATAAGAAATTGACTAATTAATCTAATTTTTTATATATTTTGTGACTATATATATATACTTGCTTTACTAAGGTTATGTGAGATTGTTGTATGTTACCTTATGTTGATGTACTTGCCATATGTCACTTTATTGATGTTGAGGTGTGTTACTTTATTTACTTGATGTTGAACCATGAGTTGTGTTAAAGTTTGTATGTTATATTGTTAAAGATGTTCTATTGAAAGTTGTGGGGTGTCTATGGTGTATCTTATTAAGATGGCTTCCCTAAAGAAAATTATGGTGCACTTATACCTCTTATATATTGAATTGATCATGATGGGTGAACAAAAATTTTGGTGCCAAAGTTATGAGAATTTGAGAAATAAAGTAATGGTAAAGAGTAACTGGAAAATAAAAGGAAATCATTAGATACATCATTTGCATTTAACCCCTCAGAGTGGAGGGAGGTTTCACTAGAGTGGGTGAAACTGTCTTGATTCTGGTACCCTGTGGTGATAATCTGAGATCTCAGTGATGCATTATTTAACAAAGAAATCATGCATCATTTATTATGCATCTGTTTTATGATTATTATGTTGTTTCTGTTGTTTATCTAACCATGTTTATCATATACTTACCCTATTTGTGTCTGTGGTTTGACACCTGTGATGACCCCAATACATTTGGGCGAGCAGAGGAACAGTAAGCTATGGAAATCATTAAGGAGGAATGGATGAAGAAGCTGGATGTATCTTATGCTGTAATTTTGATTTTCTGTTTATCTGTATTTGGTGCTGTGCTGTTTGTATTAAACTGTTGTATCTTATTTTGTGACAAACTATTTGGGACTGTACTTGGACTGTATATTAAACTGTGTGTGGACTTTGTGCTTTGATAAATTTGCGAACACGTTAGAATAACTTATTACGTATATTAGTTTTTCATAAACGAATTTCGTAGAAAATTTTTTTCCGTAAATTAAAAGTGTAATAGGTTAAATACTAAAATAAAACGAAGTCGTTACAGATTCCGTGGATTTTCGAGGCTTCCGAATAAGCAAAGCAAGCAAAGAAGCCTTATATAGCAAGTATGGGAGGTGTAACAAGCAAACTGATAAGTGCCACATTTTAGTAAAAATAGGACTCAAATATGGGACTTATCCGTTATTTTGATTTGATTTATTCACAAGTTAACCCTGTAACACCCCAAAATTTTGGAATCACAGTCAATTATTAGGGTAAAATCTTAACTAGAGACAGTACAGAAGGACTTAAGGAAAAATGACGAAAATGCCCCTGGACATTTTGAGAAAACACCAAATTGCCCCTAGGCATTTTCGCAAGATACTTTAAGGAGGAAATTTTATAAATACTCTAAGATGATTGAAAAATGATCAGAATACCCTTAGGGTGACAATTACAGAGTTTCCCTGAACATTTCTTGAAATGACAATTATACCCCTAGGGTGAGGGGTAAAATTACCAAAATACCCCTAGGTCAAAATTGACCAAAATAACTTTAGAAATTGGTGGGAACCTCAGTATGGGATAAAATACTCTTAGACAACAAGTTATCAACAAGATTGGTGGCAGAAAACCATAAAAAGTAATTTCTAGGAATTTTGGAAAATAGGTTGAAAAAGAGCTTAATCTAGACTACCTCAGGTATCAGAAAATCTCAGAAAAATAATAGATGTAATCTACGGAGTTTTCTCTTAATTATGGGAGGAATATATTTCTTAAATGAGTTAGTTTAGTAATTTTACTAATTAGGAACAAAATGGACCAATAAGAATTCAAATAAGGCTATTACATGAAATTGAAGAAAAATTTGGTAGATTTGGATTCTTAGCATAAGCCTTGACCGTTTGATACAAGATCAATTGAGAAAAGCTTTAAGAAGCTTCAAGATTGGCCACATGGAGGGTTAAGAAACTTGAAAATTCCTATTGGTCCAAGTGGAAAGCTAGTCATAAATGCTTAAGAGATATTTGAAGCAAATTTTATTTTGTTCCCTTTGGTAGAATACGTGGACATTTCTAGGCCTTATTTCAAAAATCCCAACGGTCAAAATTTAGATATGTAAGATAGGAATATACCTTTAAAATTTTAAGAAGATCCAACGGTTAATGAATCCAGAATTATTATTTTACAGAAACAGGTTGTTTCAAGAATAAAGCCAACACATATCACAAAAGGCAAATACCATACGTATGAAAAGAGCAAATGGAATGCTACACCATCTAAGAAGTGAATGTGCACAACAAGCTTGAGCCAAGGGAAGTGTAGAAAAACCAAGAAGCCTAGCCACTTGGAAGCTTAGGAAAGGTTAGCCAATTAGAAGAAAACACATGGAAAGAAAGCTATCATGACTTTGGAATAGATTTTTACACTGAAAGCTAGCATTCCAACGGAAGGAAGCAACTATGGATTGCTCTCCAAGCTAATATCCCACGTGAAAATAAGAAAGGAGGTGGAAGAAAAGTCTAGACATAAGCCACTTGGAAGGTACAAATCAAATAGCCAATAGGAATAAAGCTAGCCTTAGATATTTTCAAGCTTAATTATCCTATAAAAAGGCAAAAGTGGGGAACCAAAATTTGGGTTGTCCTTAAAGGAGTTCAGCCGTGCCAAAACTTGTTCAAAAGCCTTTCCCTTTCATTTCTTGTAATTCTACCTTTTACATAGAACACCAAACAAAAGCTTAGACCTTAAATTCCCACATAAAACATTAGAAACCTTAGGAGAAAGAATCATGCAACTACAAAGGAAACAAGCTGTCCACAAAGCATTAGGAGCAAGGGGTTGTCCAAGAATTGGAGAAGGAAGTAAGGTATGGGGGAGTTATGATAAACTATGTTTGAATAACAAGTTTTTTTTATAAAGAATTAGGTCTTGTACTCTAGGTGTTTGATGAAATGTCTCAAAGAATAAAGATTGCTAGAAACTTGACTACTTGGATGAATAACTTGGTTTTAGGTTAAAGAATGATTGATGTATAAATGACTAGAGCTTAACTTAATGAATGAATGAAATTTAGGTATTTTAGAAGAAAAACAATTGGCTAATGAAATATTCTACTAAAATTAAAGTAGTTTAGGTTCTACCAAAGTTTGTAGGTTTCATTAAAAAGTGTTTTGTAAACTCTTGAATATGTCTATTTTATGCTAGAATGATGCTTATTATATGAGACTTTATAAGGATTAATATGGAATAAGGTTGAAGTATAACTTTCTTTAAAGAATTCTATGATTTAAGCTTGCACACCATGTGTTTGATAATAGGTCACAATGAACAAAATATGTTTAAGAATGTTTGGTTCGGATCTTTGTGGTTGAATTTGAATTATATTTGTGTGGTTGGTTGCTTTAACAAAAGTATGTATTATTCCATGTGTTGTAAAGCTGAAAAACACAAAGCTTATGTATTGTTGTGTGATTCTATACACTTTGATAAGATTAACATATTGCTTGGCATCTTATGAATATATGAGTTTAAGTGGTTTTATGATGTTGATGATGAAATGTTGGAATTCTTGGGTTGATCAGTGTGTTGTGATTATTTAATTCCAAAGGTGGTGTTGAACTATGGATGTTGAGCTTGAGATGTATTCCACTAGAGTAGGTGGAACCATGTATATGAGAATTTGAGAAATAAAATAAATGATGAAAAGTAAATAAATAAAAGCAAGCCATTACTCATTTCATCTGCATTTAACCCCTCAGAGTGGAGGGAGGTTTCACTAGAGTGGGTGAAACTATTTTGACTATAACCCCTTAGAGTGGAGGGAGGTTTCACTAGAGTGGGTGAAACTATGATTATGGTACCATTTTATGATAAGCTGGGATCTCAGTCATGCATCATATAAAAAGATGAGCATGCATTACAAGCATTACATGATGAATATGTGAATGGTTGTCTGTTGATGAGTATGTTGTATTGATGACATGACTTGATCTGAGTGCTGTATAAATGGTGTGATTTAACTGTGGGGTGAATCATGCATATTCATTATTTTATAAATATTGTTATACTATTTGGGTATATATTCTTTTATGTATATTTTATTCAAACTGTGTTTGTCATAAACTTACCCTATTTGTGTTTGTGGTTGACACCTGTGATGACCCCAATCTATTTGGGCGAGCAGGGAAACAGTGGAGCACAAGCTGTGAAGAATTTTTGAAGGAAAGATGATGAAGATGTATTGATAATTTGTATTAAATTTAGTTTACTTGTATTTTACGTTAAATTGTACTTGGAACTGTATGAACTATGTTATGGTCTGTATTGATGGGCTGTACTTTATTATTTTGATTAAACCGTGGAGAGGAAGAATTCGTTTATGAAATAAACGACTAGTAACATCTGCAAGCAAAGAGCAATGATTTTCGTGAAACAAAAAAAAATTATAACCAATCTAATTATAATACAAAGTGGACACAAAATTTCATCTAAAATCAACCAAGCACGGGAGAGCAAAGAGAGGCGTTACAAACCCTAGAAACCTAGTCAATTGATGGTTATATAAAGGTAAATCATGCTTTCATATTTTGAAAAGATTTCGTCCAAACGAATGATTCAATTTTGCTTGGTTTGAAGGTTACGGAAGAACCAAGCTTGCAAAAACTAAGAGCAGGGAGTGAACTAAGCAAAGAATGAAGTCCCAACAGCATTCCAGGCCCAAGAAGCACCAAGGCCCAAGGATTTCTTCATGACTAAGCTTTAAGTACGCCCAAGCGGCCATTCTATGCCTATTTCACTGGCCTGGGCGAGTAACAAGTTCCAAGAAAGCACTTTAGCTCGCCCAGACGCCCAATTTGTGAAGGAAATGGTGGCCTGGGCGACCAAAGCAGCCAGGTCCACAAAACCTATATATATGGATGGATTTTGGAGCATGGAGGCATGCTTTTCACTCCAATTCACCTAATTGTTCCATTTCTAGCTTGTTTTAGTTCCTAAGTAAGGGTAGAAGCTTAGGGAAGTGAGGAAGAGTGAATTATATAAGGAGATTTTGCCGAAAAGAGGATCGATGATGAACTTAGTCAGTGGTTCTCTTGAGGAGGTTCTGCCAATGTTCGCTTAAACTTCTCTAAGGATTGGATGTACTCTTCTTATCCCAATACTCTTTTAATTATTTATGCTTTGTTCTATTCCTTATTGGTGATTTTATTCTACGCTTAACGCTTGATTCTAATTGATCATTAGTTTCATGAATTTAACCCTAAAGGCGACAAGAAAGTAAATTTAGGGTTTGAACTGAATTAAATCACTCACTACGTTACGTTGCTAGGAATTGGGCTTAACGTTTTGATCGCATTAAACACGTGAATAAGATCTTAATGATGGGTATTTAATTAAATATGCGAGGAATCGATGTTTAGTAAAATATCCTTAGGACTTTAATTACTCACTACGAAATCCAATACTACACTTCCTTGACTTGTACTCGTTTATTTATTTTCCGTAATTGTTTATTTATTTTCCGTAATCTTTACTTTACGTAAACAAACGAAACACCAAAATGAATCTCCGTTTTTATCATCTGTATATAACTACTAAACTGGTAACAATTTAAACCAACCGACGTAAACTCAAATCCCTGGGGAGACGAACTTTCACAAATTTGTAACTTGTAACGATAAAACGATGTGCTTGCCGTGAAAAATCCTAACACAAACCAGGCCCAGAATCCATCAAGGCCCAAAGTTTTCTTCAGAATTAAGACTTTAACTCGCCCAGGCGACCAACCATAGTGTATTTGGCTCGCCCAGGTGAGCTACAAGTACCAAGAAGATATGTTAAGCTCGCCCAGGCGACCAAAACATGAAGAAAATGGTGGCCTGGGCGAGTGAAGCTGGTTGGAGGAAGATTCCTATAAATATGCCATGAAATTGGAGAGAAAGGCATGCTTTTTGCTTCACCCTTCTTGCTTAGGCTGTTCCTTAGGTTTAGGAAGGTTAAATAGTAGTATTAGGTAGGCTAGGAAAGTGAGAGAAGTGAGGATTAGTGCGAAGACTCTGCCGGAAAGAGGCGATGACGAATTTCTTCATCAATTCTTCTCTTGAGGAGGTTCTCTCCACTATGAACAGCTAACTTCTCTAAGGATTGGATGTAATCTTCTTATCCCTATGTCTCTCTTTTAATATTTATTTATGCATTAATCGTGTCTATTCCTTGTTGGTAATTTCATTCTGTCCGTAATGCTTAATTCTACTTGATCACTAGTTTCATGAACTTAACTCTAAGTGAGATTGGAAAGTAATCTTAGGGTTTGAACTGAATGATTTTACTCATTATGTTACATTGCTAGGAATAGGGCATAACGTTTTGATTGCATAAAGTACACGATTATAATTCTTAATGCTGAGGTATTTACTTCATATGCGTGGAATCGATATTCGGTATATATTCTTAGAACTTGAATGCGAGGGATCAATTCAAGGTAAAAATAGTGTGCATCAATAAGAATAGATGATGATTTATGCATGGTAATATTAATTGGATATAAAAGGATAAGAATGATGAAATCCAATCCCACTTTCTCATAGATATATTTCATTTACTAAAAATTAGTAATTTTACGTTACTTGCACCACTAAATCAAATTCCGCTCAAGCTACTTGTACATAACTATTGAGCTGTTTAATTCTATTTGGATTAACTAAGTAAGCTCAAGTCCCTGTGGAGACGATCTTATAAATTTTGAAACTTACAACGACAAATCGGTTCGCTTGCCGAAAAATACGTAACAAGTTTCTAGCACCATTGCCGGGGACTTGAGTCGCTCGCTCGGTTCTTTCAAATTTAATTTTTCAGTTGAATAGGACTTTTTATTTGCTTCTGTTAATTTTAAATTTTGTATAAATTCTTTTGTTTTTTTATTTTATTTTCCCTAACCTCGGTACTTACAAATTATTGCAAGTTTGTTCTTTTTCCTTTTGAGGTAAATTTCTTGCAGCTACATCGATATTTAATTTAGAAATTACCAAGACCATAAAGGAAAAGAAACGAAACAACCAAAAGGCTACCGAGAGAAGCTTCTTCTATTATGATTCTCCTTCACCTATAAAAGCCACCTGTAATTTATATTATGGATGATAAAGGAGAAGGAGAGAAAAATAGACCACCAAGGAGGACTCTTGATGACTATGCATATCAACAAGGACCAAGAATCCTTAATCAATCAAATGCTCAGCCCAAGGTATCCAATAGCTCAAAATTGAATTGATAAATAGAGCAAAAACAATCAAGATAGACATAATATAATCAAGAAAAAGATTAGAATCAAAGCACAAAAGATTTATACTGGTTCACTTCAAACACTATAAAGCTACATCCAATTTTCTTCCACTCAACACCAGAATGGAGTTCCACTATTGCAATTTTCTGTTCTTACAAGTAATTACAAAGTCTCCCTTTATCAACTCTAGATAAAGTTCAGAAATCTAAAACACTATTAGATTCTTAGAGACAAACCCACTAAGAACACTACTCAGCACAACCCCTAGAGAAACACTATCTCTAGTTTACATGCAAGAAACCCAATTACAATAGCCAATTCAATACAAATTCAGAAAAGAATTACAACCACTGAGTTAAGAAAGAAATCACCTGATGATTCAATGAATGATATGCTGATGAATGAATATACCAGGTTGAATAATGAAAACAAACTCAGAACATCTCCTTCCTTAACCCTTTTGAAATAATCTTCTTGCTTCAAGAATCACTTAAAAATCCATAAGTGTTTTAGTGAAGACAAGAACTCATAAAACCTAGAAAATCACTAAGAATGTGTTTAGAAAGCTTATGTATGCTCAGAATACGAATTGATCAAGTTACAAAACAAGCTGAACAAGGGTTCTATTTATAATAAACTTTTGTAACTGTCAGTAATCGATTTAATGTAACACCCTGAAATTTCAATAACTGCAAATATATGTTATATGAATTATTCTTGATGTAAATATTAGATTATGAGAAATTTGGCTGGTCTGTATTTGAATTAATTGGGCGAATTATTAATTAGGGACATTAAGGAAATGTTTGAAGAGAAATGATCATATTGCCCTTTCCTTAAATCAGAAATTACAGAAATGCCCTCAAGGTGAAAATGACGAAAATGCCCTTAGATATTTTAGTGAGATATTTTAAGGTGGAAATTACATAAATGCGCTTGGATATTTTGGAAATGACAAGAATACCCTTAGATATTTTATGGTGGAAATGACAATTATGCCCTAGGATGAATGATGAAATTACCATAATGCCCTTTAGGTCAGAAATGACCAGATATCCTTAGAGATTTTGTGAGAACCTGATGAAATTACAGAATACTCTTGACTGGCAGAATATCAAAATAGTTTGTGACGAGAAACTCTAGAATAG
>PYAF01003098.1:110274-124407 GCA_007407185.1 Glycine tomentella
TGTAAAGGAATAATGATGGCTTATGAGATTTTTCTCTAAGTAATCATTTCTTCACCACTATATAAAGGGAGGAGGAGGAACCTAAGTACAAGCCAATTCCAAGACCATTCCTTTCTTCAAACCTCATGTGAACTCTCTCCCTCACACCACTTTCATTTCATTTCATTTCATTTCATCTTTCCCTTTAAAGCTTAAATCAAGTAAACCCCATCACCTTGAAGAAATTACGTGTAGAGGCAAACAACCTTAGGAAGGATTTAACAATCTTATAAGGATATCAAGCCTCAAACTCACTTGAGGTAGGTTAAGCTTAAATCTCTAGTTAATCAATGGTTTAGGTTGATTTACATGCTTTAGTAGGCTGATTTATGGTTGATATTTAGGCTTGAATTTCGTGATGTTTAAAGATTATTCTTTGACGAGAATATGTTGATTTAAGTTATAAGATAGGATATGATTTATACCCATCAATATTAGTGAAGTATGGAAGTCCATTTGATGATCTTTTGAGGTGATTTTAATGATACTTTGGACTGTCTGTTTATATTTTTATGGTCATGTTTTGATTTAATTTTTGAAGTAGAGGATGAATGGTATGTAGTTGAATGGTTTAAATACTTGATGATTTGATTTGATGATTAATTAGTGAGGTGGTAGGTGAAAGGAGAATAAAAGATGCATACAAGGCTTTAATCTTTTATTATGAAAATTTCAAGGGATTAGAAATTATTTGAAAGACATATTATGGATTATTAGTTAGATTACTAACATAATTTTCTGTGAGGATATTCTTTGGTCATGCCTAAGTTGGTAATGATTTTGCTTGAATAAGATATGGCGGTTTAACCATACTTATAAACTTATTGGATAAGGTATGGTGGTATAACCATACTTATGATACATATGATGATATGATGAAAATTTTCCATAAGGTAATATGTATTTTGCTTATGGATTTGATTTTTATGGATGTTGATGTGATTAAGATAGGTGGATTCATGTTTCCATGTTTCCAAGTCCAGTATGAGGCTTTGGGGAAACAAAATCTGATGCTACATACAGTACGATATGTAGTACCGAGGTGCAAGGATATATGGCAAAATTCATGCATGTTTGCGTAAGACTATAGCAGCGTCCACACTCAGTGTGGCCACATACAGTATGATATGTGGAGGCCATTTGCCCTGGGATAGTTCATCTCATGCATTCATATAGTTTGCATATTTCTTGTGGATGTGTTTGATTATTTGATGATTTTACTAACCTACTAATAAGGTCGGGATTTAGCTTTGCCTACTGAGAAATTTATTTCTCACAAGATTTGTTTCATGTTTTTCTTAGATGGCAGCCATGGTCAGGTTCCTTGAGGTTCTGGAGTAGTGCTAATATATTGAAGGAGCTATGTACTAGGCTGGATTTCGGAAAGAGTTTTGTACTTGTATAAACTTTTGTAACAGAGACATTGACTAATGTATTAGTCCTTACATATTTTGTAAATTTTATGACTTAGAATTTTTACTAATACACGTTTCTTGAAAAAAATTTATTCTACGTAAAAATACTAGTAATAAAATCAACTTAGAAATTAGGTCGTTACACTCTTGTAGTTCTCGACTCTTTTGGTTCTTGATTTGAAGTGGAATTGATTCAGCACTAGGTTCACCTTTCTCATTGATAGATAATTTCTCTAGCTGGACATTTTCTTCCAATTGACCTGCATCTACATCACAATCTTTTTCTTCCTTTGAGTGGTTAGGTTCATCACAAATTACATGAACAGATTCTTCCATGCACATGGTTCTTTTGTTGAAAACTCTATATGCTTTACTTTGCAATAAATATCCAAGAAATATGGCTTCATCAGCCTTTGCATCAAACTTTCCTAGTGATTCTTTCCCATTATTTAAAACAAAACACTTGTAGCCAAAAGTTCTTAAATGAGAAATATTGGGCTTTCTACCTTTGAATAACTCATAAGGTGTTTTCTTCAAGATGGGTCTTATGAGTAATCTATTTAAAGTGTAACAAACAGTACTTGCTGCATCAGCCCAAAAATACTTTGGTAAATTTGTCTCATTTAGAAGTGTTCTTGCACCTTCTTCAAGTGATCTATTTTTCCTCTCCACAACACCATTTTGTTGAGGTGTTCTTGGAGCTGAAAAATTGTTGTTAATTCCATTTTCTTCACAAAATTTTTCAAAATGTTCATTTTGGAATTCTCCATCATGGTCACTTCTAATTGAGATAATTTTACAACCTTTCTCATTTTGAACTAGCTTGGCCAATTTTCTAAAAGCATGGAAAGAATCACTCTTGGATTTCAACAACAAAGTCTAAGTAAATCTAAAGTAGTCATCAACAATAACTAGTCCATAGTAATTACCACCTAAAATCATGGTTCTAGAAGGACCAAACAAATCAATGTGCAGTAATTCAAGTGGTCTTGAGGTGGAAACAACTTTTTTACTTTGAAAAGAGATTTTGGTTTGTTTCCCCTTTTGACATGCATCACAAAGTTTGTCCTTTTCAAATTTGAGTTTTGGTAGGCCAATTACCAAGTCCTTTTTAATGAGTTTATTCATTTGGTGCATGTTAATGTGGCTAGCTCTCCTATGCCACAACCAAGTTTCATCTAACCTACTCATTGAGCATGTAGTCTTGTGAAATAATGCATGGTCTATGGAAAACAAATAAATGTTACCTTTTCTTTTACCAATGTGGATTACTTCTCCACTTTTACCATCACATATCATGCAACAATCTTGATTGAAAGAAATTTTAAAGCCTTTATCACATAATTTGCTTATGCTTCAAGCCTTCAACATAGAGTACATTGCTGATTTTTGTGTTCGAGCTGTCACCAATGTTTCCTTCACCTATAATCTTCCCTTTGTTGTTGTCTCCATAAGTAACATAGCCCCCATCTTTAAGTGTAAGATTTTTGAGCAAGGACTTGTCACCGGTCATATGTCTTGAGCAGCCACTATCAAGATACCATAAGGAAGAGCTTGCTCTAAGGCACACCTACAAAAAGAACAAATCACTTCATAGGAGAAGGTACCCACTTGAGGTTGGGTCCAAAGGGGTTAGTTGCTTGCTTTTTCTTTTCTACCCAAATACACTCACCATTTGGGACATAGAATCTTCTTGCAAAACATTGGTAAGATGTATGTCCTCTCTCCATACAATAGTGACAAACAACAACTTTATATGAATTTCTAAAGAACCTATTTTGATTGAATCTTGGTTTCTTCTTCTTCTTCTATTTTGGAAGCACAAATGTTGTCTTTTGAACATTTTTAAAACTCTTTTTGTACCCCAATCCAGAAGTGTCACCAAACTGTTTTTGAGTACTTAACATATCATTCAAATCACATTTTCCTTAATTGAGTTTCTCCAAGATATCAATCAACTCATTGTTCTTTGAAACAATTTGCATATATTTTTCTTCTTGATTAAGTCTATACTCATCAAAAACTTTTTGCAGCATTTCATATTTGTCAATAGTTGCAGAGGAAGAGGTGCAAACACAACCACTTGTTTTATAACTTGAAGTAAGTTTTTCATTTTCTTCCTTCAAGTTACAAACTACAGTTTGTAATTCCATTATTTTTGCAAGATGATCCTCAATATTTTTCTTAAGCTTATTGTTGGATTTAGCAAAATTTTTAGCCTCTTTATGCATCTCTTGAAAAGCAAAAATAGCTTGATGAAGTTCAGAAGTTACCTCATCTTCTTCTTCTTAGAGATCATCATTCTCTTTATTGAAAATTGAAGTAAGGCACATGTTAGCTTCCTCTAATTCAGTGGAGGATTCAGAAGTTGTAGAATCATTGTCCTCCCAAGCAATATAGGCTCTTCTTGGCTTTGCTTCTCTCTTGCCTTTGCTGTCACTTTGTTGTTTCTTCAAGTAGATTGAACATTTTGACTTTATGTGACCAGGTTTGCCACATTCAAAGCATGTGAAGTTGTTTTCAACCTTCTTGATGTTGCTAGTGTTGTTGTTGGTATTGCTCTTGTTATTTCTTGTGAATCTTTTGCCCTTATTCTTCTTTAGAAACTTGCTGAACTTTTTCACAATTAAGTTCATGCTTTCTTCATCTTCCTCATCACTTGAGTTTTCTTCTTTTTCCACCTTAGGTGTTGCAGCCTTTAGTGTAATTCCTTTGCCTTTTCTATCTGCATCTTCACCAAAGGTTAGTTGAGATAATTCTAGTTCATACTCAAGTAACTTACCAAAGAGAGCAGCCATGGTCATTTGTTAAAGATCTTTGGATTCTTTGATAGTTGTCACTTTTGGTTGACATGCTCTAGTGAGACATTTCAAGATTTTGATGTTCAATTCCTCAACATCAAATGTCTTTCCAAGTCCCAAAAGATGATTCACTATGTGTGTGAATCTTGTTTGGAGTTGAGAAATGCTTTCATTTTGGTTAATTTTAAACATCTCATATTCATGTATCAAGGAGTGCTTTCTTGAACTCCTCACTTCTTCAGTTCCTTCATGGGTAATCTCTAACATTTCCCACATCTCCTTGGCACTGGTACATCTAACTATTCTAAAGAATTCATCAGAAGAAAGAGCAGAAGTTATCATATTATTAGCTTTAAAATCATATTGAGCAATCCTCTTTTCTTCATCATTCATCTCATCCCAATCTTTGGGAATCATGTTATTATCAACAATTTTGATTGGTACCCTAGGACCTTTTTCTATTGCATTCCAAGCACCTGGATCATTAGATTGAATAAAGATCTTCATCCTATTTTTCCAAAAACTGAAATGCTCCCCTTCAAACAAAGGAGGTCTGTCTAAGGAAGCACCTTCCTTGAAGGTTATTTGTGAAGTATTCATTTTTGAAAAAAGTGATCTTGAGTAACTTTCAAGAACCAGCTCTGATACCAATTGTAAAATATAGGAACACTTCACACTTAACCAAGAGGGGGGTGAATTAGTTAGGCTTGGTAAATTAAAAATTTCTTAGACAAAATCAGAGTTTCCCTTTAGGATCTTTATCACTTTTGAAACCAAGATTCCCTAATCAATCAAATGCTCAGCCCAAGGTATCCAATAGCTCAAAATTGAATTGATAAACATAGCAAAAACAATCAAGATAGACAGAATATAATCAAGAAAAAGATTAGAATCAAAGCACAAAAGATTTATACTGGTTCACTTCAAACACTATGAAGCCACATCCAATTTTCTTCCACTCAACACTAGAATGGAGTTCCACTATTGCAATTTTCTGTTCTTACAAGTAATTACAAAGTCTCCCTTTATCAACCCTAGATAAAGTTCAGAAATCTAAAACACTATTAGATTCTTTGAGACAAACCCACTGAGAACACTACTCGACACAACCCCTAGAGAAACACTATCTCTAGTTTACAAGCAAGAAACCCAATTACAATAGCCAATTCAATACAAATTCAGAAAAGAATTACAACCACTGAGTTAAGGAAAGAAGTCACCTGATGATTCAATGAATGATATGCTGATGAATGAATATACCAGGTTGAATAATGAAAACAAACTCAGAACATCTCCTTCCTTAACCCTTTTGAAATAATCTTCTTGCTTCAAGAATCACTTAAAAACCCATAAGTGTTTTAGTGAAGACAAGAACTCATAGAACCCAGAAAATCACTAAGAATGTGTTGAGAAAGCTTATGTATGCTCAGAATACAAATTGATCAAGTTACAAAACAAGTTGAGCAAGGGTTCTATTTATAACAAACTTTTGTAACTGTCAGTAATCGATTAAACACGCCCAATAATCGATTATTTCACTTATGTAATCGATTAAATTAACCATGTAATCAATTAAAGTGTTCTACAGAAATCTGGATGTGGGCAACGAACAAAATAATCGATTATTCCGTCTTGTAATCGATTAAGACAGGAAGCTTTATAAACTTGAAATACACAGTGTAATCGATTACGGATTCTGGTAATCGATTAAACCAGGAAGCTTCATAAACCATATTGAACTATGTAATTGATTACTACATTTGGTAATCGATTATGCAGCAAAACATGTTAAGCACAGGCATATGATGTAATCGATTACTAACTTTGGTAATCAATTAGGACAGGAAGGTGATTTTTCTAGTTAGCCTATGTAATCGATTACGGCCTGTTGAAAAGCTTTCCAGAATGCTCTAAGAACAAAATAATTGATTCTTATCTTAATGTAATCAATTAAACTAGTAGAAAACTTATTTTTCCAAAAACCTTTGATTTAATTCAAAAACTTAAACAATTTTATGAAAGCCTTGTGAATTCTATTACTCAAACTAATTGACTTAGTGAATGATGCGAATGCAATGTACTTGGATCACTAGAAATGCTTCTTCCTTTTACATTAATCACAAATTAATCTTCAAGGCTTCAAGGCATGTTGGAAGCACAAAACTAAGCTTGATTCTTTGTTCATTCTTCAAGTGACTCCTTTAAAACCAACATATCCTGTTGATTATCTGAATGGAGTAGACTGAGCTCCTCAATCATGATCTTCAAAAATCTGTGACATAGTCTTTATGTTTCTTTACTACTTTGTATTAAATTCAGTACTTTATTTTCTTATTTAATTTTTGTTTAGATAAATTGCGTGTGTTTATGATTTTTATTTTGTTATACGCAACTCTGATGGTGTACATAGAGGGTTACCTTTCTTTTTGGGAAGTACACATTTTTTATAAAACTTTTTGGGACTTTAAAAGACAAATACTTCTAGAACACAACATGTTTTGAAAAGAATCAATAGATTTGAAAAATGACTTTTTAGATCAGAAGTCAAATGAAATTATTTTTGGAAACTTTGAGAATAAAAACCAAAGGAATGATTTTCCAAATACCAAATAAAGGCAAATGTTTTCACATGAACTTGATAAAGAACAACTTTTGAAAATACTGAATTTGATTTGAACATGGAAACAAGCCTGAAGCCTAGTGACCAAGTGTAGCCACAGAAATTATATTGAGAGTCCTCACTGCTATGTTCTATAGTTGATTTTGCATAAATTTCTAATTCTCATAACATATGATGCATGGATATGATTTAGGCCTTCTTTATTTCTTGTACATTTTAAAGCCACTGGCCAATAAGCTATCCCAATATATAATGGTTTACCATTTGCTAGCCCTTTGAGCCAAACACTTGATATTTTATTGGAACACTAACCTAGGATAATAATTCCCTACCTTACCTTAGGTTAGGAGAGCAAATGGGGATTTTTTGTTGGAAACTTCTATTAGTTGGGTGGCTAATGTGATGAAAGACACTTTGTGGTTAAAGCTATAAAAAAAAGAAAGAAAAGAGAAAGAAAAAGAAGAAAAGAAAGAACAGAAAAAGGGAACCAATTCCTTGTGTTGAAAAATTCTATAAGCTGGGTGATTGGAAAGTTGGTATAAGAAGCATGGATATCTTGGTAGAAAAAGAAATAAATAGGAAAGTGATGATAACATGTTTTATCTTTATTTGCTCTCCTATTCTTGGGGTAGCTTTGAATATCCAGAAAAACCAAGATTTATTTTCAAGCTAGGCCCAACCCTAAAAAGTCCTAAAGATTCATGATAAATATGTACTTTGATTTGATGGGAGATGAACTGCAAAATTAATCTATGACATATCAGTGTTGGAATTAGAAACAAACACTTACCTATGGGAGAATTAAACACCTTTGAGAGGTTTCCCTCTGTTTCAATCAATTAAAGCATTTTCTCTGATGTTCTTTATAAACAACATGTGAATTGATCTTAACCTCATTTGGTTTGATGAATCTCATCTTTTGTACTTTCATTTCTCATCGCTGATGTTGAAAAATGTTGTTCTGGTCACTTTTGAAAGTTGATTCTTTACAAAAGCATGTTCATATTAAAGTATTGTCTTTTATACTTCTATTATTTAGTAGTTTTCTTGCAAATTTCCTGAGGACAAGCAAGATTCTAGGTTGGGGGTAGTGATAAGTGTCATATTTTAGCTATTTTCGAGATTGTAGTTGATTAAGAAAACATGTGAACAATTATAGTTGATTTTAATTTCATAAACATATAACCTGAAGTTGTTTCATTTTATTCACAAACACTTAAAAATAATCTCATACTTCATCATTAATGCAAGCATCATTTTCAATCATGACAATGCATATCTTATCTTTATTAATCTCTTCTTTAATACCCTAAAATAGACAATGAGCTCATCAATAGATTTAGGTTTCTCCTACATGGTCGTGCTCAGCTCAACTATATCACCCTTTGGGCCATAGGGTCGTGCTCAGCTTAACTGTATCACCCTTGGGTTAATATGTCTTTCCCTCAGGGTTGTGCTTGACTTAACCGTATCACCTGTTGGATACCATCAGGATCATGCTCAGCTTAACTGTATCACTCTTAAGGTATTATCTCTCTTTAGTCTTTTCCACAGGGTCGTGCTCGGCTTAACTATATCACCTTTCAGGTCTTATCTTTTTTATCTTTCTTAATGCATATGATGTGCACAATGACATGCAAAGCTACATTGTTAGATACAGGGGGAGCATGAAGATTAATCAAGATACATGTTGAAGATTGTAACGACCTAAATTTTATACTGATTTTTATTAATATTATTATTATGAGGGTGAATTTCTAAGAAATCGTATATTAGTAAAAATTCTAAAACATAAAACTTACAAAAGTTTAGAAACTAATACATTATACATAGCCATAATTCTTGTTACAAAAGTTAACAAGTACAAGCTCTTCCAAATAAAAGTCTACTTCATATCTCTATTTCTATGCCATCAACGAACCAGGTCATCAAGGAGATTGAGCCCTGTTGCCATATAAAACAAATGAAACAAATCTAGTGAGAAATAAAATTTCTCAGTAGGCAAAGCTAAATCCCAAACTTATTAGTAGGTTTGTCAATCATCAATATTCAAACACAT
This sequence comes from Glycine tomentella, assembly GCA_007407185.1. NCBI lineage: Eukaryota > Viridiplantae > Streptophyta > Magnoliopsida > Fabales > Fabaceae > Glycine > Glycine tomentella. The sequence goes on from PYAF01003098.1 coordinate 119,209, forward strand.
CTACAAGAAATATGCAACTATATGAATGCATGAGATGAACTATCCCAGGGTGCAATGGCCTCCATATATCGTATTGTATGTGGCTACACCTCGTACTGGATGTAGACGCTGCTATAGTCTTACGCAAACATGCATGAATATTGCCATGTATCCTGCACCTGGGTACTACATATCGTACTGTATGTAGCATCAGATTCTGTTTCTCCAAAGCCTCGTACTGAACTTGGAAACAGTAATCCACCTATCTTATCTTATCACATCAATATCCATTCATAATAAAAATCAAATCCATAAGCAAAATACAGATTACCTTATAGAAAAATATTTTCATCATATCATCATATGTATCATAAGTATGGTTACACCACCATAATATGTATCATAAGTATGGTTACACCACCATACCCTAATCAAGTAAGATTGTTACCAAATTTATGCATAACCAGATGATAGTTTTTAACTATAGAAAAATTATGTTAGTAATCTAACTAATAATCCTCAATATAAATAATATCTAATTCCTTTAAACCTTCACAAGAAAAGATTCAAACCTAGTATACATCTTAATTTTCCTTTCACCTACCACCTCACTAATTAATCCCTAAGATTGAATCATTCAAGTATTTAAACCATTTAACTACATACCATTCATCCTCTACTTCTAAAATTTAAATCAAAATCTTTCCATAAAAATATCAACAGACAGCCCAAAATATCATCAAAATACCTTCAAAAGATCATCAAATGGGCTTCCACACATCACTAATATTGATGGGTATAAATCATCACCTATCTTATGGCTTAAATCAACATATTCTCATCAAAGAATATCCTTCAAATAGCATGAAATTCAAGCCTAAATAATAACCATAATTCAGCCTACTAAAGAATGTAAATTAATCCAAACCAATGATTAACTAGAGATTTAAGCTTAACCTACCTCAGGTGAGTTTGAATCTTGAAATTGAATGGATAAATGGCTTCCTTCCTTCCTTCCTTGGGAAATCCTCTTAGAGATGAAGCCTTGATATCTTTCTACTAAGCTTGACAAGAACTCTTCCTAAGGTTGCTAGGTTTCTCACGAAAATTCTTTCAAAGTGATGGGTTTGTTTTTCTTACTTGATCCAAGCCTTAAAAGGGAAAGATGAAATGAAATGAAGGTGGTGTGAGGAAGAGAGCTTCAAGTGAGGTTTGTAGAAAGGAGTGGTCTTGAGGTTTGCACTAAGGTTCCTCCTCCTCCCTTTATATAGTAGGTGGAAAATAATTGAATATTTACAAAAATCTCTAAGTCATGATGATTCCTTTACAAGTGTCCTTACACTTGTCATGACTTTTACAAGTGTCTCACCACTTGTCATAATCTTAAAGCTTCTTCCTTTCTTCCTTTCAAGTGTCCCTCCACTTGGAAAATCATGAAGCTTCTCCATGCTTCTTGCTTTTGTGTCAAAGTTTTAGGGGCTACACATGGCCAAGTACTAAATTTTTCTACAAAAATGTTTCATAGCACATGGTTCATTCGTGGTTTATTATGTACCAATTTACTAGTCCAAAAATTCTCATTTTCTAGTATGTTAAACTAGACTTCCTAAGATTTCCAACAAGGTATTACATGCCTAATTTGAAGTTATAAAACTCAAGATATGAAATTTTTAATCCATGCTTCCAAATTTTCAGCGAATTTATCTTAGGACACTAACATACCTTAGTGTTTTTGTTATTGCAAGCAGTAATCAATCTAGATTGATCTGAAATTTCAATATGTTGTATTAGACATATAGATCTTTAATTACATATATCATAAACTTAATGTGGATAAGAATTGAGAGAGAAATAAATTTTTTAATCCGAGTGGCAGATATGGAAGTTTTTGGGCAGCTTATGTTCAAATAAAATTTATTCTATTTTTCTCGTATCCAACTATCATCTTACTTCCATAATTCAATCATAAATATAACTCATAATATAATTTTGAGGATGTTACATTTTTGTTTCTTTTAATTTATATCTAGTGTACTTCTAGTTTTCTTGTGATTTCTATCTATTACTAAGGGTAATATGATAATTTGTCATTCCAAGGGTATTTCTGTAATTTCTTCAAATTTTTACAAAATATCTAAGGGTATTTTGGTAGTTTGTCACTAACTCCAGGGGTATTATTGTAATTTTCACTACAAAATATATAATCAAAATATCCAAGGGTATTTTGGTAATTTGTCACTCTAGGGGCATGATTGTAATTTTCCAAAATATCCAAGGGTATTTTTGTATTTTCTACCTTAAAATATCTTACTAGGGCATTTTTGTAATTTTAAAAAATATCCAAGGGCATTATCGTCATTTTCACCTCAAGGGCATTTCTGTAACTTCTGATTTAAGGAAAGGGCAATATGGTCATTTCTCTTCAACTACATTTTTTTACCCAAGTATCATCATACTTCCACAATTCAATTATAAATAAGATATAATTTCTGAGGATGTTACATTTCACCCCCTTAAAAAGAAAATTTTGCCCTCAAAATTTGTAATTACCTGTAAACAGTTCAGAGTACTTCTTTCTTATTTTTGATTCTAGCTCCCATGTACATTCTTCCAAATGTCCTTGTCCCCATGCTACTCAATGGCACAGACTTATTTCTAAATTGTTTTATTTTTCTATCCAAAATTCTTGTCGGGGGCAAGCTCATAGTTAAAGTATCTTTTAACTGTATTGATTCAGATTCTAGAACATGACTTGGATCAGAAATATATTTACGAAGTTGAGAGACATGGAAAACATTATGAAGGTTGGAAAGATTTGGTGGTAAGCTATTGTACCTATTCTTTTTAGAATTTGGAAAGGACCGATAAAACGAGGACTCAACTTTTTGACCTTCATTGCTCGTCCTATGCCCGTAATTGGAGTGACTTTAAGAAAAATATGTTCTCCTTCTTGAAATTCTAGAGGTTTTCTTCTTGTATCAGCATAATGTTTTTGTCTATTTTGAGCTATTACCAATTTCTCTCTAATTTTCTTGATTTGCTCCGTGGTTTGAGTTACTAGATCAAGACCTAAGATACTTGTTTCCCCAGATTCATACCAACATAAAGGAGACTGACATTTTCTACCATACAGAGCTTCAAATGGAACCATTCCTATGCTTGTATGATAATGATTATTATAAGCAAACTCTGCTAATGGCAAATATCTCTCCCAAGAACCCTGTTGGTCTATTGCACAAGCTCTTACCATATCTTCTAGGGTTTGTATGGTTCTTTCTGTTTGTCCATCTGTTTGGGGATGATAAGCAGTACTCAAGCATAACTTAGTTCCAAATGCTTTTTGTAATGCTCCCCAAAACCTAGAAGTAAAACGGGGGTCTCTATCAGAAATTAAGGTAGAAGGTACACCGTGCAATCTAACTATTTTCTGTACATATAATTGAGCTAATTTCTCTAACGAATAAGAAATCCTAATAGGTATAAAATGAGCTGACTTAGTAAGTCTATCTACAATGACCCAAATTCAGTTGTGTCCAGAAATAGTTCTAGGTAATCCTACTACAAAATCCATAGATACATTCTCCCATTTCCACTGAGGAATTTCTAAAGGTTGCAAGGTACCAAAAGGTTTGTGATGTTCTATCTTTACCTTTTGACATACTATGCACTTCCCTACAAATTTTGCTATATCCTTTTTCATACCAGGCCACCAAAACATTTTCCTTAAATCTTGACTCATCTTAGTAACTCCAGGATGCATTGTGAAATTACTTTTGTGGGATTCACTCAAAATTTTCTCTCTCAATCCATCACTTTTGGGTACACATATCCTCTTTTTATAAGTCCACAATCCATCGTTATTTACCTCAAAATCTTGCAATTTTCCTTCTTGGACTTGAGTTAAAATCTATTGAAAATCTAAATCTCTTTGCTGTCCTAGCCTAATGTATTCTTTAAAATCACTAGTAATTTGTATCTGACTCAAAATGATACTTTTAGAATTAACAGAAAATCCTAAATTAAGATTTTTAAAATTTTCTATCAATTCCATTTCCTTGATCATCATCCAAGATACATGCAGAGATTTCCTACTTAATGCATCAGCTACTACATTTGCCTTTCCTGGATGGTATTTTAACTCAAAATCATAATTCTTAAGAAATTCAACCCACCTTCTTTCTCTTATGATCTGAAAAGACTTCAAATCTTACTCCACACAAATAATGTCTCCAAATCTTTAAGGCAAATACTACTGCTGCTAATTCTAGATCATGGGTTGGATAATTGACTTCATGGGGTCTTAACTGCCTAGATGCATAAGCTACCACATTTCCATTTTGCATCAAAACACAACCTAGTCCTTTCTTTGAAGCATCACAGTATACTTGTAACATCCTCAAATTTTATTTTGAATTCATATTTAAAAATTAATTGTGGAAGTGTGATGATAACTAGATAAATGACCATATCACTTTTCCCTTAAATTAGAAATGACAGAAATGCCCTTGAGGTTAAAATTACGAAAATGCCCCTAGATATTTTAGTTAGATATTTTAAGGAGGAAATTACACAAACGCCCTTGGATATTTTGGAAATGACAAGAACACTGATCGAGGCCGTACGCAACCAAATTAATTCAGTTTAAAATGTAGTACTAGGAAAGTGACTCCTAGGTCGTCTCTCAAGGATCAATTGTCAATGTTTAAGGGATTGAAAACGTGTTGGGGGGTTTTTGACAGAATGCGAGAATTCTAAATTAAACAGAATGTGAAAACTAAATTAAACAAAATTAACAATTAACTGCAGTAATTAAAAACAAGTCAGACCCTTAGAACAGATTGCGCCTCTAATTTCCTCGGTTCACGAAAGATAATCTGTCCTGCTTAATCCTTATCAGTCCAGATTAATCAACTAAGCGAAGATTAATCTAAAACGTCATTACATGAATTAAGCAAACGTGAACCTCGTTAGGGCAAACTCTCAGAATTAAGCAAACTGAGAATACTGAATCAATCAATATTAAAATCATTAAGCATGACTCTAATTCGAAAAATACAGAACAGAAACTCAAACAAGGAAGAACAAGCAGAAAACGAATTAGAAGAACAAGAACCTCCATTAAAGGTCTGCAATCTGTCCTAGGGTCCAACCCTAGGTTTAGCCTTCCATTAATTCGAAATTAACAACAGAAACGTAAATTGAATTGAAACGAAACATTAA
>PYAF01003099.1:11281-31544 GCA_007407185.1 Glycine tomentella
AAAAAAGCCAAGTTACTTATGTAACTTGCAGGAACAAAACAATGAAAGCATCATCAAAGGAGCTTCATTCTTTGAAATCTGTAGAATAAAAGTCGTTCTTGGACCAGCTCCTAACCATTTTAGCTGTTAGAATGAATTGGTTCTTGACACAGTATTTAAGCCTTTTTTTTAACTATTTAAGAGTTTGATCTTGCTGTTTCCGTTATTTATCATTTAAGAATTAAATTTTAGTATATGGTAAAGTTGGTCTGTGCATTAGCTAGACTCCACGTCTTAGGGGCTGCTTAAGGGGGGTGAGATAAAAAAAAAAAAAAAAAAAAAGCATTCAAATGCTTCAATCTAACAACTTGAATTATTAGGAGAGTTGGTCTTGGACAACTGGACAAAGATGCCATAGATTGGATTATTTAGGGGTGAATAGCTGACAAATAGTTTCCTTTGGGGTCATTCTTAGAAGATTAATGTGTATTAGGTGATAGATGTCTATCCAAAACTAAGAAATTTAAGAAAGTAACAAGTGAAAATAGTCAATATATTATAAGGTTCATCATATATTTTGCACTGGTACGTGACTTTATTTCAAGCTTATTATTTGGCTGACTCTATCTCTAATTTCTGAGCCTCTGGATCTGGTCGTCTGATACATTAAAATACTTGTAATATTTACTACTTGTGTATTAAGCCACAAATCAAGCAGTCATTAATGGGATTTGTTTGGTCACTGCAGTTATACAAGTACATATAGAATCACACTCCTTTTGGTCCTAGAATCGCATTTTATGTGATATTAAAAGTTTATGCTCATTTAATAAAAAAAAACATGCACATGTTTTGGACTCTAATACAGGAATGTGCAGCTGCTTTAGTGTTCTTTAAAAGTCGGTATGCTGCTCTTACGGTTGCCCAAAATCTTCAAACATCAAATCCCATGTTATGGGTCACAGACCTAGCTCCTGAACCACAGGATGTTTACTGGGCCAACCTTTGCATACCATACAGGCAACTCTGGATCCGTAAGATATCTATATTTGTGGCTTCTGTCACCTTCGTGCTTGTCCCTGTCACATTCGCACAAGGCTTGACTCAACTGGACAAGCTAGAGAGAATGTTCCCTTTTCTGGCAGGAACGCTTCAAAAGTAAGATGGCCTCTTTCACAAGAGACAAGTTTTTCTCAATATTTATGGATTAGAATTTTGAAAGAAATAATTATGCAAGATAAACTAAATGTGGAGCTTCATTTAATAATCCTTTCTCTGAGCAACAAAGGTGCATTATATTGGAATCCATATACGATCCTAGGCCTACCATAAATTTTGTTTTGCACATTTCAAGATTTCTGAACTTATTATATACTCTATAACTCTACAAATTATAGAGCTAAACCTGTAATTGCAATATGCCCCCATAAATAGATGATATTGAAGAATTTGTTAAAGCTGAGTAGATCTTCAAAAAATGCTTTTAAGAAGAAATACAAAACTGTAATTCTTGATAAAAATGTTTCCATTTAGGAATTGATCAACTCACTGTTGGTTGTGGATCGGGGAAGTGAATTTCCATGTCCAAGTTAATGTTGGCTGTCTTAGCTTTAATGTATTCTTGAAAATTGACGTGGTTTTTAGGTTCTAGTCGTGTTTCCAAACACGCTGTCAAGTGGTTAACTATGTTGATGAGTGGTTAGCGAGTAGCTACTTGCTGACTCAACTCTCATTAGTATTACCTAAGGTGGAAGTACTTTTTTTTACCAAGAATTCATTCTTTGTAATTTCCCCCCTAGATTTTAAGCCATTCTATTAGTTATTGTCATCTTTGTTTGGCAGACCTGGTGTTTGTATATTTGAATACTAGTTGAAGTTGCTTATTGTTTGTCCTTCTACTTCACCTAATTTTAGTTTATAATTTTACACATACGCACTTTGTTTTTTACCTGATAAAAGAATAATTCATTAAGCCAAAGAAAAACTCCAGAGAGATGGGAGGATGCTTCATCCTCCCTGGCATAAGAAAAAAACATAAAACGACAAAAATGAAAACAGCAAAGCTACCCAATCCCTCCCTATATCTGCTAAGGAAATCTCATTCAAAGACCCAATTGCTTTACAACATATAGAAGGCATGTAATCTTATTCCAAATCAAGTGCAGTGCCATATATATGTTATTTCAAATAGAAGAGTTACACATAAGGAATGTCAAAAGTTTGTTTTTCTGTAAGCCACATTTCATGTAAAATGGAGGTTATTCGTGCATGGGATGTGGAAGCTTAGCTTGGTAACTTCAAATCTTAAGGCTTGTACAATTTATTGCAAATTGAGCCAGTATTTTTTTTCCAGGAAATTTGTGATTCACCTGGTGACTGGTTTCTTGCCAAGTGTGATTTTGGTTTTATTTTTATATGCTGTTACACCAGTGATGATGATCTTTTCAACATTGGAGGGATCTATTTCTCGTAGTGGAAGGAAGAAGAGTGCATGCACCAAATTTTTGTACTTCACAATTTGGAATGTGTTTTTTGTTAATGTTTTTGCCGGGTCTGTTATCAGCCAACTTGCAGTCTTTAGTAGTATAACAGAGTTACCTGCCCAACTTGCCAAGGCTGTCCCAGTGCAGGTGATATGCCCATATTCATAGATGGCAAATGCCAATTGCAAATTACGTATCCCTTGTGTGGACTTATACTTGCTTCAAAGATTTGAGCATCACAGAACTAAGTTTTTTTTTTTTCTCTTCAGTTTTTTTAGAAAAGATGATTTGGTAATCCTTCCATGATTAGTTATTCACTTTACTGTGGCTTTTTCATGGCATATAGGCTACCTTCTTCACAACTTATGTTTTATCATCTGGTTGGGCAAGTTTGGCATTTGAAACTATGCAACTGTATCCACTTTTCTGCAATCTGTTCCAGAGATTCGTCCTCGGGTATAAGGAGGATACAATGAATGGCAACCTAACTTTTCCATACCATACAGAAGTTCCAAGGATCTTACTGTTTGGATTCCTTGGGTTCACCTGTTCTATTCTGGCACCCCTAATATTGCCCTTCTTATTGTTTTACTTTGTACTTGCATACTTCGTGTATCGAAACCAGGTTAGTACTTCTTTCATGTCTTTGTCAGCTTAATTTTATTCATCGTGAAGTTAAATTATGTGTATTTCTTTTATATATGCCTAAGCATGTATACCTTATATGGCTATAAAAGTTATTTTATATTTATTTTACACTGTTTTATATTAGGCATTTAGACATAGCAATCCATTCCTAACTTAGCATATTTTCATCTGGTGACAGTTTCCAAGCAGTTTTATGTCGTGAGATTTATTCAATTAATTATCATGGGATAAAGTGAGATAAGGGGTTGATTATTTATAGAAATCCGCAGTTTGGTGTCACCATGTTTTCCTAGTGAAATTAACCAGGTTAAATGCTGTTTCACCCTATGATTTAGCCTGGTATCAATGTGTCACTAGGAGTTCAAGCTGCTATTCTGGCATCCTCTGGTTTATCTCGTGGACACAAGTCACGCAACCACTATTTCCCTGTCCTTTGGAAGACAAAGAACAGATTGAGTCACTGAAAGATGTCAGTCGTGTAGAGAATACGATCATAGAAAATAGTGTGCCTTCATTATATTTTAAGGTCTTGTCGGCAACTTCAAAATTAGAAACTCTTTACGTATGGCTTGAACTTGATTCCAAGGCTGGATATAGAATTTGATTATTTTGGTTTACTGTATGGCAGTTTCTTAACTTAAACCCTCCCATTGCAGAGAATTTAAAAGGAGTGATGTAGATGAAAAATTAGAGTGATGCACACCTATATATCCTTGCATGGAAGCAATGTGATAATGCTTTAGTTCGTGTCTAGTATAATTCCACAGCCTAAATGTTTTTTTACTCTACCTTTTATGACATGGAATGAATTTTTACTGTTTAATAATTAATTTTTATCATAAAAGAGAAAAAAAGGTTCCATTTAACACTAGCATTTTCAGATTCTCAACGTATATATTAGAAAATATGATAGCGGGGGACAGTTATGGCCCATGGCTCACAACACAACGGTCTTTTCATTGCTCTTCGCTCAAGTTATTGCACTTGGGGTGTTTGGACTAAAACAATCACCAGTTGCATCTGGATTTACCATTCCACTGCTGATTTGTACCATTCTATTTAACCAATATTGTAGGCAGCGATTTCTCCCAGTATTTCAGAGAAATGCAACACAGGTGCAGTCACTTACCCTCACTATTTCTCCCCCCACTCCATTGTTTCTCTTTCTCCCCTATAAAACTAATTGACATCTTGTTTTAGGTTCTTATTGACATGGATCGGAGAGATGAACGGTGTGGGAGAATGAATCAGATTTATGAACAAGTGCAATCAGCATATAGCCAGGCCACTCATTCTACTCAATCTGAATGTTTCAGCAGTCATCAAGGAGACAGGGAACATGTTAGAACTCCAGAAGAATTGGAGACAGGTTTGTTTCCATCCAATTGGGGCACAAGAGGGGGAAGGGGGGGGGGCGGGGGGCGGGGGATTCACTAAGTATTAATTATGACTTTTAATGATAATAAGTATGATGTATGACTTTTAATGTAATTATTCTAAAAGTTAATAAATTATCATAAATGACAATTTGTAATTGAATAATAGTGTAAAATCTCTTTACTAATTAGTACATAGGTTATTTTCTCTTTCACTTGAAATTAAGGATATGTTAGTTTGGCTATGCTTATTTTTTATTTTTCAGGCAAGGAAATTAGCCAAAAAGATTTGTCATGGCCACCAGTTCTTCATAATTTGAGTTTGGATAATTCGGTACTTGTCGGGAACTAATTATAGAATTGTGAGGCTTGCAGATGTTGTGGCCCCAAAAAGGGGGTGGGTGTAAGAACAATTTTGATGAAGATAATCTGGATTCCAAATACCTGCGAAGGAAATAGGAATTAGACTTTCCGGGAAACCTATTTTCGATGTAAGTGTAAATTGTAAATATGCATTATATGTTTGGAGACGATTTCTGACCCACATTTGACGTAAAAAATCACGTCTTCACAGAAGCAGCTAGCTAGCTGTTGCTTTCACGTTTTTTATCCTGTGGACGTGGAAAACTGCATGTTCAAATTTTTTTTTTTTTCCAAACACCCACTAAGGTAATTTAGAGAAAGGCTACTTTGTTTGGATACGCGATACTGTAAGCAAGTATTCAGAACGAAATTCTACTCAAAACATGTCAGAAAGGGATATTAAAAGACAACAGTTCTTGGGTTCTTATTTTTTTTTTTTTTTTTTTTGGGTACAAGTCTTGGGTCTTATTTGTCATCTGAATTGCTTTAATTACGTGATTTTACTTTACAAAATACTGGAGTTTGGCTATCGAATGTAAATTAAGGAATGTTTAATATATTAAACATTGTTCATTACTTAAAAGAAGAAAATAATATATATTTTCTTAAACATGATTATCTTGTGTTGCAGTAAACTGGATCACCCTATAGACATGTTACGAAAATAATGGTTATTCTGCTTTTTTTTTTCCGATAAAGAATGGTTATTCTTTTGACACTAAGCCAAAATTTACCAATTCATTTGCAAATAGTTAGTTCTATTGGAGAACATGGGGAAAATAATTTTTTAATGTGGAATTTGTCAAGGAACAAAGTGTACTAATTTTGACTCGTGACGAATACCAAGGTCTGTTAATGTTAGTACACAAATTTAATATACAGAAACGATGTGTCTGTCCCAATGAACGACGAAGGTAAATCCTATACTTTCTTTATAAAAAGTAAATCATATACTTGGATTATAGATTCTAGAGCAACAGTTCATGTTTGCAGTTCTTTCTGTCTGTTTGAATCTCATAAGCAAATCAATCCTCTATCCATAAGATTTCTAAATGCATTTACTTTATGTTAGAATTTCAGAAACTAAACAATAGCAACTAAACAACAGCAAGCATTCCTGCAAATGTTAGAATTTCAGAAACTTTATTGCTAAAATATTGCTTGTCCCACATTTTGGCTTCAATTTACCGTACGTGGAAGCGTTTGTTTAAGTTATAAAATCGTATCCTCAAGAATTATATTTCTAGGAATTAATATTATTTCCACAAATATGTCTGGTTATCATTAGGAATTTTAGAAAAAATATTAAATTAAAAAATTAAAAAATAAAAGTGAAATAAGAAATCTGAAGAAATTAAGAAGTGAGAATGAATAATTATTGTAGACAATAACTTTCATTCCCATGAAAATGCAAGATGTTCACCTCTTAGCATGTATGGAAATAAAAAATAACATAAACATGTGCATTTTATATTTCTAAAAACCAACTATTTCTGAAAATATTTTTGCAAAACTTGTAGACTTATAGCAAACATGAGAATATGATATTTTCAAGTTTATATTCTCAAAAAAAAAATAAAAAATTGATCACTTAAAACAAATATCTCCTATTAGGATCTCTTATTCTCTTAACTCAATGGATTAATGTAGTGCTGCTTCATTGTTATTGTGTTTAGTTGTGTTATTTAGTATTTTCTTGTGAGGAAGATTAGTTCGAGTAACTTACATCAAGGCCTTCATCATGTTTTAAGTCTCAAATCTAGAATAATGTTTAATTAGTTACTGATGTAAAAATCTTTAAAATAATAATATATCAACATTATTAATATTTTTTTAAAAAAGAACAATATATTGAACATACTGTAGATATTAAATAACATGAGCCAAGGCTGGAAAAGAATGAATCACGATTCTAAGATAAGATATATTATCTTTGGCACCTTTGACACAAAAAAAAGAGTGGGCCAACGTCGGCTATCATTTTCTTGGAAACGGTATTAAAAACTGTCTGCAGCTATTATGAGGCAATGTAAGAAATGCAATTAACGAACAAAACATGTTTGTCAGGTCTAAGGGCGGGACTGAATTTTGATATTTTTACATGTTAGTGAGTGTCATTATCACAACATAAACAAATAAGGCCATTCCAAATTCCAATTGATTATATGATACGGATTTAAATTTGCTTAGGATTCAGAATCCAGATAGAAGGGGACTTGTTATTATTAAAAGAATGACCGATGAAATATGCTATAAGAGAAGTCGTCGTTTGGCTGTTGGCAGGTTTAGGGCATGCCCTTCCTATATGGCCTCAATCACGGATCGGTGTTAATTAGTTTTGTTTTGTTGTTCAATTATTAATTATTATATTTCTGTAAAGAAGTTTTTAAATCCTTGTTTTATGTTGTAGGATTGTTCTTTCATGTTTTTTTCTGGCTTTGCGATATTCCTTTTTACTTTACAGAACGAAATTATTCATGTTGTAAACTTTATTTTTTAAATAATTACTAATTGCTTATAGTTTATTAAGCATGTGTTTTTTAGATGTTTTTATTTTTATTTTTATTTTTTTAAACTACTTGAAAGTTCAGTTACTGATGGTTATAGATATTATGTGTGCGTGTCATCAGTTAATTAGAACTAAGGCGAAAGTATTAATTAGAGCTTTTTTTATATGATGTGATTGAATAAAATGCTAGCTTCTTTCTAGAATCACTTCAACAGCTCTGATCCTACCCAACACACATACTCCTCTAGAATCAGTTACTTTAATGTTGCTATATTATTAGTGTAAATATTTATAGACACATCATTAATTGAGGCTGAGAAAATATGGGAAGGAAAGTGGATTTTAGAGGAATATTCTAAGAAATTAGTAAATTATATATTGAAGAACTTGGATCAGTTAATGGGACCGAAGTTTGAAACTGTTGACAAACTCATAATAATTAGACCCGGATCATTCACACATATGTCAACCAATTCTAACGAATCATGACCATTACTTACCAGACAATATCCATAGTCCACAAAAATTCATCTAAAAATCATTACAACTGTAATCAACTACACATTTGCACACGCGGTCAGCCAAGATATATATGAGCGCTATTATATGACAATGACTGCTTTGATCTTTTAGGCAAACAAGTAAAAAATGGTAGCGGTTGGTCCATAGACTAAATATTTCGTGTTGGATATGCGATATATATGACCGATGATATAAAGCTGAACCATCTCTTTGTTTCATCTTTTCTTTGTTTTTCACACTAGCTAGCTGAAAAATTCAGCTAATAGGCACAATATTTGAAAGTCACCAAAAACTTTTCGTAATTTTGGGAAGTGTGTATAGAAATCCCTCATTGGTTGAATATATGAATAAAGTGTCTTTTTAATCGACCCAGGGTTCTTAACTTAACTTTAGAACTTGAGTAATAAAAACTCGATAAACTTTTAAATAATACTACTATAATTGTAAAAGATGGTGAAACCCGCACAAACAGTATGTTGTCTTAATGTTTTTTTTTTTTTTTTTAATTTCTGTACTCAAACCAGAATTGTTGTAAAAAAAACATTAAGTATAGCAGAAATCAACGACTTTCTTAATAATGATGGAAACCAACTCTTAGAAGCTCCATCATGTGTTATTATCATCTATCAAATAAGTCTTAAAACTTGAAGCACACATCACTGTTTATATCCTCTATTATTTTCTCGGGGAAGGGGGGAGAGAGAATAAAATACATGGGAAGTGACGGATCTAGTATTTTGGATCAGTGGAGACAATTTATTTTAAAAAATAAAAATTAATAATTATCATTATTATACACATAAAGATAAAGATATAAATATTAAAATAATAAAATTTTAATATATATGATTAAATAAATTATATACATATTGAGAATAGTGGGTTCAAACATATAAAATTAAAGAGTATAAAATATGAAAATATAAAAACATAAGAATAGTGAATTTAAATATATAAAATTAGGAAAATCAAAATATAAAAATATTAAATAATTAGATATAATTTTTTAAATTGAGGGTGTGCACACCCTCATTTATATATGGATCTGCCGGTGTACATGGGGGATATACCTTGTTTGTATACCATATAATCAAAGGAAATTTCTCGAACTTGCCGCAAATGCAAATCTAGCTAGCTCTGACCGATTGAGCAAAGATATACACAAATCAAGTATGGAGTTGGAGTATAAACTAATCTGATTTTGGCATCATTAATTTACTATATACATGCATTCCAATCTTGCAAAGCAAACAACCATTATTAGACGAATCTTCTGAAACGTTCAGCATTTCAGTAGATAATACATAGGGTCTGTTTGGATGTTAGCTTCTTTAGAAGCACTTCTAGAAGAGAAAAGTAAGGAGAAAAAAATGAAATGAGCTTTTTCATAAGTAAAAATAAGCTCTTCATTAGCTAATTTGTATATGTCACGTCATCTTTTAGAAAAGCTACATTGGTGAGCTTCTACAAATTAACTAATGGAGAGTTTATTTTTACTTATGGAGAAGCTCATCTCATCTTTTTACTCTTATTTTCTTCTTCTAGAAGTACTTCTAGAGAAGCTTACCCAAACAGGCCTATATATAACTTCACAATGTGTATGTGGTTACTTGTTAGTTTTTACTTATTGTTTTCGTGGTTAAAAACCATTTCGTACGTCCGAAAGATAACTAGCTGTGTACTTAGCTTTGACTAATCTGAAAAAAATACATGATGAGGTTAATAAGTGCATGCTTAGATACTTCATAAGAATCTGGACCATATATGACATTTCATTTTTTATAATAAAGATCAGTCTCAAAGGTTAATCTCAAGCCGCATCATGTTAGATATTAGTGCTAAAGAGGAACTAATCCCTAAGAAGGTATTAGTGATAAGAGAAGAGTCATGGTAGGTTGTTTAAGTTTTGTACTCAAGACCAATTATTTTGTCAGTGACACTGAGTCGATAATGGTCTAACAAATTAAGCTTCTAACCCATAGAAGACTACTCGCCAATAATATAGAATTGCGAAATTTATATAAACTGATTAACTACGTAAAAGTTACCTAACAATATAAATGTTACTTATTGATTGCCAGAAATATAATGCTAAACAGAAATGAACTTCTGAGCATGTGCCCTTTGACCAAAAAAATCATCTTGCATTTATGAGTCGTATATACCTATACCTACCATGTTATCAAGGGATGACTGCAGACTATATGGCACCGTCCCTAGTGCCCCCTTCCAACGATTACCTAGAATTTAATTTTATCTTCTGTAGGTATATGAATAAATAAACGTGTGAAAATAATTAAACAGTACGTACCTGGTTAAGTTTTTCTGACAAATGCTTATCTCCTGCGACCGTTGTAGTAACTAAAAAGGAAATGAATCCTTTATATTTGTCCAGCTTAAAAAATAATGTGAACTAGTTTGTATACTTGAATTTAGGTCTAATGCTGCAAAATAACTAGTTAGCTAGCTTGGAACATGAAAGGATATATTTAAATGACTCTCAAGATTACAACCAAATAATACACAAACAAATCAGATAATTAAACTGCACTGCCACTAAGGGATCAGCACATGAGAAAGTCTCACATAGCGGACATGTCTCTAGTTATATATAAATCAAGCTGATTTTTATTATCTATATGGGAACCAAATACAAAGTTAATTCCCTTTTCCTAGCTTCAATTTGGATACATATAATCCCAACCTCCACCAATTGATAACAAATAATGTACACACATGCTATTGCGCCCCCGGGTAGCTCAACTCTTGAAAAGCACATTCTCGTGGCATCTCTTGCCGCACACCCTCGTAATTCGAAGCAACAAGAGAAGGATACATCAGAGAACTACTGGTTTCACCCCAATTAGTACTTTGTCCACAACTTGAAGAAGCACAAGCACCCATTATCTTATTATCGGTAATCATTTCCTCCCCATAGTAGAACTCGAACGACCCACCTAATAACCTTTGAGAATAATCATTAGAAGAAACCATTTCCCCAATTGCTGTGGTAATGAAACTCCCTTGTCCTTGCACCAACTCATCACAGTACTCATTACTCTGACCAAATTGTGCTTGGTTGTTGCCAATAGAGTTCGTGCACCCTAGTGCAGAAGAACCAACATGTACTTGCTCCTCTTGAATTTGTTGTGTTGATGAGAGAGAATTCGAACCATGTGGGAACTGAAGATTCAACCCATCAAGGATGGGTTGATAATCATCGGAGAATCTCCCTCCAAGCTTGATTAGAAGTTTTCTAATGGAATCTTGGTCGTTGAAACTTGGACTTTGGTTTGTGTACGGTGATGAAAGTGGCAGCACTGGAATCTGTGGCCAACATGGATGTAATTGTTGAGCACTGTTCTGCTGAAGCAAGAGTGAGGAATTGTTCTCCTGCTTAACGATACCACCGTTTCCTTTGTTGCGTGCCTGTAGTTCCTTACGGTGTTTCCCTAGAAGCTTCTTCTTCAGCCTCGTGTTCCAATAGTTCTTTATGTCATTATCAGTTCTTCCCGGCAATTGTGCTGCAATGACCGACCACCTGCGTTACATGACATCAACAGGGTTCATTGTCAAACTCACATGTATAAAGTTTATTTTTGAAAAATAATATTGTCCAGAACTTTTTGAAGATTTTTTTTCTTTCTTTCAAACATTTATCCTCTTTCTGAAACAATCTTAGTGAGAGCTTAGTTACACTCAAGACTTTTCACTCTTCTCCAAAGATGTGTTTTGTGGTGATCTAACCCTTGGCTCTTTTCGCAAACTCAGACTGCGTGTGTGGTAAACTGAATCTCACACGCGTTAAAAGTTAGATTATATTGTAAGGCCTACCTGCTTCCAATGCTAACGTAGAGGCTGCAAATGATGTTGTCTTCTTCTTCGGAGAAACCACCGTGTTTGATGTTAGGGCGGAGGTAGTTTAGCCACCTGAGACGGCAACTCTTGCCACATCGTTTAAGGCCTGATTCAGAAATGAACATACATAAGCCGAAAACAAAGAAATTCATAGAAAAGTTAATTTGTTTACTGAATGATTTAATTGGTGGTGACAAATAAATAGGGTTACTTAAGTAGTGTGTAACATGTATGTGTATAATACCAATCTTTTGTGGCAAAGCGATCCAGTTCCCTCCGGTTCCGTGCTGTTCGATGTAGGATTTGAGTTTGGTATCTTCTTCTGGCGACCAAGGACCTTTCTTCACGTTTGCTTTGTCACAGCAAGGTGCCCTCCCCATGTTGTTGTTGCTCTCAGCTAGTGCCAATTAGATTGATTACTTGAGATAACCCTTCTCTATTTACGGGTCAGAAATAATTGAGAAAGAGAGAGAAACTTGTGTGCGAGAGAGAGAGAGTGTGTTATTTAATTATAAAACTAGGAGCGGATAAACATGATTCCAATTGAACATTATCCCATCGTACAATTTTAATATAAGGGTGTGACAGAAAAGGTGTTTATAAAGAAAATTCCAGCTATTTAGTATTGCTAGAACAGGAGAATAAGGGTCGTTCTTCTTGTCTTTCTTAAACCGGAATCAATTTTTTCTTGCACCTTTTTAAAGTCCACTCCACTCTGACCCCTTGCTGTCCAAGGACATACGAGCATAGGACATGCCTATAACTCTTTCTTTTGGTCACTATTTCCTGCTTCTATTCAAAATTAATTGGTATGTACACTGCTCTCCTTTTTTTTATGTAAACACATTGCACTCCTTAAACCATGATTTACATTTTATAGCGTTAATTATTTGAACATTATGTTTACATGAGATGCTGCAACTTTTTAAAATTTGGCCAGGGATAATAGGATGTAGAGATATTGATTTTATAAATTACTTATGGAGTAAATTGTTCTACCATCTGATTCAATTTTGTTATAAGAAACAAACATTAATTATCACCTTGTTCAACTATATATTTTTTATGGTAGAGTAATAGTATTAAAAGATGTTGAATTAAGTTTTTAAACTCTGGATCGATGGAGGATCGAGTTTCAGTAGTTTCCCCCCACGAAGACATCCAGAAGCAATTTTTTTTTTTTTTTTTGTTGAGAAAACCAGAAGCACTTAAAATTGTATTTGTTTTAACATTCACTCAAAAATACAAATAAGCATTATTCTAGTATGGTTAGATAAATTATAGTTCAGTTTTTGGACAGAAGAATAGGAAGAGTTGAAATTTCTCAAAAATTAACAATCCAAACACTTCTGTCAGTGATATAAGTTTGAAGTGAACACAATATTAAAGCATTATATATATATATATATATATATATATATATATATATATTTTCATGCATCAAATCTAATTATATAATTATGAAAGCGTACAAGGTTCTAATTTAAATCACATGTATGGTTTAGCAAGTCATTAAAAACGAAGGGGAGTTTATTTTTCATCATATTGATTTTCCTCAACTTAATTTAGGTTATTCCAATACGTGTAGCGTTCGGATACTGGAAGTCAAAAGAAATAAAAAAGATTTTACAAGTTAGAAAATATGATTACTTTTTTATTTTTATAACTCTTGCTTTGATTTGTATAGCCAATTAGCCATGGTAAAATTTGTATAATTTTTGTTAACCACTTACCCTCAATAAATCAATTGGTAAAAAAAGAAAAAACATTGAAAATCATAATAAAAATGCGTTGTAACATTATATTTTACATTGATTAACTATTTTTAATTCTTTCCATTTCAATTAATCAATAATTTTTCTCAATATTCAATTTTTTTTTTTGTCTATAATTAAAACTCTTCTCACGTATTACGCCGATGTAACATTCTTTGAGTTGCTTTGCTGTATCACTTCAATAACGGGAAACAATAATTAACAGAAATGAAAATGAAAAAAAATATAAAGAAGAAAATATTTTTTGGGTATTTATAAATTCTTAAGGAGAATGACGAATGAAATACAAGGAAAATACGGGTAAAAAACACTTTTTTCCCTTAACTATTATCTTATTAGTTCAATTTTTATCCTCCTATATCAAATTAAGTTTAATTAGTACACCTTAACTTAACACAATTTATTGTAAAAATTCTTCTCCATCCATTTTAATAGTGAAGTTTAATTAATCAACCTTAGTTTAACACAATTTATAGTAAAAATACTTTTTCATTCGTTTTAGCAGGTAATTTTAATAGGGTTACCCGCACATGATTTGCTCATAACTTTTTGACAAAAAGATGTTAAAAGACGAAAACACTTAGAGTATATATTTGGAAAAGGACTATAAGCTCTTTAAGCCACCGGAAGCAAGCAATCCTAGAAGATATATAGATGCTGAGTAATTGATGCTGTTCTTGTAAGCTTCAAAGAGTACGGTTTGACGGATTTTGGAGGGTAAAGTGAGAGTGTTCTATTTCATTATGTAGTTTTTTTTTTCCTTAATTGTAGGCAACATTTGATAAAAGTTTTTTTTCCCTCTTAAATACATTTTTTATAATGGTATTGGTACCAAGTAATTCTCGATAAAAATTATGATTTATCTTCGTCAAAAATCATAAATGCACACAAAATTAATATTTTCCTTTCAATATGATTTATTTCATATTTAAGAGTCAAACAAGATTCAATATGTGGACCACTTGATTAAATAAAATAAAATATGAAATTATACTTCCTTCACTCCTTTATATAAGACTCATTTATCTAATTCATTAATATTAAGAAAAATGATCAATTTAGTTAATAGTAATAAACTTATCTTAAATTTATAAATTATCTTAAAATTATTTTATAATTATTACTTCTCTCTCTTCTAATGGTTTGTCGTCAATACATTTTTTTATTTCTTTCAATGAAAGGTATTTCAAATTTAAAAATAATTAATGCAAAAAATATTATAAATTGAGTTTTATAAAAATGAAATAAATATCATTTTAAATTTGGATATATATTATAAATAAGAATGAAACGAGTAATAAGTTGAGTCAAATTAAAGTATACTAAGCTTACTTTGATACATGCTACTGAAAATTACAAGCAAATACAAAGTACTTTTTTTTATATTAAAAAAAGGTGTCATTAATTTGTTTCAGAAGTCCAATATTTTGGAAGGAATAATACTGGAGGAACTTGGAATATAAGCAAGCTTTGTTCCATTGGTTCTTTTTTTCATCGCTCCCCTCTTGTATGGGATAAAGACTTTCAAAAATTGTTGCGAAGGGAACTGTTGACACCCCTGCCTTCATGGTCAGGCTCTTTAAAAAAACCAAAGCTTCTTAATTCCTCTTTTCAAAGCAGCCTTTTGAAAATAACAACAAAAAAAAACTATATATTTCAATAAATAAAAATGAGAAACAAAATTGCCGAACAAGGTGTTATTTAACTCTTAACAGAAGAAAAAAGAATTTGCTTGGTCTAAGATTTTGATAGAAAACTCTGAATATGGGATCATTGTCAAATCCTGTGATCAACAGCTACATTTAGTTGGTGTGAAGAAAAGAAAGAAAGAAAGAAGAAGCTCCATTTAGTTAAAAACTTCTCTGAGTTTGATTTGCCGATAAACAAATCAAGTCATTCATCGCCTTTTAAGGACGTTCGGATTATGTGTTAGTTCATATTTTTTTAACGTCATTCTTGATGATATTAATTTTTTGATTATTAATGAAATGATATAAGTCTTCTTCATAGAAAAAAATTGATAGAGAAGGAGAAAAGTCAGACTTGAGAGAGAAAGAGAACTTAGATGTTAATTTTGTAGGGCCAGTAACTCACTAACCAAACTTCACCCAGATGAGAAATTTAAAAGCACAACGTTGAAAATTATCATCAACTGTGAAATCCATCTCGTTCCGTTTGCAATCCATGTATTTTAAAATTGAAAGGTTATAGACTTTCTAGAACCAAGAAATGCAAGATTCTAGCAGCACTGAAATCATATGGAAAAATTGTACGATTTTCTTCGTTGTGGTTGGTGAACAAATAACCAACAAAGCAACAAGATAAAAGAATGCCGTGAGGACCGAGGCAGCAGGTTGACCAATGAACAAGCTTCCACTCTTTCCCCTGTATTCTGTATACCGCCCCCATTTGTGTGATTTTCAAAGTCCAAATCATGACACTAATAACAAAAATTAGGAAGGGTAGAAATAAAAAACGTGTTATATAAATAAATGAAAATAAGAAAAAGAGGTACAAAAGAATTCTGTTTATTTGAATAATGAAAAAAAGAATACAATAAATAAATTATATAAAAAAGTAACATTAATTATAAAATAATTTCTTACTCTCTTAATAAAAAATATACTTTAAGAGATTAAAAACATAATTAAATATTATTTTTTTAATATATTTCACAAAAGGATAAACATATCCCTATCACACGTTTCTTCTCATCCGTACAATATTTCGTGTCATTTAAGTTAAGAAAAATTTCCTTTGGACACCCAAGTATATAGACACTCATATGTAGGGAGATAAAAAAAAATATAAAAAATAAATTAGTAATGTAATTAATTATGGAACGTAACAAGAATATAGAGATAAGAAAAATACTATCAATAGAATACTTGTACTGTTTGAAAGTCCAAAAATCAAAACTCTAAAATTTATTGGGTGCCTTTTTATTCTTTCTCTCCCATTTCGATTTTTAATTTTATGCTGTTTGTATACATTTATTTTGTGTCTCTTGATATTATTCTATCAAATTACTTATTTTATTTTTATATTAAGAAAAAAAGAGAAACGACTTTGTACCTCTTCATTTTTTTAAAAATAAAATCACACGTGTTTTCGAAAATCAGCACAAATTGTAAGGTTGAATGGAAATAATATAGGATTTATAGCATTTTCTTATTTTATTTTTCACTTATTTTTATTTATCTCTTTATTGCTTTTCATTTTTTTCTATATATTAACACTTTTAATTTTAATTTATTTTTTACCTATTTCCATACAATTTTTTTAACCACTTTATTTCTGTCCATTATGCCAAATAAGCCCAAACTTTTCTACTGTTTAATGGGTACTGGGTAGGGAGGCTAGTGTCACGTCAGGGACGTCATTTGATTGACTTTTGGATTCTGTGTATCCTCAGCTTCCAGGTTTGTTTGGTTTGGCAACTTGTTAGTGCTTTACAGACTTGAATAAGCACCAGCGCAGCCATGTAATAGTAACCATTTGCAAGCTTGACACGACGCAACAAAATTTGTTATTCCACACGTAGTTCACGCTCGAAAAATGTTTGATAAATGCATATTGTGTTATTTAATACCTAGAAAGAAATAGAAAAAAGAGAGAAAAATATATAAATATAACAGTATTTATGATATAATAAAAAGAGAGATAAAAAATAAAAAAATAATTAAATGATTAAAATAAGAAGTGATTTTTTATATGAAGATGCCTTTGTTTTGTCTCTTTTATCATTTATGAAGAGACATAGGACTGGTTGCTATGTTGACACTTGACAGTGCCAAAAAAGTTTGAATTAAACAACACTTTTTGTCAATATTTTTATATGCATTAAAGGTATATACTTTTTTTTATAATTAGATTTTTTTTAAAAAAGACTTAATTTATATTTTATACATTGACATTACTAAACTAAGTTTTATCAAATGTGACGGACTTTATAAGTAAATGGCATGTGTTTTTAACCCATTGTAAGTAAGGAATTCCTACGACTTATAATACTTGTCTTCATTGACCAATCATCATTTAAAACATAAAACAAAGATGCAGTCAAAATTTTTTTAAAAAAATGATGCGATGGAAAAAACGATGATATTGAGGGGAAAAAACAAAAGCTCTGGAGTATGACTTGCCCAAAGAATCCGATGGTTTAGCAGAAAATAGAAGTAAGCTCAAATGTATAATGGTAAATAAATAATTGAAGAATAACGACAGAGGTCTCTGCTGACTATTTGGGCCATATATTGCTCTAATTTCCATGCTTGATTTGACCTACAAGTTTGAAAAATCAATCATTTCTTGACAATCTCGTTCCTTAGCAGTCACTAGTACAGCTGAAGCCAACTTTCTCTCTGAATTTGTATTTTATTTTAATTTCCAAAACTAAAAGAAACTTAAATAATTTTTAGAAATTCATTTCAAGTATATTCCTACAACACGTATGGTTGCATTAATCAGGACAATCAGAAGTTAGTTACTTGAGTGAACTTAAGAACGGAATTATAGTTGAATAGAAAAAAATGATTGATTGGGTCATATTCCACATCGAAGGAGAGAACCAGCTATAGCTTCTTATGAAGCTGCTGGTTTAATTGTCATAAAGTGACTGCGGATTTGGAACCTCGTGGGAAACTTGTGGTTGCTGAAAAGGGTTAAAGATTCGGACAACAACTTTATGACTTTTTCATGGTGGGATTGGGATGGATGTATTGAACAGTGATTAGTAGGTTATTTAGGATTTATTTGGATATAATTTATAAGTGTTTCTGAGAGTTTTAGCTTTGAGTAGGTGTAGGTCCTACTAGACTTACTTCATGCATTAACATAATGCATGCACTTGACCCATTGAAGGTTTATATACTTTTTTTTTTCTAATTATAATATATTTTTAATTAATTTATATTCTTTTTTTAAAAAATAATTATCAATACTAATATTTTTAAAATATTATTTTATTCTCTTTATCTATTTACTTATTTTTTTATTGATATTTGAAGAGAAAATAATTAAATAAAATATGTAAAAATAATAATTACTATATTTAAAAATTAAAAATAATCTTATAAAAAGAGTTAAATAAATTTTAAAAATGATCTAATTAAAGAAAGAAAAGATGTATATTATAAATTTATAGACATGAATTGATACCAAAGTTGTGGTACAAGTAGTTTTATACTTCGGATTTTTCACAAATGTTTAAGTTTCATAAAAGAAAAGTTTCAGCTTCGATTCTCAGTTTAAGATTGAATTACGACTAAAAGTGCCATTTATTTTTAAAATGGGCCTAAGAAGAAGAAGATTTTTTTATTGGTCAGAATAACCTTGGAAAAGGATTAGTTGAGCGTCTAATAAAATTTCCTAATATCTCTTGGTTAAGAACTCTGAAAATGCAAGATGTATTTTAGAAGACAAATTGTTAACCGATAGTTATTGATTAAACAATCAGAAGTTCAGAACTAATAAATGAAACTAAATCAAATTCTTTTGTTTTTTCATCTTTTAGCTTTAATTTTATTTATTTTTCTTTTTTATTCTTTTCCATCTTTACAAATGCCGTGTACAATCTGTGGCATTCACCCCGTGCCAAGCAACAAAAGTTAACAGCTAAAAAAAAAAAAAAAAACTTTATAATTAGTTTATTATAGAGAGAAATAGAATTTAGAAAATACATTGAGGCATTGGCAAATAGTGGTAGCTAGTTATGGAGGAGATGAAATCAACGACAGAGAACATGCATGGGAAACAGAAGAAGAAAGCGACGGGTTGGAGTTGTCGCCGGGGTTGCTCACCGATGAAACGACGATATGATTAAGAAGCTGCCACGTGCATTCGATTATCTTTGGTAACTGAGTCAGAAGTATCTCCGTTTATGAGGTGAAGATGTGGACGACAAGCCAGCAAGTCAAGAGCGAAACATAAAAAATAAAAAAATAACCAGAAGATCATGTACGAGATTAATTTTGATATCGATCAGAAATACTATCTGAGGATAATGGCTTTTGTAAAAGCATATTTCTAATTACTACTTCTCAATCAAATCAAGAGAAGAATGAATGTTTAAGTGACCGGAGAAAAAATATAATTTAAAAGAGGAAACCTATTCTCTGAAAAAGTAACTTTTATTCACTTTTTTATTTAAATGTTAATGCTATGAACCAAAAATCCCTTAATGGATTTCTAAGAAGTACATGTGGTGAGTTATTTATTTATTTATAATAAAAGATATAGAAGAGGGGCAAAGGAGATGTGAAGATTATATTTCAACAATGTTGGCACTCCAATCTCAATAGTTTCCAAAACACCTCCCTCTTCCAAATATATTAAGTAACAGAGAAGTAGAAAACAATTGAGAGGACCAGACAATTGAAAGTACAAAACGTGTGGTGAAACTATTATTTACAAAAGGCTTGTAAACTAATAATTTGATTGAATTGATATGTGAAAATTAAATTCTAAAAAAAAATTCTCACTATTGATTTTTATTTCCTTAAATACAGAGTAAATTTATTTTTAGACGTTTAAATTTAAAATTGATTTTTTAATTACGTAATTTGAAAGAATAAAAAACTATTTTAGCCTCTATGGCTAAATAAATGTCTCATGTGTCACTAAAATCAATACTTTGAAAGAAAAACACATGTGATAAAGTGTTTGATAATAAAAATACAAAATCAAAGTGAATTGTTGTATAAGCGACTTATGATTTGTTAATTACATAAGTAAAATCTATAATGACAT
>PYAF01003099.1:31644-54693 GCA_007407185.1 Glycine tomentella
CAACTATATTTTCTTTTGGGCCTAGAATCCATCCTAATACTAATACAACTTTTACTCATAATAAAACAACATTAAAGTCTAAAGAGAAATCTATAAGAAGATAAAATAACGATTAAGATTTTTTATTCATACCAAAAGGATAGAATTTTTCAAATTACTTTTAAAAAAATAAATATTTTTTAAAATAATTTTAAAAAGTCATAAAATAAATGTTTATTTGTTTTTTTTCTGATTGAATGGGGATTAAAAGCCCAAAAGTTTAATAAATGTTTATTTCTTAAAATAAAGTAAAACAAGCACGTGCTTAGTATGTTAAAAATAGATGACTAATTATTTAACAAAATTATAATGATTTAATATTTTAAAATAAACTTTAATAAATCGAATAGAAAATAACATTATTGGACAAAATAAAATCCAAACTTTTTCGAACTCAAATTTTTCTCGAAATATGATTTGCAAGTCCTTTACTTTATATAATCATTATAATTATAATGTCATATCATTTTACACACACACACACATATATATATATATATATACAAAAAAACATTTTACATATATAACATGCTTTTAGATAACGAACAACAGTCTATGCGCCATTTTTCGTATGGACAATCATTATTACAGTTTAAAATTGGTTTAATAACATTGGTATAAACAATTATAAATTATAAACACGCGTTGTTAATCAATTTCGACAATCCATCCCTTCTTATCTTCAATAGTACCCGTTTGAATTCCTGAAATGGTATTGTTCAGCTCTTGACAAATGGTTCCAGAACCTGTTATATATTCCATCCTGCATATATACAACATAATGTTTCATGAAAATTTGGACCCGTGTGACGCATTTATACTCGCGTGTTTCCTGTTTCTTTTCTGTTTCGTGAATTTAATTTCTGAAGCATCAAAAAATACTCTTGTCCCCTAAAAATTACAATAATACTGATAATATATGTTTCTCGTCATAACGGCTATTTTAAAATTCAAATATACATTATTAAAAAAACAAATTAAAGAAAATAATAAATACTTTTAGTATTAATAAAGTTCAAAATTCAAATTAGAATTAAATGGAAATATAACTTTAATTATGAGAAGTCTCTGTTTTTACTTTTAGTTAGTTATGTGTAAGCGTGGGTGTTACCATTATTTTACCTTTTATCCTGGTATGTGATACTCCCTACTGGAGCAACACCGACCGCAGTTCCTGTGCAGAAAACTTCATCAGCCTCAATCAATTCATCCACGGCAACAGCACGCTCTTCTACCTGAACAAATTTCTAACTTGGTAAAATCTATACAAATTTCTAACTTGGTAAAATCTATGATGTCTTTCTAGTAACCAAGTGTGTGTTTGTGTTTCGAATATCAGGCCAGAAAAAACCGCATGTCTTGTGATCAGTTTTCAACTTTTTTTTTTATTCTTCAACTAAATAATTTTTTTTTATCACTATTTCTATTTTCTCTTGTCTCTGTTTTCTTAGTTTCATTCAAATAGACAAATTTTCTTTTGCGGCTCATCCAAGCAGACAATTAAATAAATTTCATTTTTAATGTGACTAAATATATAAAAAATTGTAAATTTCAAATTAGTTTAATGTCTACCATGACTTAAATTCACCAAAATTTATAATCAAATAAAAGTTCTTGCTTATTATTTTAAAATAGACTTACCTTACTAGAGTGTTTTTCTTTGATCTTTATAACATTGCTTTTATTTTCTCTTTTGACAAATAATCTTTTGTAATGTTTATTTTACTAGTTTAGAATACAAGATTAGCTAGCCTAGTACGTGTTTGGTGAAAACGTCAACAAAAAAGGATTCTTCAACTTCACACTTCACACTGTATGTGAGAAAGGGTGGTCAGGAACTTAAAAATCATTAAGCAAGAAACTATTAAAGGCTGAATGAGTAATTATATAGGTCCCGTTATCATGTAGGAGCCACATATATGTAGCTATGTATATAATACTTGATAGCTTGAAGCAAAAAAAATAAAATGTAATACCTGATAGCCATGATCACGAGCAATTTCAATGACACTTTTTCGGGTAATTCCGGAAAGAATAGTTCCATTAGTAGCAGGTGTTGAGATGCATTTGCCCTGTGGAATTGGAAGCAAGTTAGATTAATCGGCCAGTTGTAAGCGTACATGGCTGACAAATTGTCGTACAGAGTAATTTCATCAAATTGTTAGGAACGTGCTCAATTGGAAAAGTAACAATTCAACCCAACTGCAATTATCTAAAACCCATTTTTTTTTTTATCAATCTTATGTTTCTTATCCCAGGCTGCATGATTGATTATATGATCTATTAAATATAGTAAATAGCTCTCCTTCATTCCTATCATGCATATTACTAGTAAAAAGAATTTGATAACACTTTTCGTCCTTTTACTGTTACTATCTGCTTTCTTTCTTTTCTCAGTTTTGTCACTGTGTAGTTTTCTAGCATTACACTAGATGAGTAGATGTCACCTTAATATGTTAACTAGTGGTTCTGAATGACTTGACATATATGCCCACATTAACTCACAAACACTAGTTTTAACATCGTGTATTTTTCTGTTTCTTCTGGTCACACATCATATATCGAGGTGCAATATACTCAAACACACACGCTTACACCTGAATACACATGATCTATCTTTATAATTAATTAGAGAGAAAAAGATGAATAATTGGAAGAATACCTTGGCAATAAAAATGTTACAAGAAGAGACCTCCTCCAGATTTTTCTTGGTGTCTGAATCAAGGTATAGCACATCCGAAAATCCTCTTTTCTTGGCTTGAATTTGTGCCATCAAGACCTACACGTCAAGACAAGAAGTAAATTGAGTACGTTAATATGCATAGGATTTGAAATCCATCAAAGTCATCTCTGCTCCTTTCATTTGTTGACGTGTTTCTTAATTTGTTAGATTAAGGATAAAACTTATATCTAATTTCATAGGTGTTTTTAGTGCTAGTTTCACCTGGCTGATTTGCGGTATCATTAAAAGGAAATCTTTATTATATCAGATTACTAAATTGAAACTTCAACATGCATCTAAATTTTTTCCTTAAATTAATCTAGGATCCACTAAAGAAAAAAAAATCATAAACAATTTTCTTTATCAATAAATATTAATTGTTAATAATAATTTTTTTTTGTTAGCAGTAGAATAAATCTACAACATTTCCCTCCCTCACTTCTCCTTTTACCATAAGCGATTTGTACCGATGTTTTGCACACATAACAAATTCATAGACTTATGTTTCTGATCGAAAGACATACCGGTGCATAATTGGAAATGGTTTTAACGTTTCCAGTGCCGCGGCTAGAAGCACGGTCAAAGTTCTCCTCCACGTACAAGTTGAGTGGAGCAGAGCCCTCCTGCGATGCGAATAAACCATTCGAAATGTTGAGGTAATTGTTAGATATAGCTAGCTAGCTAGCTAGATAACCACAACGAGCACAAGAAAGAAATTAAAGTTTCAGAGACCTTGAAATAGTTGCGAACAGGGGAAGCAAATATGAGGAATGTGTATTCAGGTGCAGGAGCCAAACCCAAAACTGGACCAGTTCCTAGCAGCAGAGGCCTAAGGTACAAGGATCCTTTGCCCGGTGGAGGAACCTGCTCGATCAGAGGTTACAATGATCAGTTCAACTACACATTGACTTCAATAGTAGTACACTCTGACAATCATGCAAAGCATTCTGTATCATTTATTTTAGAATTGAAACTCGAGAGGAATTAATATCATTATTAATATTAATACCCAACGCTTATTAGCCAAGACAGTTTGCTTCAAAGCATCAACAAAATGATCAATGGAAGGCGATGCCATGCACATTCTTCGGGCACCAGTCGTCATGCGAATGGCATTTTCTTCTGGACGGAACAGTAGCAAGCCCCCATTTTCTTTTCTGTATGCTTTCGTGCCTTCGAATAATCCCTGTTTTCAGATTTCAACAACAATTCCACCACTCAAACATAAAAATGATTAACACAAGAAAATCATTGAAGAAGATTTAAAATTATATTTATCGCTCCATACAGGAATTGAGTTTGCCTTTGTTGGTTTAGTTAATTGTATTTAGGCACGTGATTCCTAAGATAATTATGCGTGGCTTAGGTTTTTTTTTTCACTTTTAAGAATGATTTATTCCAAAACAAAAAAATAAAAAATAATTCAAGCTGTATTATCTTTCTTTTTTGGATTAGTCTTCACGGTTATACCAGATATGGTTTGGCACCTTTAAAGTTGAAATAATTAGTTTCTTAAGAGAATACCAAACCATACCTGACCATAATTTAGGACACCAGCTGATGGACTGAGTTCAATGTTCCCATAACGACTGAGTTGTCCTTGTCCAAAATTTTGGCCCTCACAACATTTAGTAATGTACATATAATCAGTGGGCACCAGTCCAAATCCAAGACTGTCCCAGTCCACATCAGCATACTCGTCACCACTGTTAACATTATTTTAGAAAAAACAGAATGAAGAGTAATTTAATTCACATTAATCCTGAAAAAATTAACTTTAAATAGTATATATTAATTTTTGTTTGAATAATTTTTTATCTATATTTGTAGGAGAAGAAAATAAAATAAATAAATAAAATAGTTTGAGCTTTTCTCAAAAACTAAAATCAATGTATGTATTTAACTAATAGAAGTTCAGTGTACTTTGTATTCTTATTTTTCTTTCCTTTTCTTTTATGAGCATATGTGAAGAAATTATTCTAAACAAAATCATAATCAGTACTTATGTGTTTGTAATATTGTTAGTAGGTAATATGTTTACTTTACCTGTAACTAGGGTTGTGGCTCGGAAGAGGGGAGGACTGGGAAGCAAAGCAATTATAAGTTCCGATCTGTTACAATATAATTTTTTTTAGATCACAGTCTGAATTAATCTAACAATCCACTCCACGATAATAGGATGTATTTTTAGTGAATCAAATTATTTGATCCAAAAAATGACCAGTCTGATTGAGCATTGTTAAGTATAAAATATCTTTATTTAATGTAAGATGTATATAAATGTAACATATATGGTTTATTGAAGTGCATCTTAAATAAGATGTAAATGTAATATTTCTTATTAATATCAAATCTAATTGTTTTAAATAACGTACTAATGTCGGCTAAATAATTAAGTTCCATCTTTATTATTGCTATTATACACACATATACAAGAATCCAATTATTTTTAATGTGGGTACATTCAAAAAATATAATTGATAAGAGTTAAAATTTATAAATCATCATTAATTAAAAAAAACATAAAAAAAGTTGGAAGGGAAGTAAGAAGTAACGATAGAAACGTCTAATTAAAAAACAAAAAACAATAAAGCGAGAAAAGAAAAACTCTAGAAATATCTTCCCAACAGATGAGGATAAGGGAGGTGGAAGCATCGTCATCGACATGGCAACTGGCAAGTGAGGGAGCCTACCAGGGTTAACAAGATTATCTGCATTCTGATTTGTCGATGATAATAAATATATTTAATTTGGTTCTGTTCTATTGATTACGTGCTCCACAGAAATAAAAATGAATTCTTGATCATTGAACGTTTTGAAATATTTATTTCAGTTTAATAATAAAGAGACAATGTATTTTTTAAATTTATTACACAAAATTTATAAACAAAAACAAATGAATTGAATTCGCAAAATACTTAGATTTCCTAAAAATAAAAAATATTGTCGCATAAAAAATTTGGTAATTTCAAATTATCCAGTGAAAATTTATAAGTTATCATGAGAAATAACAATTAAAAACTTAGATCATATGTCAACAAATCAAAAGTTACCTTTTGACATAACTCTTAAAATAATAATTATTATAAAAGTAAAAAATTTAACATATATAATAATTTATAACTAGACGATAGTAAAAAAAATTACAATGTCAGTGTATAAATTATTTTCTTTTATACTTAAATGGTCCATGATAAAAGTTAATTACTAATATTACTCATAGGATTAGTAAAAATATTTAATATTTTAATTTTGACCATTTAAGTTTATTTTAATAATATATTTACTTCTCGGACTAAATAAAGTTTTTAATTATTCGATAAGGTTCGTTCCAAAAGTAAGATAAGGACAAGATTGTAAGTAGAGTTCAAAACGACAACAAGCTTCTCGTCCTGTCCATGCCCCGGAGTTCGTACACTTGTGCCCACGGCGGCATGGGTCACTGCCCACAATACCAACCCATATTTATAAAACTTCTATCATGTTTGGAAGTGCGTTTGGGAAAAAATCCACATGCGTGTTTGAAAACACGTGGTATACTATCGTTAATGCGTTATTGAGAAAAATCACGTTCAACACGCACAATATGTGACGTAGATCAGATCCGACATAACGTGATGCGGAAACAATCATGTCTTCTTGCATTTATTTCACGACTCAGACACAGAAGCTACTGAACGCTTCTTGCATTTAAATTTAGAATGAGGATTTGAATTTAAAATAATGTAACTACTCAAACTCCCACTATTATGGAATATTTGCATATTTATTAGTCAATATCTTCAAATCACTTATTACCATGGTATTTCACCCAAAAAAATAAACTTATTAATTACCATGGTCTTAAAACAATACCCTGTTCAACATAATGAACAATGCTGGTTTTGAATCTTATAAATAAATTATTATGGTAATTATCTCAATTAACTATATTCTTAATAACTATTTTAATTATTATTTTCAAGCATTGTGAGCTGAAAAATAATGCAAAATTCTTTCAGTCGTTTTGACCTCTCCTTAAACTTAATTATTGCCACTAAAGATAAGAAAGATAGAATTGAAATAAAAAAATATACAGTATTATTCAAATAAATAAATAAATAAATATAAAATTTATCTCCACTTATTTAGATAAATGAAAGAAAATATAAAAAAGAAACTAATATTTTAGCTCCAAAACTTCCAAACTTTTTATCCGTTATTGTTTTAGCATTATTTTTTTTGTGTTATAACAAAATATTTAATTTTTAGAAACTTGAAAGAAAAAAAAATACCACATACCATTCTGGCATTTTGGAATTAAAAATGTTTTTGTGGGACCATCCATTATTAATTCACTCTTCATATTTTCTTCAACATATCCAAATAAAAAGGAAAGTACTCTCTTATTTTTCACTTCTGTCTTCTTAAGTTTTGTTTTTATTAGTTCAACACATCCAAGCAAACTATAAAAAAGGTTAAATCAAATATTCAAAATGAAATTTATATTAGCCATGGTTGAATACATTATTAGTTATTCACCGCAAATAATCCTGAATTATATATTCAGAAGATAATGTGTATATATTGATAATGTAAAAAAACATACATTACTAATCAATCACAAATTATTATATAGGAATTTTTTATATAATTAAATAGAGTAATAGTACTAATTATTATTACAAGTTAATCTGTGAACGTTAAAAAATAAGCGTTCCCATGCAACAGATAACTGAGATAAGGAAGCGGAAAACAGAGATAGGAATGTAACGTATTTCAGCCTTGAATGGTAAATATATATGGATGAAAGAGAAAGCGTAAGAAAGTATGACATTGATCACCTTCGAAGAAGCAGAATTAGAACCAGCCCGAAGAAGCAATTTCCTTAAACTGGGAAAGGACACAGTTCTTTGAATCATTGTGCTCTCTAACCTTCTTGTAGGAGAAGCCCAACTTTAAAACTCAGTGGTGGTGGTGGTGATGAATGCGAGAGCATGCACAGCAAATAATGGAGAGAGAGAGAGAGAGAGATGCACGATAGATAGGAGGAGTAACGGGCAATGCCAGCTCTACAATCTGTATAGCCATTTATACAACCTCGAGTGTTTTCCTAGTTTTTGGAACATTGCATATGGAAAAAATTATTTTCAATTTTATATTAAGGTTAGGGCCACTTACCTACTTTTCCTAAAACAGGACTAACTTATTAATATTTTTTAATTATCAATAGTCAATTATTTTGTTATATATTAATATAAATATTCGTATTCAGGCACCAGTTAAGAATGTGAATTAAATTTTGAGTATTTTTCTAATATAATTGAAGATAAGGATAAAAGAAAACTTTACCATCCAATCTTACAGGTTAGATAATTAGATGTAAAAGTTAAACGATGAATACCAGAAGGCCAGCAGTGATAGAGGTGGCAGTACATATCCAAAATGCTCCATTACCTACATCCACGTCGATCACTCGATCCATATCCTCTTTTAGCCGTTAGTAGAAATTAATAATGCATAAATATAAATATCTGATACAATGTAAAACATCTTATTATCACTTTTTCTTTATTTTATTTAAATTGAATATATAAACCAACTAGGGATTAAAAACAATCACTTTGTAAAAAAAAAAATATTAGGATAAGTTCTGATATTATCTTAAAATGTGAGTTTAATCCTAACTCAATCTCAAAAGGTTGTTAATAATCTGAAAGTTTTCTCCACTTATATATTTTATGTTGACACTATCTTTTGTCGATGTGGAAGTTGGATTTTCTCCAATAGTTAACAAGTAAGGATTATTCGCAAATTGGATTAAATCGATTTAAAAAGAAATTAATCCAATCAATTTGATTTTGTTAATTTATTATTCAATTGGTTCAACTCAAAATTTTAATTAGCTTCAATTTAAAACAGTTTAGATAATTGGTTTTTTGAACACCTTTGTCACTTAATAACATTGACTAAGAAAATGGGACAAAAATGCTAAGAATCTTTTTAGGGTAATTTTTTTTGTCTTAGTCCTGGTTTGTGAGGAAAAAGAGATTATGATTGATTTGGAGTTCAATCAAAAAATAAGTAAAATCTAATAAAAAATTGTTTCCGTCAAATATCAAATTCAGATAATACTCAAATGATTCGACCTTAATTTTATTACATTAATCACTTGTATCTAATAACTTGATTAAATCTTTTTAGGATTAAAAGCAAGAACTAAAAAAAATTAAGGACAAAAAATATTAAACCTTAATTTAAGGACAAAAAAGTTATTTTACTATACATTGAATATGATTGGATTAATAATTCATTAAATATTTTTAGGGATTAAAAGTAAGAACTCGAAAAATTAAGGACAAAAAAATTTAAACCTTAATTTAAGGACAAAAAATTTATTTTGCTATATATTATATATTATTGAATATGATTGGATTAATAATTCATTAATATGAATTAAATTAATCTGGACCAAGTTTGATGCATCCGCACTTGCACTGCCCAAATAAAATGAAGCAAAAAACATGAGAAAGCAAGTAAAGAGAAACGCAGGCTCAGGCCGACTTGTAGCGGCGCAAGAATGGGCTCTGATCCCAAGCAGGTGTTTCACAAAAAAAAAAAAAAAAGGCAAATTAAATGGTTGTACTAAAAAATTAAAAAACAAAAAAAAATAAACAGGGATGATGATGTTGTACGGACTGGAGTTCGGGTTCTGTTTGGAGTTGATTGGATCATGGCTCAGTCAAGCGTTTTTTTTTTTTTTTTTTTTCATTTTTATGTCTCTGTTTACTATGATGATGAACCAATAGAACTGATGCTGCTTGGGAATGTATGTCTCATTCATGGATGGAACATGTATTTTGTTTAAACTTTTTTTGCTTTTGGGAATCAGTTACCCTCTCCGTGTGTGTGTGAAAGCAAATTGCAATTTGAAATTACAAGTACAAATATATACACAAGGATTAAAATAGCGAGAGTTGTGTGTTCCAAGAATTCTTTACCATTTTGGTCCTCTTGATCTTTCCCTGCTGCTTTCACACGTTTCTTCCTCTCCTTTCCACACTTAATTTTCTGATATTTTGAGTCCCCAACCTTATTATTTAAGTCAATGATATTTATTTATAGGCTAAAAAGGTGCTCAGGGTTAGTTGAAATGATCAGCAAAATATGGTGAATTGTAGAAGCAATTAGGACAAGTTTTCAGCATTTATTTTGGACATTGAGTGAAGTTTGCAGGTAATGTAATGGCTGAAACTGAAAGTGTACACAGCTGCAGGGAGAGTCGGTAAGAGCTGAACTTTGTACCAAGAGAAAAAAAACATTTTCCATTTTTATTACTCTTTTTTAAAAAAATTACAATAATAAAAATTAAACATAATACCTCACGCAATTAAGCATAGTTCATGGATCTTTTCTAAACACGTGCAACTCGTTACTTCATCGTATGGAAAACAAATTCTTCGTCAAGGTGTCGTACGGTACGGAATACCGGTAGACTCCTCACTGAAAAAGGAAAGAATGTATATCATGTTTTAAACGTTCTATTAATTTACAATGTTTTAAGTTAAATCTACATTTCAACTGTCCTTAAAAATAATAAATATTATTCTACCCCACAACTCGCTTGAATGTGGAGCAATATGTAGGCTTGTGGCTAATTTACTGTAAGGGGGTGCTTCTTTTTTTTTTTTTTTTTTAAATTAACATTTGGTGTGAATTTTAAAATATTTATTAAAAATAATTAAGTCGTAACACATATTACAACTTCTGAATAAGAAGTCGGAATACAGTTTACAATTTACACTTTTTTTTTATTAATGTACGATTTTAAAGTCATAAAATTTCAAAGGACTCCTATCATATATTTTTTTTAAAAAATATTTGAATTATGACTCTAACATCCTTTTTATATGTAGTTATGACTAAAGTCGTAATAACTTCCATGACTTTGAAGTCTCATGTTTCTTTTTTAATAAAAGAATTGAAAATTTTATTTTTTTTGTTAAATTGTAATTGAATTTTAATTTAATTATTTAATAAATAATTTTAGAAAACAAATGATAAATTAAGATGTCATCTGAAAGCTTGAGAAGCATGTTTCATGGTGGAGGTTGCTTTGTATTTTCACTTGCCATTCCTACTTGTTTTATTTTGTCTGATTGCTTTGTTAGATAAAAGATACAATAATTATATTACAACAGATATAGTTTAATGATAAAAGTACTATTCTTTTTATAGACTCTTAAATAGTTAAGGAATCCCCAATTTACTTCCTTGAAGGATACTTAGTTGCCTTTCACCTCAAACTACCATATATTTAATTAAAAAATAAATAAAATTTAAAAACCCAATTGAAAAAATAATAATTCAAAGACCTAATTAAAAATTATCAAATAATGTATACACCTAAGTTAATTTAATCAATTTTACTTTTTTCGATCAATCCTCATAATCAATAGTCTGACTAATATTTATGAGGCACAAAAATATCAAAATAAATTATATTTTTTAATAAAATATGTTTTGATGAATATATGTTCAAGAGAATTTACTATTTTTATTTTCGTCAAACTATATTAATTAATAATATTTTTGTAAGCATATTAATAATATTAAATTTAACATTTGAGTATGTGCATAGGAAATTTCAATACATGGGTGTCATCGATTTTTTTTTAATAAACGCTTATTTTATTTTCTAGAATTACAATTTAACTATTTAATAATTGATTTTATGAAAATGATAATTATTTTAAATATTAACAAAAACATTATTTTTTGTTATAGAAAATAAATAATATTTTATAAAATAAAATTTTAGAGTGAGACTTTTATAAATTTAAAATTAAAGTAATAATTACTCCATATATACATTCGAATATTCACAATTTGTACTCTCGCATCTGTCGTGTGCACAGGGTTATAAGATTCTATATATCTTATGCATTAAGCAAATTAATAAAAAGTTAAAAAAAAAAATTAAAAAACTTTTGGTGGTCAGCCAATTGAAGCACGCGTTCTACTGGTTAACCCACCATCGTTAAAGACAACGTTGTCCTGACACACACGTGACACACGTATAGAGAGAAAACAATATAGAATGGGTGATTAAATAGGACTCCTAGGAGTAAGTTTAATAAAAAATTCATTTGTTGAGTCATAAAATTTGTCCCAAAAATTGTATTATTTGAATTATAAAAGGTAATTAAAATTTTATATTGTAAGGCTCATAAATTTTACTTCCGCAAATGATTTTAGATCATACAGTTCTTATGTTATTATACTTCTACTCGATAAACACCATAAAAAAACTAGAGAAAATTTATAAAGAAGATAAAATAACAACTTTTACTTTTTATTGATCTCTGAATAGAATGTAATTAAACATTATATTATATAGTAACTTTAGTAAATGACAATCACACACTTGTCATTATCTAATATTTTTAAGAAATATAGAATCAAATTAAATATTAAAAGAATAATATCAAATTATATACTCTTAATTTGAAAAATATTTTTACAAATTTGAATGCATAATAACGAATTTCAACACATCAAATGAAGAGGGAAAAAATGTTGCTTTTGAAATAAAAACATTTTTGGACTTTTTTAATTTTAATTCAAATATACACTAAGTCTATGTTTAATTTTTTTTTTGCCGCACTTCAAACTCAATTTAGAGATTAAACTTATATATATATATATATATATATTTAAAAGAAATATATAATCAAATTGAGTTTCCATTATATATTTGGTTTTTCATAAAAATTTAAAATAAATAAGTAATGCAAAAACTCCTAAACATAATTTATTCTATATTCAATGATTAATTAGGATTTGAATCTTAAATTATTAGATTAAGTAATATAAGTCGTTATGTGCTCCAACGGTTGTTGGTTGATTTATATCTTATTAGTGTTATATCATTGTCACTAACACTTTATTTTCATCTGCCTTAAAAAAAAAAGCACCTTATTTTCATCTGTATCTTGTCCCTATTTAAATATAATGCAAAACTAGGTTTTGTTCCCTCTATACCGAACAGAGGCTACAATCATTAGTTTCTGTAATATATTTTGTGTTGGAACACATTTCGAAACTAGTTTTCATGCTCCATAGTGTATTTCGACACGACCACATTGCGTTTTGATAATGCATAGTTATACTACTAATTTAAGATTTTACCTTTGAATATGAGTGACATAAGCTACCTTTGCACTTCTAATCAAAGTTCCAAACAATCAAGTGACTAGTAAAATCGAGGCTGAGAACAACTAATTTAAGAACAAAATCAGTAAATCTTATTTGATTTCTTTTCCAGGATGGCAGTGTCCAGCAAACAATCATAACATTACATAACCAACTTTGTATACCGAAAAGTAATAACCAAGTTTGTATGCAGCAAACCACACAAAGAATTAAGAAAATGTTTAAAACCACGAATGCATGGCAACACAACCAAGAAATGCGACGTCAGGGACGCTTATAAATCGATTGATACCACGAGAGATGAGTCACCCTTGCCAACAACGAATGTCTTGGTAACTTTCTTTGCTAAGGTCACAACTTCAACGTTGTATGTTCCACTGAAGCCTCTGAAGCTGAATTGTCCTTGCTCATCAACATAACCATGGCTGTGAGACAACCACTCTTGTTTAAGAGCAAGGTATCTTTTCCCAGCTTCGTTGAGTTCCCCTTCTGCATTCACCAAGTGTGAATTTTCCCTACTCATAAACAACTCCCAAAATCCCCAGAGCATAACTCCATCTATAGCAGGGTGTGCCAAAGATTCCCGCAGCATAACTTCAAGATCATCAGCTCTCACATATTCATTAGTGGAAGACACATCAAGCTCAGTGAACCATATTGGTATGCCAAGAGTTCCCATTTTATCAAGGGCAGAACATACAATAGGCCCCACAGGGCTATCTATGTGACCTTGAATTCCTATTCCACCAACTGGGGCACCTTGCTCTTTCAAATCAAGAATGTGTTGAATGTACTTTTCTGGTGATGATCTTGTGTCACATCCATCTTCAACATGATAATCATTCACAAAAAGGGTAGCAGATGGATCTATTTGGTGTGCAGTCTTGAACATGTTTGCCCTTATATCTTTGCCTAGTCTATCTTGATAAAATGAACCATGCAACATTTCATTGTTAACATCATAGTGCTTGAACTTGCCCTTGTAGCGAGTCAATAAGCCATTTAAGCGGTTTTGGACAGCTGTCATCAAATCAGTTTTATTTAGTGATTTGATCCATTGTTGAACGGTGTTGTCCACATCCCAGAAGATGCAATGACCCCGGGTGTCTATCTTGTTCTTCTGACATAAGTCTAACATTTCATCGGCATCCTTGTAATTCAGATTCCCTTGTTGTGGCTCAGTCCAATACCACTTCAACTCATTCCCGAAAACAGCCCAGTTAAAATGTTTCACAAAGAAGTCAACAAAATCTTCGTTGTCAATGTTGCTTCTACTAATGCACGATCCAATGGGGAAATCGTTTTGTACTTGTTTAACTCTCACCAGGGTTCCAAGATTTCCAATTGAGTCCAGACCAGAGAATTTTAGGATGATCTCCCGCTTACGGATCTGCATAGGAACAAGTGAGAAATACTTGAAATGAGAAACGGGGGAAAATTACAAGGAATGTAAATGATCACAGTCACATATTCTATGATGGCAGAATGAATGTTACTAAAAAAAAAAAAAATAGTCATTATAGTCTGAACAGAGAATAATAGTAAGCTTCCTGTAACATATTTTTCCTGCAGTGTCTATCATTTTATTGTTATAATAGAAAGGGAATGAATTGTATCAATTGGCAAAGGCATAGGAAATGGGAAGGAGATAAACATGCATTCTGGTCCCATTTTTATGGACAAGACAACATGGTACATTTTTAAACAATATTCCGGTCCCATGCCAATCTATTAATCATTTTCTAAACATGTTATGAGTTGTGACTACCCTAGGAAGATAAAAACCAAGAAAAAAAAAATAAAGGATTAAAATCAACTTTAGTCATATATTCAGGGATTAAAAACATTTAAGTTTAAAATAGACTAGATTTTACCTTGTCTGTCTGTCTCCTTAAATATTTAAACCTTGCATGTCTATCAACAGCAAAAATTTGAAGTCCAGCAAGCATTAAGTCAACACCAGAAGCAGGACCTTGAATATAAACCATAACCTTAGATGGCTGCTTTTCAATTCTAAAGGACCCACCAATTTCATGCCACCTGTCATCAGCAACCTCAACTTGTCCGCCGTTGACCCACTGGTTGTCAACACTAAGGGCAACATTCACATTCTGAGGCCCAGTTGATCCAGAACCAATTCGGACCCAAGCAGATACTTGATAAGTTAAAAAGAGTTTCAATTTCTCAGTGATCATCTGAGCAGGACCCATCCATGTTTGTGTGCGGTTCGTTACAAGGACGTAACGCCCACTTAAGGATTCATGAGGTCCAAGAGAGTCTCTTGCCATTGGTGGAATGATACGCGGTGAACCAGTTCCAACGCTCAAAGTGCAATTACCAAGGGGAAACCACCCATTGGTGCCATTGGCCAGATTACTGTTTTCAATTATATTAACACCAAACGCAGCACCCTGCAAAAAAAAAAAAAAGTCAGTCTTTAGGCCATTGAAAGTTGAATCATACATAAATTGGCCATACAACAAAAACTATATCAATATGTGCAGAAAATTTAGTCACTTTTTTATTTAATGTTTAAGGTTCTCTAACAAGTGTCCTTAGGGGACACTGGTTAAGGAAGTAAAAAGAAAAATATTTAATGTAAGAATCATAGGAGAATTCAAAAAAGAACCTGGACAATGTTATTTTCTGCATCCCAATAAAAATCTAAAAATCTTTCTACCTAAGTTTCTTGACTAATGTCCTAGTTCGCATATACCAAAGTTTAAACAATGAGCGAATACAAAGAAATTCCAGGAATTGCTAATTTTATATACCAAAGGAATTTACAGACAATAATTTGAAAGCCCAACCTCACAATCCGGGGGAGTTGAAGGTGGTGTTTTATCTGCATGTTTTATAACAAAAGTATTGACAAGAATGTCAGTGCCTGGAGCGGGACCTTCTAAATAAACTACAACTTTTGATGGAGAACCATTTAGAAGGAACTTTCCCTGCATTTGAACCCAATCTTTATCTGTTGCCTGCACACTTTAAAACACAAAAGATTTAATTAGCAATTATAGAAGCATTCTGGTATCAATTATTCATGATTTTGAACTACTGCACCAAGCTTTTTTTCTTGTATATACAATTACCAAGAAAATAACCACGACAATCATATATCATTCAGAGTTTTTAATGAAAGGCAGTAATAAGGAAATAAGATAGACACTAACTTGGCAATTCCTATATACTGCTCCCGAAGATCTGGTGCTTGAACATACAAAGTAGCCCTAACATCAGAAGTTGTGACATTGTTCCCGAATATCCGAACTACAGCGGTAACCTCGTAGGCAAGCTTCCGCTGCACTCTTCCAGTGATCTCCTGCTGAATTCCGTTCCAGCTTTGTGTACGTTCTGTTGCAGATGCAAAAACTTTACCAGTCTTCGGAAGAATTTTCCCATCTCCCATAGAATCATGTAATGCAATCTTGCAGCCTCTTCCAGACCAATTATTCAGACCATCATCAAACTGGGGGTTTATTATGATGCTTTCATCTTCACTGGAAACACATCCATTGTTTGTAGTCTTCTGAAATA
Organism: Glycine tomentella; assembly: GCA_007407185.1. NCBI lineage: Eukaryota > Viridiplantae > Streptophyta > Magnoliopsida > Fabales > Fabaceae > Glycine > Glycine tomentella. The sequence goes on from PYAF01003099.1 coordinate 48,140, forward strand.
AGGGGGAAATGCATCACAAGTTAGTTTGTAGAAAATATAAAGATTTCATGACCAAAAAAAGATATAAAAAAAATAGTTACATATTATATTTATATTTAAAAGGACAATACTAGGTAATTTAGTTCTAGGTAAACTGTTTATAATTTTATATGATCCATTTATTTCCAATGTTATGATTTGCTATGGTTCCCTATTCGCACACCTTAATGGGTTAATGCGGGACTCTTCTCAACAAATTAAATAAGGTAAAGCAACACAAGCATATGAAAACTTGCTGAATATTTAGTAAAAGTGCATGCCTCGGAGTGGTTTTCTGCGTTGATCTTCTGCAAGTTTTCCATAGCTTCTCCAAACTTCTAAGCCAATACAACAATCAACCAAGAGACCTTCAATTATGAAGAAAAAACAAAATTAATTCATCGTCAAACAAATATGACTCACTAAGAGAACACTCACGGTGAAGACAATTTTCTTACTGTGGGAGTGAAAGTTGGAGACTCTGCTTGTGAAGCCAAAGGACCACAACCTCTTCAATATATATATACACACATATATACATATACATATATATATATATATATATATATATATTCACCGACTCAGCAAATTTGCGAGTGAAGGCTAAGAAAAAATGTGGGGCCAACCGGCCTAACTCATCAACGAGAACCCCATTGTGGGAATGCCGTTAGCTTTTCGTCTCAAATGAATTTCAGAACTGTTTATTAATAATACCCTTTTAAGTAATTAAGTAATCCCAATAAAAGGGAGAAGAAAATGAAGAAAGAAGGAGTTGCCTTTCTGTTTTTGCTTTTTTTTTCCTTCCCTTTTGCTTTGTCTTGCAGATAAGCAATGCTTGAATTGGAATGGAAGCCTAAGTCTCGCAGGTCGAGGAAGAACGCTTTTGTTTCTTAATTTAACATTACCACTAATTCATTCGCACGAGACTTCAAGGTTTTGCATTAGTTAGGTGGACATTGCTGTTCGATCCATTTATTATATTGGCGAACTTAATACACCTTCAGTTTCCTCATGTTAACATATATAAACTCGAATTGCAGACACCCAACATAGAACCATCATGACAATAGCTATTAGGACAGTAATGCCTTATCGGCTTAAACACTGACCACATAGATCATTTTGTGCAAAGTTATTTTAACTTAATCAACAAGTTTTGAGTTTGAATCATAAATACACAACTATGTCAGGAAGGAATGACTCATAACGGTATTATCCAATTCGAACAAAATCATCCTCCATAGGAAATATCAATGATTTCTTAAACAAAGAAAACATTGCCTTCGGCTAGGCTTTTTAAAATTATGATGTAAACGGAACTCCTGAAGAGCATATCATATTATCATTCTGTTTTGCCAAAAAAAAAATATATCTGGTACATGGTAGCCAAATTATCCAATTTAGATAGACGAAAAATGAATTGTTGAAGTCGAGTGTTGTCTGTTTGTGTATAATGATCTAATGTATAATGTGACAAAAGATTTCTTATAAGTTAGGTAAACCAAATTTAGCCTTGTGCTTGTGCACACATTGGGGGTTCCTGCTTATTGAAACTTGCGGTTATTAACAACGATTCGATTATTCGCTAATGATGACTGGGTTGACTTAACTAAAATTCACTTTCATTTTTCATTCAACAATACACTTATTGGAGTGGAAGACACTGAAAGAGAAAGAAATCAAGGCTCCCATCATTAAGGAAGGGAAACAATAACCAATGTTTTATCCTTTGAATTCTAATTAAGGAAGGCAAGAATTGATAATGAAATGGGAGATTCAATGTAAATAACAGAGGCACCTTCCCCCTGCTACATATCAAACAAGTAAATGTATGTGTAAATTTTGAAATTTAACGAAGGTTTTGCCATCCAACATAAAACCACTGGTTAGTTTTGCAGCAGCGAAGCGAATATGAAGAACACGGCATTCCACTCAGCAGATTGTGGTTAAACAGAGGAGACACCACACAAATTGTGTACCCCTTTCGTGGACACTGAAACACAAACGTTATTCTTTCTCTTTTTTGTCTTTTTTCTTTTCTTTTCTTTTTTTTAGCTGAGAAAACTTTTTCTTTATCGACTCTGTTCTTGACTTTTCGGTTTACAACAGTTCATGAAAGGGATTTGTTAGTGCACTACTATGGACACTACTTATTTTAGTGCACTACTATTGGGCACTACTATGGACACTACTTATTGCTATTTAAATCTCCAACAAAGTGAAAAGACAAAATATAGTTTTGGTATTTACTAGTTAAAAAACTTGACGAAAACATTTCTTAAAATTTTAATGCAGCGAAAACTTGTTTTAGTTGTATATTTTAAATTCGCATCCCCACTAATAATTAGAAACTTGTTTTTTGCTGTATTAAAATTTATAAAAAAAGAATATTGAAAACATTTTCGTTATGAAAAAATAAAAGCAAAAAGTTGGAATGTTAAAATAACAGTGAGGAGGATGCCAATAGCAATGTCCTTAAAATTTTGACAATTCAAATTGTAAATGACTTGGTGCATTTTGAGTCTCGTCTAAATTAAATAGGGTATTATTATTGATTCTAACCAAGTTGCTCTTGGTTCTTACTAGACAAAAAAAAAATACCAAAATACCTTCCCCATCCCATCCAAAATACCCTTTCCTTTCTTCATTCCTTTTATCTTTTTCTTTTTTTTCCTTTCATTATTCATTCATTTTCTCTTTTCCTTTCTTCACTTACACAAGTCTTTGTTATTGAGGTATTTTCTTTTTTCATAAACATAATGGAATCACAACTCTATTGTGTGATAAAATTGTTACAAAATGAAATCTTAACTCTGTTATGATTATATTTTTTTTTTAAAAAAAATGTACTACAAAAGTTAGATTTCGTTGCACAATATAATGTGAAATCTCATTTTTGTTGTACAATTTTTTTAAGTAAAAAATGCACAATAAAAAGTGTGATTTTATTATACTTTGTGCAACAAAATGTATTTTCGTTCTACATGTTGTATTTACTCCTCCTAACATAATAGAATAAGAATTTTGTTATGCACTTTTTCCACAAATTCATATACACAAAAACGGAATCATGATTTCATTTTACATTGAATAACAAAATGTACAATAAAATCACAATTATATTGTAAAATATTTTTCGTACCTCTCTAATGTAATGAATTATGATTCCATTATGTATGTATTTTGGAAAAGAAGAATCTTAGAATTTTTTAACAATGATGGGACCAATAGTAACTCCCAATAAAAAATACTCTTCAAAATCCAATACTGATTTGTTTTTTTGTTCCAGAAAATCCAATACTTTTGTAGCAGCCATCCGTGCTTCTCTCTTGTGCTGGATATCATTCTTTTGACCCACCTTACTCTTCGGTTGTTTCTTTCTGTACTTCCCATATTACTTCCGGAATGATCACTCCCGGAGCAATTGCCTTACTTATTTTGTTTTATTACTGCAATTGCCTTACTCTTCTTTATACTCCCAGAGAACAAAATATTATTCCTGATGCCTTTGAATCACCGGGTTTCATTAGTTCTCTGATACACACTGATCTTGCAAGCTGTGTGCTTGCTCCTTGTATAGTTTCTCGGGCTATTGCACCCCTTTTCCATAAATAAAATAACGTTATCAACAAAAATAAATAAATAAACGCAGATGTCATTGGAAAAAATATGTAAAGGTTGACAAGATGATACAAACCCTGATAGAATCATAGAACACTATCACAAGTTTGGTACAGATCCATTCTAGCCGATCTATACTGATATTAATTAATTTTTTTTTTTTTGTATTTTGTTTATAACTCTTACCCAAAAAAAAATATTATTCTAAATAAATTTATGACATTTATAGGATTTCAGGTTTCGTATTCATAGTACCATGACCGTAATGTTTGATTTGGTTCAGCATTATGATAAACATATAATATATATGATATTGCATATAACTTTATGAGTTTGATCGAAATAAAATATAATTCATCAAAAAAAATTGTTATGAGTAGATTTTTTGCAATAGTTTGAATATATTGGGATAGGGAATGGCAAAAACAAGAATGGGAAAACTATAGAGAATTTAAACTAAGGGATAAACCAAATAATTAATAATTTAAGCTTAATCATGGTCAATACAAAATCTTCATAAACAACCCGTGGGTATAACACAAATTATGGGTAATTAACCACACAATTCAATAAATCTTAATTAATTTCATCGTTTTTATAACGATTGAAGAAACTGCAGTTAAATGTGTTTTTTTTTTTTTTTCTTATAGTGATCGAGTGAAGGCAAAGACATGCAGCATTAGTGTCTTAAAGACCTGGAAGACAGTCCCATCCGTTCTTATCCAGAAACATGATAGATGAGTCTAATGTAGCAATATTTAATTTTGCATTGAAATAAACTTGAAAAAATGTATTAAACTAGTGATGATAACAAAGAAAAAAAAAATGACAAGTTACAACCTTAAAGTTTACATTATAAAAGCTCCAATTATACGTACCAGCCTATCCCAAGTCTAAAATAGATAGCATAGCAAAATACAATAGCGCGTTTGTCCTCCACTATGAACCTTGAATGGCTTATGGCTGGCATTTGTGGTGGTGAGGTTGAAAGTTGAAACTCTAGCTAGGAGCAATTGAGCCTAGTTGAGACAACCATTTGGTTCCCTGCCCTTGAAACAAAAAATCATGACCTGAAAATAACCTACCACCATCCTCGTCACTAGCCAGTTTCATGCATCATCGAAGTCGAAAACTAAAACTAGAACAACTGCACCACCCTCAAACAGACGGATTCTAGGGTGCAGGGACAGATCCATCCTATAGTGAGGATGTGCTCATGTATTTCTTTACTTTAAAAAATTACATATAATTATCTAATATTTTTATATTTTATCTCCTTTAATTTTATATATTTGAACTCATTATTTTTATATTTTATATTCTTTAATTTTATATATTTAAATTCACTATTTTCAATTGTCCCTACTAATCAGGGTCCTAGATCCGTCATTGCTAATGTGCAAGACCATCTCAGGTTTCCACGGTGCAAAAAGAATTTTAGGCCATTGTATATAGGAGCAAATTGGTTAATGGTAGAGATTTTTCGGATGTTAGGTAGAAACAAAGTACTGAATATTATATTTTTTTTCTTAAGTGATAGGGCATACAAGTTCGATCCTACATTCCTACTGGAAGAAGTTTTTGATTTTTTTAAAAGGGTTTTTTGTTTTATTTTGGTTAAAAGATAAACAAGCCTCACTACACCATCTTGGATTCGAACACAACTACCATAGCACCACATTATGACACTTAATGTTTATAATAAATTAATAACTATATAAAGAAATGTTTTTATTAAAAAAATTATTTAGAGAAATGCTTATCTAAGTAAATGTGTTATTAAATGGTCCTAATTGCACTTAAATATGATTATATTGTTGTGGTAAAAAAAATAAAATATTTAGAAATTCTCAGTGAATTAATTTTAATTATTTCAAATATATACATTGTTTTATTTTATTTTATATTATTAAAATAAATTATTATAATTTAATTAATTGCTAATTAATAATATTTGAGGATATTATTTGTTATTGTTATGGGTGTTTAGAGCATGAATTTGTCATCCACAAATTCGATTTGATCTAAATTAATCCAAATATTTTGGATTGAATTTTTTTAAGGTCAGTTTATATTAAAGAAATAAAAGATATGTGAAAGTAAATTTAAATTAAAAGAGGTGTAACGTTTAAATTAAAGTAAAATGTATAAATATAAAACCATATTTATTTTTAAAACTTTTACCTCAAATACACCTAAATGTAATAAAACCAAACACTGTTTGGGCGAAACTCGACCAATTTGCCCAGGAAGATCGAACTGTGTGCGCTATCACTTATTTATTAAGTACTTTGTTTATACCTTAACACTCAAACAATCTCTGCTATTGACCATATTGTTATTATATCCAATGACTTAAAAATCTTTTTTGCACCGTGCAAGACCTGAGATGGTTTTGAACGCTAGAGTCCGTCCCCTCAAACATCCTTCACCACCGACTCTATTTATCCTGGTCATAGGCTCATAGCCCCAGCCACCTATTTTTATCTGTGCAATACATTGCATGGGTTTTTTTAAATTATTATTTAAGAATTATTTATAATATAGATTTCATAGATTGAAGAAATAATAATAAAAATAATGTCATGTTATATTATATCAATATATCCAACATATTTAAAGAAACAAAGTAAGTCTACTTATCCAAAAAGTAGATGGGCAACCAAAAAAAATTAAGATATTTATGTCATTTTAATATAAAAATTAATTTTATGAGATATATGTTTTAACTTTGTAACTAACTTCTTCCTAGCCAATCTCTTATGTGTATCCACATCTAATTTAGGATAAATATGTTTTCCTTTGTCATTACTATTATTTATAAAAGCAGTCACCCTATTAAAATACCATAAACGACAACTAATAAAAAAAATTTGTATATTGAAAAAAAATCTAAATGTTATATTGATTAGAGA
>PYAF01003099.1:54793-71390 GCA_007407185.1 Glycine tomentella
ACTCTAATCTTATGAATTAACTTTTGGGATTGAATTATGTTCAAATTTATCTTCTAAGATAATATACAATAAAAAAAATATTAATTGATCTTTAAATTTTATCTCAATTATAATTAACACCTATAAAATTGACATTAAAGTATCAATGGAAATTATATTCTAAAACTTTATTTAATTAAATTTTAGTTATTATGTATTAAAATTATAAAAAATACTATTTTTTATAACAGTAAATAATAATATACATTTTATATATTAAATTTGACTCACAAAATTTATGGGTTAACATACTAGTAGATATATTATGCTGCAAATAATCCACCATAATAAATATATAACACTAGGAGAAATTGATGCAACTGTTCAACTAATCATTCTATTTAAAAAAATCAGCATTCCATTCTTAACAAAAATCCAAACAAGCGTATATATATTCCTTTGCAAGTTCCTCATATACAAATACACGTGCATAGATAGTAACTATCAATCCCGCAACGGAGTATCAATGACTTAATTAACGGAGTTTTAAGAAAATTGAAATAATATTTGTTGTTTTATTGAACAGAGATATATAATGATGTTAGCGATAAAAACAAAGAAGCGAAAGCTAAAGACGAAGCCTTATAATGCAAGCTAAACAAGGCATGTGGAGAGTGGACACATCATTATCGGGGACTATAGATATTTTGTTGTTACTTAATGTTGACTCAACCCTGGTTAAACCTTCCCTCGCACCAGGCACCACTTTATATATTTATTGTTAAGTGACCGAAACAAACTCAACAAAACGATGATCCCAAACGTTGAAATCCGAGATATTTTGTTTCACCATAGAGAATTATTTGTTTTTGTTTCAAAGAATTTATGCGATACATCACAGCAATCTAGTATTTAATAATTCCTAAAATAATGATTCTTAAGAGCGGATTCATCTGCGGTCATTTTCAACAGAGGAGGAGCATTCTCTTCTTCTTCCAATGCTGACAACTGCTCATTATTATTCTCCTCCGACCATTTCCGAATGTTCCAGTTCAAGGTGCGGAACTGTCCACGTGGTAGGTCCCACGATTGGACGGAGTGTCCCTACGCTCACCCCGCCGAGAAGGCTCGCCGCCGTGACCCCCGCAAGTACCACTACTCCGGCACAGCCTGCCCCGATTACCGGAAGGGGAACTGCAAGAGGGGCGACACGTGTCAGTTCGCTCACGGCGTCTTCGAATGCTGGCTCCACCCTTCTCGCTACCGGACCCACCTCTGCAAAGACGGAACCACTTGCCGCCGCAGAGTCTGCTTCTTCGCTCACACCACCGAACAACTCCGCCTCCTAGTAACGGATTCATCATCGTCCTCCTTTGTTTCCTCTCCCACTTCGGTCCTCAACTCTTCGTCCTTCTCCGATTCCTCGCCACCCTCTTCGCCGTACAGCTTTGTGCGGGAAATAGTTAACTCAATGCGGAATGTTGAAATCGAGGATTCGGGTTTGACCCGTTGCTTGTTCGGATCGCCACGTGGCGGGTTTTTAAGTGTGAATGGGTGCGAGGAGGAGCCTGCTTTGGAGAGGGTGGAATCTGGGAAAGACATTAGAGCGAGAATCTATGCCAAGCTTAGTAGGGAGAACACGATTGGAGCCTCTGCCCCTGACATTGGATGGGTTTCGGAACTCGTCAAATGACCGCATGTTTGTTTCTCCCTTGTTAGATTATGTCTGAGACCAAGTCATTTTGTCTTTTCCAACTATAAACCAAGTATGCACTCAATGGATTCCATTGCCTTTCATTTGGGTCTGTATGTATAGTTAAGTTGTACAATGCAATTTGAATAAAATAAAATAAAACTCTATGTACGTAGTTTGAGAAGGTCTACGAGACCGTTTGGATCTCTCTGTTTTTGTAATTTCTTGTCTGACATTTTTTTTTTTACCCTTGTTCAGATTGGGTAGCATTTGATTTGATTGTATCAATTGTTAGATTCTGCTACGATGTATGTGTCTGAGGGACATCACAAGATGACTGAAGAATGATGTTTTTCTTTTTTTTTTCTTTCTGAACAATAATGTAACGTAGTATTTTTTTTATTCGAGACTTGGAAGCAAAATTGGATTAACTTGGAAGCCAAATTGGTCCAATCTAATTGCTCAATTACCTCATTTTCTGCTTAATTTGTTACCCTCCTTCCTACATTTCTGTATGATAAATCGTTGTGAAGCTTAGTTCCTTCTAGTATACACGTTTTGGAATTCTACTAGATTTTTTTTAATGCTCATGTCCCTTTTGTCTGTTTTTGCGATTTTTCAGATCATTCATTGTTCAGGGGTTTGAGACCATTTTTTGGCATTCTATTGTATGAAGTAGAAAGCAAACATTGCTTATCAAACATAGGTTTCGCGATTGCAGTGTTTGAAATCTGTGTGCTACAGGTGCCAGCGAAGTTTAGTAATGAATTCATTTTGTTTAAAAGAAGGTACTGTAAGCGACAGGAGGCAATGATGGTGACTTTATTGTTTCTTTATCCGAAGGTAAACAAACAATATGCCCAACGAAACCGCTTTGTTATCTTGGTTAATTTTGCTGGATGCAACTTGGGGTCTAATATGTACTGAAGCCAAAGATTTTAGATGAGCACTCAATTTAATGATTGATATTTATGAAGCTTCTTCGTGAATATCAACAGAAATGATAGTAATACCTCCACTTTTTTTTTTTTTTTGAAGAATACCTCTACTTTTTAATATACTAATTTAAATATATTTTATGATTGCATATAATAATTTATATTAATTAAATTTTATTTGAAAATTATAAGATTGTGTCAACTTCATCTCTTGTTAAAAGAACTCCCACTCATAATTTTATAAATTTTAATAAACTTTAATCAATAAAAAAAATCTTTCTAACACTTCTCTAATATTGAAACATAATTCTTATATACTACATAGGCAATTAAACCTGATGAGTAATGTGATAAATAATAATAATGACAATGAGATAAACAAATGAAGATATACCATTATTAGTTACTATAGTATATGTCTTAGTCATAATTGAACTTTAAAGTAATCATATAAAATTAATTCTAAAAATAGTATAATTATATTGATTAAATGTTTTTTAATTTAGTAGAGAAAAATATACTATCAATAAAATCCTAAATTGTTATAATATTGAAAATTATTGGCATTTATATATTTATTTTAAAAGTGAAAACCTAAAATGTTATTTTATTAATCGATAGTATAAAAATATTTACATTGGTAACTTATTAAAACTAAAATCGTCGTGATTAATAAAAAATATTATTTTATCAATTTTACTCAAGAAATTAAATTTTCTAAAACCGTCAGTATTATGTATAAATCACAAACTATATAGTCCTTCACAACTAATTTGAGAGTTGAGTTTACTTGATCGTTTGGAGTTAGCGATGCAAAGTGACTCAACGTATTGTTATTCAAATAATTATGTCAGTGATAAGGAAGAAATAATAGAATATTATGAAAGTCTCGTGACTTATCACTAACACCAATTGCTAATATATTAATAAACGCACTAGTTAGGGTCTATCTGAAGTTAGATTAGATATTAGGGATGTTGGAAGTTAATTTTGATTCGATTTTTCATCAAAAATTATTTAAACTAAACTAAAAAATATATATTATTTGATTTGATTCAGTTTTCATTTAAAATAAAATTTGATCTAAATTAAATAATATTTTATAATTTATAATTTTTATTGAAATATTATTTTATTAAAATTTATATACTTTTTTTCATATTTTAAATAAAAATACATTTAAAAAATATTATTAACAATCAACGAAACTCATAAGTATATCAAACTTTCTACAATAAAAATTAATAAATTTTCATTTATTTTAAACCAAACATATCTTAAAGTTATATGAAAAATGGAACTAATATGCATAATACTACAAAATATTATAAAACTCAAGTGATACATACATAAAATATATAATATTAAAATAATATAAATCTTAGTATAAGTGTTACGATTTAGTTTGATTTGAGTAATCTTTAAAAATACAAATTGTAAACTGAACCAAAATAATTATTTTGAGAAAAAAATTTATCTAAACAAATAAAAAAAATTAGTGTAGTTGGATTTTTAATTTTTATTTTGAATAATTTGAATTTGAAGATCATGTTAAATACGAGACGTGGATGGCGATGCTGACAAGGCGGGACTTATCTCCTATTCTGAGAGACGAATAGTTTATCAACTTGGTGCCACTTGGTGTTGGTACTTACTCTTTCTTTATCGTATTCAAGGAATAAAAATAAAATAATGTTTGATAATATCCACTCAAGTGAAATCTAAGATTTGGAAGAGACAATGTGGTCAAGGATGCACCATTTGCAATGGAGGGGCCCTTTAAGTTCAAACAAAGCAAAAGTGGTTGTTTAAATTTAAGTAAGAAGCAATGAAAAAATAGGCCAAGAGGAGACAAGAAGGAGCCATGGTAGGCGACAAATTAGCGTTAATGCCTATCGGTAAGCAAGATTATAAATCAAAAAAGAGACAAAATGGACGGTGGTTAATTTCTCAATTCCATCGAAAATCGACAACGTTTTCTGAATTTTAAGGAAAGGAACGAAAGGTTACTTGAGTTGGGAGATGGAGTGCTGCGTGGAACACTGCCATTATGCCATTAAGATTATCCATCAACAATCACAATCCACACAGAAAAAGGTTTCTTCACCAAGCAAGATCAATATTTAGGATAGTTTGGTGCCTGAAAAAGGAAATACAGGAATAAAAAATAATAATAAATTAAATGATTTTTAAATTATTTAGTATAAATAAAAACAAAATAAAACAAAACAAGTATGTTTGTTAAGTGACATAAATAACGTAAATAAAAATAAAATGTCAAATAAATAAAGATATTTTTGTTATTATAAAATAAAAGTTTCTCTTTTCCATCTAAAATGAGCAAACAACTTAGGTAAACAGATTCCACATGGCATATGTTTTTTTCTTTCTTTTATACGTGGTTCCTAACAAAGGAAAGCTAACTACCGTGAATATTTTCCTATTAGCTTAATTACTGATTTAATTACTAGATTTGGAGTGTGTGTTTTTAGTTCTCAAAATTAAAATTTTAAAGATATTTTTTTAATCCTTAAATTTTGATAAATTATTATTTTTAGTCTCTCGTGTAATAAATATCACTTTGTGATAGTTTTAAAATACTAATTATAGCGACTAAAAATAAAAAATAATTTATGGGTGTTAATTTATTACACGAGCAATTAAAAAATAATTTATCAAAATTCAGTCATTAAAAAAATATTTTTACTAAAAAAATCATATCTCCAAATTCTAAGATTAAAACTGCAATTAAATATTTTTTATTTTCCCATCTTACTGCTGGCTTTCATCCATACTAAACAAATGTTATTAAGAAGGTGTAATTCAATTGATTAAATAAGATGTATGACTGTTATAAATTCCATTATGTTGAATTCCTACCAATCAAAAAAACTACTAAACAAGTTAAATATAGCTAAACGTAAGAATTTTGAAAAGGTTGTAGAAATGCTCCCAGTGCCAGCTTCCCACTTAGCCCAAGAGAATTGGACTGCAGCATACACATTAACACAAATGCAAACAGGCTCTTACTTCCTGCACCGCCAAGTTGCTTCATGCACCTTTTCCAGTATGCTTTTTACCTTCTGAAAACCAAAATAGGATGCATTCTGTAATTTTGTAATGTAATTTTACATTCCGAATTGACCATTCTAAAAGTCATAAAAGAGATGCAAGAAGAAACTTGAGAGGTGCAGGAAGCAATAGCCTATAAGGCCCAAACCAATTCAATTCCAGGAGACAAAGCTAAAGGCATAACAGAGACCAAACTTGAACAGAAAAATCCCCAACGTCTCAGTTTAATGAATGCATTACCTTTTTTTTAACTCACAAGGTAAAAAAGTTTCAATTTTTTCAATGAATTGGTAATTATTAAACAACCGGTAATTGGTGTGTCAAGTAAAAGAGGCTGGCAAGGCTTCAATGGTTTGTGATTGTAGTAACTAATAACTAGTAATGCCATGACGATGTTCTGGTGTTTATTATCTAAAAAAAATATTGTTATTATAAAAAGAAAATGTTCTGGCTTCCAAATGGATGTGTTCAAGCCCTAACTTAATGTTCTTTAAATTAAATTATCATTTACTATTAAACCCAACAGATTAAAAATAATGAATGCCAACAGTGATATAAAATATATAGAGTAAAAGGCAAAAATAAAACTACCGTGAGACAGAGTGATTTTGTCCCGTTAAGTATCCAAGTGATACGCAAACTTATTTTAATAATTTATAACTTATTTTTAATTTATTACTTATTTTCATAAATTGTAACAAAAGATAGTATTTCAATAATTACGCTTGACAAGTGTTGGTGCATGTGTTTTTTAATTAAGTAATTTAGAGTTTGTATCATGATTGATCAGTGGGTATAAATAAAACATGTTGGAAGATGAATATTTACTTTTTGTATGCTCAAAGGTTGGTATTTTTTTAATTTTCTCAATTTAAAAATCCTTTTGCCTATTTTATTACTCTCACTAATATTTTTTAAAAATAATATTATTAGAAACTATTCAAATACTAAAGTATATTTTAAATAATATAAATTTATTTAATTAAATTTTACCTTTTTAAAGAAAATAAATACAAATTTGATTTTAAATAATATAATTTTATTTAAAAAAAATAAAACTAGTACTACTCTTTTATAAGTACAATCATATTTTTTTACTATTCTATTGAAAAACACACACACATATATAATTAAATATGCTTTTTCTGGTATTAACATTTATCAACTAATTTATTAGTTAATTTGACTAAATATTTTTAATTAAATTAACTATATTATAGGCTGGTTTTACCAAATATATGTTAATGTCAAAATGAAATTTTACAAGAAAAAAAGAGTGTTTTGATTTTTCTTTACCTTAAACTACATGTTTTTATCATGAAAAAAAATACGTGAATGAATTAAAAAAAGTCCAAGACAAGTCAAAGAAATGTACATTGGAAGTTTCAGGCTCTCACATTAGGCATAAGCAAGAGCCTTGCAACAAAGAAATGTACAGTTTTTTAATAATAAAAATCTCAATAAATGAGAAAAAAGAACACCACAACCATTTACACCGTATAAATGGCCTATTGAGAAATGAAATGATTTTGGTATAATTTACTAATACAAATTCCATGAATCTTTTATCAACCCATCGAATCAATGAAAATATATCATTATATCCAAACAAATGGTAAATTAGACGAGGAAATCTGGTCCTCTTAAAAAAAAGACGAGGAAATCTGATAATATGTGCATTTTTTATAAATATCCAAATATTCCCTTAATATAATTTTTCAATACTGAAAATCTCAAAAAATATTTGAAAGAATTATATATCCTTGCATGAGAGAAAAACAATCTCCTCTCTAAAGGTCGATCATATCATAAAATAAGATTATATTAGCAATATATTTTAATTAATTTTTAATTATTTTTATTAACTGAATACTTTATAACCTTAACATATAATTTTATTAGAGGAAATCTTAACATAATCTTTTTAGGAGACCTTAACATAATTATGCACTTAAGTTTCGGTATTTATCCATGACAATTTTTTTACGCTGATCCATGACAATTAATTAAGCCAACGTTGTCTTGTTGGTCATACATCAACCTTCCTTAATTACTACACGTTATATCATATGGCATTTCTTTAAAAAATATTATATCATATGAATATAACAATGTAGCTGTCTCGCGAAAAAAACAAAATACTATTTATTTAACAATACTTCCAGTCTCAACCGGTTGTCAACTTGTCATTGACAACTTGTGCTTATCCATATGTCAATGCCAATTTTTTATAATAGAAGTGTTGTCAAAAAAATTAATTTAGAGAAAAAATTTATATATTCACGGACTAAAATTATTTATATAATCATTCAATCATAATTTATTGTATATAGTAAATTTATTAATTTTTAAAAAAATTATCTTAAAATAATTTAAATATTAATTCATAATTAAATAATAAAATAAAATATTTTAAACTATTTATATAAATACATAGACATTAAACTTATTAATTTATTAGTAACATTTTTCGTCTTTAGCAAAACAATTACTGGCAGTGGAAAAATACGTCTATCAATAAAGCGCGTAAACGAAGTTTTCTTATCTTTGAAACGTACAAAACTACACACAAAGATGTATACGAAATTTGAGAACTACAATTGAGATTTATCGCATAAATATGGGTCTATATGTAAATATTCATTTATCTTTAAAACGTAGTACTTTGTTAACGCATTAAAAAGTTTAATTATTTCAGTGCGCATTGGCCACCACTGCTTTCTGTTCGTACAGAACAGATAACATCCCAGTGACGATTGAGGATTTCATCGAATCTGCTTTGTTTGGTGCTTTTCACAATGTCTGTCATTTTAAGATCCCCCATGGAGCCAAAAGGGCACAACCGAGAATGACGTGCAACAATCACAACCCAACACGTGGATTTACAAATGTTCCATGATCTTTTACAAAAAAGTTCAATATACTCATACCATGATAGTAATTTAAAAATAAATAATAATTCAATCCAAGTCCAAATTAAATTCTCCAATCTTTTCATTACCAAAAACAGTTTAAATTAAATCGAATATTTCTTCTATTATAATTATCTATTTTATAAAATATTTTAAAAAATAATAAAACATTAAATATATTTTTTATCATGAGTTTAATGTAAATAAGGACCCTTTTATTATTAAGATTACATTAGCTTTCCGTTTGTCCAATTACAAGAACAATAGTCCAGCACTGCCCACTATCACAGCTATTTTTTCTACTAGGTTTCGGAGAGCATTCCACTAACTGAGAATTTTTTGGTACACCCAGCCAAGATATTCTTTCTTTCTTTCTCCAAATTTCACCCACAGAAAGAGAAATCTAGAAACAATACAATAAAATTATTTTCCACAAACTTTTTCATATAGGCAAATTTTCAAATAAACTTTATAATATTATATGTGAATATCACACATTGTACAAAATATCTATGTGCATAAGATATTTTGACCGCGCTGTTTTCTCTCCCCAAATAAGAGAATAAACCCTAACCATGAGCGGAAGATATTAATCAGGCATTAAGAAAAGAAATTAGTATTTGATTAGGTGTCAGATTGCCGCTTAGCTTACAATCAAAGGGAGTAAAATTTTCTATTTTGGAGGCCTCAGGGCTCAGGTGGTAGTAGGACGATCTTTCGTGAGGAATACTATATATTTTTTTATTTGATCGCATTATAATTAGGGCGTGTTAGCAATGGTATCCCCAACATACTTTTGTAAGTTTTGATTTTTTAGATTGATTGTGAAATTAATTATGATTTGATCACATTAAAATTTCTCATTTATTCCAAAAATATATTTTGAAAGATCAAAATCAAATGCTTTTTTTTTTATGAATTTAATGTGTTGACAATTAAATTATATCATTGGGTAATATTATTATATATAAGAGAAGAGAAAAATAAAAGAAAGAGAAAAAAAAAGAGCAGAAAAGTGTTATGTTTTTATGTTATAAAGTAAGTGCCATGTAAGTACCTATAAATGTAATGTATTTTATCCGGATAGAAAAGAGAAAAGAGAAATGAGTAGAGATCAGGACAACAAAATCCAGTGCAAGAAAAGGGTTCTAGTTCTATCCAAAGGGGACCACATAGTTCGCACTTTTTTCTCTTTCTTTCCATTTTGTATGATAGATGAAGATGATGATCCATTCTTTCTTCTCTCTCTTCTTCTCTCGTATCTGAGGAATCCCTAAAACACTACAACACTGCCTCTTTCTCTCACATCATCTAATCCAATTCTCGTATGTGTGTGCGCCTTTTTCTCTCCTCGAATTTGCTCCCTCTCCTTTGTCCCCTCCCAACATCACCCTTTTTTGTTCCGAAATTCTCGGGTTCTCTGTTAAAATTTCCGCCATTAGTTTTTTTTTCCCCACACCAATAACTACTTGTGCTCTGACCCGCTTCCCCCTCCGTAACTCGTCACTCATAACCACAAGCTCTCTTCGGTAATCTCAAGCAATTTTATTTTCATCATACTTTTCCCTTTCTCTGATTTGAATTCTGATATTTTTGAGTTTTTTTGCATCTGTCAGCAAGATCGAGCGCGTGCATAGGTTCCCCGGGTACCCAATTATGAAAAGTTGAGATTTGATATCACATCGAGAAGTGGGTAGATTCGATACTCACGAGTTCAGTTCTGTATCTCCATCACAATCGATTGCTTGTTTGAAGTTTCATAGTTGAGTGTTAGTTTGATTGTGTGAGTGAGATTGATTTGGATTTGTGGATCAGAGAATCATGTATTACAATTTAACATAAAAAAGACAAGAAAGAAAGGGAAGATCTTTGTTATTATTAGGATTAGGATGAAGAGAGGGAAGGATGATGAGAAGGTGATGGGGCCAATGTTCCCTAGACTACATGTCAATGATACAGAGAAGGGAGGCCCAAGAGCACCACCTAGGAATAAGATGGCCCTCTATGAGCAGTTTAGTGTTCCTTCTCAAAGGTTCAATTCAGGTGTTCTGCCACTCAACCCAAATATTTCAAGTAATACAGTTCCCCCTGCATCCTCAAGTCAGGTAATTTTTGTATTCTGTTACCGTGGCTTTTACTTATAGTCCTAATTATTGTTGTTATGATTTTTTGTTTAGTTTGTTTCAGCATAAGAGTCGTTTAATTTGCGAATTAGTGATTCACTGATTCTATTCTTTTGTATGTTCTGACTAATAGTTGGTATTATTCTGGTTTTGTGTGTGTGCGCGTGCCATGGTTATCTTTCTTTCTGAATGCTTGGAATTGGATTAACATATTTGCAGGGGACTGTCCCTGAGGGAAATTATGTCTACCCTGTTCATTTGCCACCACAAAAACCTACTCGTCGAGTTGAAAAATGTAACTCCCGCCAGTCAGAAGGGACGAATTTGAGTGCTTCTCTTGAACAGAGAAAGAAGGTAGATGAAGATGACTTTAGGGTTCCTGTATACATTCATTCAAGGACTGGTCAATGTAATGATAAAAGTGTTGAGAGTTTCATCGGGAAAAAACTCACTCCTAAAGGCTCTAGGTATTTTGGCGGTTCCATACCAGGGCAAAGTGATCGTGAAAGAGATCCAAAGCAATTTGGCTCCTCAGTTGTCAATATGAGAAAAGATGTGAGAAGTGAGATTGTTGGGCTTCCACAAGTAAGTACAAGTAAGGAGCAGCCGTCTGTCAGAAGCATATCAACTAGAGAAAATATTGACACCTTACTAAGGCAAGCCAAGGTGAATCCGAATCAAGAGTTTCAAGATTTTCATGTATCAAAATTTAACAGATTACGACAAGTTGATGCTTGCTTACGGCAGGACTGTGGCGTGGAGTCCCAATCCAATGACATTGGAGATAATGGTTGTCTTGTTGAATCTGCAAGGGAGACAGAGAAGGGAAATGCCCCTACAGCTAACCAAACTAGTCCAGCTGAGGCAATCAATGACACTGAACATCATGATACCAGGATGGACAGTCCAATACAGAGGGGAAACTTAAATAAAAGTGACTATGCTTCCAAGATCTCCATGTTAGAAAGTTTGTCAACATTGGGAATTTCTCCAGATGATGTTGTTGGAATAATAGGTCAAAAACATTTCTGGAAAGCTAGAAGAGTAATTGCCAAGTAAGTCACGTTGGTGGTTCCTATAGTGGTCTTAAAGAAGTATTTCCTTGTGAAATATTTTTGTCATATAAATCGTGAATTATTTTAATTGCTTGGACCTGACAAGTTCTTAATTGTTGATTTTGTGAATATTAATATCCTTAACTTGCTTTCCATGGAGAACCATTAAGATTTAGATTACAAAACCCAAAAGCCCTATTTTTGGTGGAAGCTTGATATGTCCACTGATTTTATCATCTTGATTTTGGTGGAATGGTGAAATTTCGTCTCACCTTCTTTCTTATTTTTGTCTTCATGTTTGATTAACTAAAATATGTACAAAAATTCCCTTTGAAGAAAGGAAATTTGATAGTCCTGGGGTCCCTTCTAATTTTTCTTTTTGTCCATTCAAAGTCCTTAGTGGGATATGGCTATTGTTGTTGCTGTTGTTGTACGTTCAAAGTTCTTAATGATATTTTAATGGTGGGTACTGGTTACAACAGGGCATTGAGCAATCTTAATATTATACTATGTTGGAGGGGACCCTTGTGACAGCAGATCATCTCATGATTCACTGTCTTCTAGCAACTGGATTTTGGATATATTCTTGTCTTGGTTTCCTCTTGCTTGGTTCTCCATGTCACCACTCGGGCAAGTTTCCTTACACTACACTGAAGGACTTGAACTAAGAAGGGGACCAAGTAATGGAGGATGATCCTAGATGTATGGTAGGGACACTTGGAGAGTTATGATGAGACCCCAATTGAATTGAAATTATGATGATAAGGGGATTTCCCCCCCTTTTCTCCAACGTATCTAGCATCTTGGTTTTCTACTTTTGAGAATTTTTGGGACGGGATTTTTTTAATAATACACTGTTGTTAGTTAAGGTGTCCTGCCATCTATAACTCTGACAGATTTCATATCATATAGATATTTTTGTATGATTTTGATGTATATGTGCTTATCCCCAGCCCCAGAAAATAAGTTTAAAGTTTTACAAATTTGTCTAGAGTAATTGATTTATTGTGACTACTAAATGCTAATGTTCCCACAATTGGTTGTATGCCCCAATCTCCTTGTTATCTAGTCTTTATTCTGGACAGGGACAAGGAAATTGTGCAAATATTTTTTTTTTAATTATATATTGTCTTTTCTGGTAGTACAAGTTTTTACTGTCTTAAACAATGTGAGAGATTTTTTATGACCTAAGATAGGCATGTTATCTTTGTGAAACAGCTATGGTTATCATATTTATGTCTTGTTAATATGTTGAGTCCTCCTGAAAGAACCATGCTAAGACTTGCATGAAGATATGATATATATAAAAAGTGTAGACCGGAAGATATTCTGCTTAACTGCTAACCGGTTACGTAATGTGATCGAAGATCCTTTGATTTTGGTAGTTAGTGGTTTATATATCGGTGCTTACATGTTCCAACATGATCATATATAGCTCCAGACACTTAATATTTCCATTTTATTTCAACTGTATATGTCTCAAGTCCTAATTGGACAAGTATTGTGCAATTTTCTTGATCCAACTCCTGTTCCTCTCTACAGTCAACAGAGAGTGTTTGCTGTTCAAGTGTTTGAATTGCATAGATTGATAAAGGTAAATTATCTCTGGCACTGTTCAGCATCTCGTGTTAGTTCAAAATGGGAATCTTATTAGCTTTTCTTGCACACACACTCTTGGAGTCTGTTCATACTGATTAATTCTTTTTATTTAAGCAGGTCCAACAGCTAATTGCTGAATCACCAGATATTTTGCTTGAAGATAGCGCTTTTCTGGGAAAGTCTCCTCCAAAGGGGTCTCCTCCCAAAAAACTTGCACTGGAATATGTTGTAAAACCTCGGCAACAAAAGCTTAAGCGCAAAGATAATTATGAAAAGCTAAATCATAAAATGGAATGTTCTGCAGAGAATGCAGTTGGCAAAACATCTATTTCATCGGTGAAAGACGTTAGCTACCTTTCAAATTACACCCCTTTTCCTGGAAATCCACACCAGACAAATGTGGCTGCTGATAGTGGGATGGGTCCCTGGTGTTTCAATCAGTCACCACCTGGACACCAGTGGCTAATTCCTGTTATGACTCCTTCTGAAGGACTTGTCTACAAGCCATATCCGTGGCCTGGATTCATAGGAACTGGTTCTGGAGGAGGATGCGGGCCTTTTGTGCCTGCTCCTTTGGGTGGTTCTATCATGAATCCTGGCTATGGAGTCCCAACTTCTCATCAAGGAGTTGGAGTTCCACCAGGCATTCCTCCTGGCAGTCATGGTTACTTCCCTCCATATGGCATGCCAGTTATGAATGCAGCAATGTCAGAGTCAGCTGTTGAACAGGTGAACCAATTCTCTGCACTAGGTTCTCGTGGGCATAATGGTCATTTACCCAGAGGAGGGGAAGCCAATCGTAACACGAACAAGAAAAGCTCCTGTAATTTACCAGTTCAGAGAAATGGAGCAATATTGCATGCCCTGAAACATCAGGCATCTAAGGATTTTGAGTTGCAGGGGAGTACAGCAAGTAGTCCTACTGAAATGGCACAGGGAATAAGCACTGGGCAAGTTGCAGAAGGAAGAGATGTTCTTCCTCTTTTCCCTATGGTTCCCGCAGAACCAGAGTCTATTCCTCAGTCTCTTGAAACCGGACAGCAAACTCGAGTGATCAAAGTGGTGCCTCATAACCGAAGAACTGCAACTGAATCCACAGCTAGAATTTTCCAATCAATTCAAGAAGAGAGAAAACAGTATGACTCAGTGTAGTGATGGCTCAAGTAGTTTGTCTAGCTCCCGTACTTTACTGGAGAATATCATGTAACGAGCTGTTTTATTTTATAATTTTTGTTTTGGTTTTGACCTTGTTACATACAGCACATTGGTATTATTTATTGTATGTTGTATCCATAATAATTGTTCGTTCGACAGAGGAGTTGCTTTACCTGAAAGAGTAGGTGCTCTGTTTTCTCTGGGCTTGGGAGGAGGGTTTTGACCCTTATATATTGCTTGCCTAGAAAACTAGTGATTGTCATACATATTAGCTGTTATTTCATGTAATAGATCTGCCAGTGGAAATGTTACTCCACTCGATTTGCGTGTGATAAATATTTATACAGCTTTTAACTTTTTCTTCCCATGGGTACGCGTGCACACCATTCCAATTATTAGCGGATCTCTCTAGCTTCCGTTTCTTGAATATGTAACTAGTTCTACATCGTTAAATCAAATATAGATTCTACACCGATCAAGGTCCCCTTGATGATTTGAACTAAAGTGAGGGAGACAATTTAAGTTGGTTCGGATTTTAAAATCACAAACTTAATTCAGTGTTGAATATAGGCATATGGAACTCGATCCAATCCGAATTTATACCCTTTTTTTTTTTATAAAATAATTGTATGTTGTATAATTATGGAGACTTTCATGTTTCATAAACTCGTTCATTTTTTTTAAAATTTTCCATTTTTTTGTTTCATTTTATTATTTTATTCACAGACCTAATGACTAATGAGTCCATCATCCAACCCAAATATGATTAAATTGTGTAAAAAAATATGAAAAAATAAACTCAATCGAAATCAAATTGATCATTTTGAGTCTAAATGTTTCATAAACCTGGTTTAACTAACCCGTGTTCAACCCTACTCCAAAGCAGAAGCATCAAATTCGGGACTAAGGATCGGAGTAGCCCTGCCCAGTAGAGGAGCAACCTCCCAATACTGTCTGTAGCCTCACAAGAATAATGTTATTCTGTTTATGTTGAACATTGCATTCGCAGCACCCGAAAACTGTGTATGAACATGACGGTATCAAAATTGCATTTAGTTAAGATTAAGATTGTATTATTTATTGTAAACAACTATTACATAGCGACAGTTTGGCCGAGTGGTCTAAGGCGCCAGATTTAGGCTCTGGTCCGAAAGGGCGTGGGTTCAAATCCCACAGCTGTCAATGGAATGAGTTTTATTTTTATATTTAAACTATTGTCATATAATTATTTCATCTTCTAAAAGTCCTAAAAATAATAATAATGCGTTTTAGGCGAAACAAGAAGCAGAGAAGAGAAGAGAAGAGAATTAGAATATTTATTGATAATAATGGAAAATGAATTAAGGACAATAGGGTGGGTTTCGTCCGGGTCCTCCAAAATAAAAGACAGGGTCCTTCCCATATTGGACGTCGTTGAGGGAGCTGTAACAGTAGGGCTCTTCAGCCATAGCATATGCATGCTGAGGATACTTAAGCTGTTGCGAATAATCCTTAATCCTCACATTGCGCATGAAGCACGCGTTCTGAAATCGACCACTTGCGGGACGACCACTTCCCATTTCTGTTCCCGTATGAGGGCTTCCATGGTTCTTTATATTTGTGCTTGATACTTGTCCACCCCATTCAACCAATATGGCACTGTGCGTTAAAGAACCCATTATTTCAGCGGGCCAATAACCCACTGGGACGTTGTTCTTAATTTTAAGATACCAATTTCCTGAGTCTGGTTCCTATATCACACCCCCAAAATAAATTGCCACATTGATGTTTTAGTATCAATTTTTAAGATAATTCAATATAAATGCGAATATTAATTACCAGGAACAGTCCAACGTTAAGCTCATACTGTGGCCCCATAATGGATGATATAGGTCCTATGGCAGCACCAAGGGCTACTTGGCCTGTTTGCACAAATCCTGGACAAGTATGATCAAAGCAACCTGTTGACCTGTATGAATCCCTCTGCACCACACAGTTCACAAAATCAAGAAATCAAAAACCAATTTTGATTTTCTCCTTGGCAATATTTGAGGTTATATAATCTTGTCAAAAAAAAAAAAAAAAAGTTATG
>PYAF01003099.1:74619-134289 GCA_007407185.1 Glycine tomentella
AAGTGAAAATATGTTAACAAAATGGGTATATTAAAAATATATTTTACTCTATAATAATTTATAATTAAATGATATTAAAAAGTAGTACACACATTTAGGAGACAGAATAGTAAATGGGTATATTTTAAATTTTTTTACCACAATTCATATTTTTTTAAAATATAATAATTGATAAATCGTCCTTTGATATACAATTTCACAATAAAAAAATTATACATCAAAATACGATTTTACTTTTTTTTCTTTAAGAACTAAAATTATATAATAAAATATGATTTTAATTATTTTTAATAAAAAATAAAATAAACATGTTGTTGAAATCTTGAGATGGAATACAATTTCAACATTTATTTTTAAAAAAAATTAAATCATATAATAATATATGAGCTTAGTGTAAAACTTTTCAGAAAAATAAAGTCTTACTTTGAAGTACAATTTTTTCAAACCAAAACAGTATTTCAAAGTTTTAGTATAAATTTACCTGTTAAGGTGCAAGAGCATAATAGAGGTTAACGGATTATTTGGGGTTGTTTTGTCGTTAATTATTATTTGAGGTTCATTTTGAATTATTATTAAAAAATGGATAAAATATAACATCTCTTATGTGAATTTAAAGTCATAATCAATATTATGATTTCTTATTTTTTTTAATTAAAATCATAAAATATATTATGAGCTTAGATATTTTTTTTTAAAAAAATTACAACTTTAAAGTTGTAGGAATAATTTTTAATTTTTTTAACTTTGCAACTTCAATTATTTTCTTTCAAATTTATGACTTGAAAATCACATAATTTTTTTCTGTTTTTACGATTTTAAAGTCATTAATTTTTTTTATAAAAGTCTTAAATGAATTTACGATTTCTATTTTTAATTTTGTATATTTTTTTCATAGGATTAATTATTTTTTAGTATATTTTTTAAAAAATTATAAATATTTTTAAATTTTATTATTTAATAAATAAATATATTTTATAATTTTTTTATGTTTTTATACTATTTTATTTATCATTTTTATATTTTTTGATATTATTTTGTTTAATATATTTTCTTTATATGGTTAAAAAAACTTAAAACCATTTTTAAGTTGTGAAAAAAAACTTTAAGGAATTGTTAAAAAAACTTAAAATAACTCTAAAGTTGTGAAAAAAAAATTAACGACTTTAAAGTCGTAAAATGAAAAAACTTTAACTAATAAAAGAAAATTAACGACTTTGAAATCCTAAAAAAAAATCCTACAACTTTAATCATAAATTCAAAAAAATTAATTAAACTTATAAAATATTTTATAATTATAGTTAAAAAATAATAATTATAACAAATATATGTTATCATTTATCCTTTTTCAATAAATAATTCAAAAGAAATTCTTAAATAATAATTAATGAAAAAACAATCCAAATGATCGTTTGGCTCTTAAAGCATCTTTAGTGGTAGATCTCAAATTAAGATTTTAGAATACATTTTGGTAGACTTATAGTGCCACATAGGATTCAAGATCTCTCAAAATCTCTTTATTGTTTTCTTTAATGGTAGATCTTATTTTTTAGATCTCAGAGAGAGAAAAAAAAATGAAGAAAATTTATTCTTTTTTGAATAATGTGCATATCTTAAGAAACCTTCCACAAAAACTCATCCTCTATATTGGATATCTCTTCAAATTTTTTATTAGAAGATTTAATGAATATCATATATTTAATTCAATATCTTATGAAAAGGTCACGACTTGGCCTTTTCATAAGTTGTAAGCAATGTACTTGCTCAACCTACACATATCCAACTTCCAAATAATTAATTAATTATATTTCTACAAATATATATTATCATTGTGTGTATTTGGAAAAGAAAACTAATTTTTAAGATAACTGAAAACTTATATCTTAGAAATTAAGAGTTGAAATAGTTAGTAAATTATTTGCTTGGACTAAATATATTTAGTAATATTAACTGATAAATACAAAATAACATAAAAACATATTTAATTATTTTTTTAATTATACAAACTAATTTTTTTATAACAATAAAAGTAAAAAAATGGTGTTAACTGAAATTAAAAAAAAAAACATAACTTGAAATTCTGGCATCACTATAAATTTTGTATATAATCTATTTTTTCCTTATTTTTGTTTATTTAAATAATGATCTTTTACCTATCTTTTATTTCTATTTTAATATTTTTGCAAATAAAGTGTTAAACAAAATACACACGTTTAGAAAATTGTTTATTATGTTATTTTTATGGTAAATATTCTTTTATACAATTTAATAAAATAGTAAATAATAACTGATTAATGTATTTTAAATTAAAATTTTAATAAATAATAAATATTTTAAAAAATAAATGATAAATAAATAAAATTAAAGAAATATTTTTAAAATGAGAAATTGTTTGTTAGGTAGAAGAATTATTGTTCTTTCTACCTGGCGCATGCTGCGGGAAGCCAGGTCACTCAAACCATATTGCCTAATAATGGCCACTCTGTAAATTCGTTTACATTTCCAAACTACCCTCACCTTCTCTTCTCTTTTCATTTCCCATTCTTTCCTATATAAACACTCCTTCTTCACCTTCTACTTAACTTCATTCGCATTATTTATCTTTCCTCGTTACACTGCTCCAAACAAAACCCTAAATCACCGAAGACTAACAATGCCTTCCTCTCAAGTCGTAATCATGACAACAATGGCGCTCCTTCTCGCCGTCGTCTCCGCCGCTCACGCCGCCGATGCGCCGGCACCTAGCCCCACTCTCCCGCCTCCGTCATCTCTCCGTCCTTCGCCGCCGGTTTTCTCACCGCCGCCGTTGCTCTAGTCTTCGGATCTTCTTTCAGGATCTGAACATGTTGTGCCTTTTTCTTTGGGTATAATTTCGTTCTGCTGAGAACGGAAACTGGTTCATTAAGGGTCAACGATCGCTGTTATTCTTGCTTGACTTGTGCTTATACTGTTATACCGACATCAGTTTATTTAAATAATGCGTTAAGAGCCAAACAGAGACACGTTGCAGCGTTAGTGAATGATATTAAAATTTTGATTTTCTGATTAAAAAATGGTAATACAATGAGACACAGTACAAACCACTATTGAACATTGAAGGTGAGCATTGTTCTAAGATTTATTCCGATAATTGCTCTGCGTAATTAGCAGCATTCGGACTGTCTTTGGAGGTTGTATCTATGTTGAGAAGGTAGGCCCCAAAACAATAATTCCAAATCCAAACAACCTCAACGACTCAAACCAATGTTTCTATGTCTGTTTCCCACTATAGTTCACAATTAAGCAACGAAACTATCAACGGCTCAAATTATTATTATTTTAGCAACATAAATCAATTCAAGACTTCAAATATTATGACCTTTTATAAAATTGAAATTTGTTCAATCTCAACAATATTTTTGACACTAAGAAAAAAATTTAAATTAACACTAACACTTAATAATTGCCTTTTATTTTAACCCGTAAGTATGAATAGCAAAATGGGCTTGGCTCACTAAGCCAACCCATCTAAACCAATTTTTTTAGACGGGTTGGAGTATGCGTTTAACAGGACAAGGCAAGGCCACCCGAGCCAATAATTTTAAAATAAAAATAAGTTATTGCAAGGTTTCAAATTTACATTTTAATATGAAAGTAGTGTTATATTTAAAACCCAATACTTTATACTGTTTTTTTTTTTTGTTTTTTAATTTGTAATTTTTTTTAGGGTCAACTCATCAACTCACTCTTAAATTACGTGAATTGTTTTTTTCAACCCAAAGTACTTTTAGAAAACACTATAAAAAATCTAAACGTGCTATGGGAATTCCTTCAACCTATGTTTATTTGACGAATGTTGTTACACTTTCTTGAGTTGTGATTTTTTTCCTCAGGTTTTGTAAAGGTCTGACATAACCATTGTTAAAAGGAAAAATGTTTCATTGATATCAAAAGTTAGAGAAATAGTAAAAAAAGATAAAAAAAATATTATAAATATCATAGAATTTATGATATGATAAAAAAAAATGTTAATAAAACATTTAAAATAAATGATGAATTGTAAATCATTATTCATTGTCAGAAGAGTAGTAGTATTATTTTAACTTAAAATTATTATAAAAATAAGGGGGAGAGAGAAATTGTGCAATAAAAAGATTTGTGGAAGAATTCTATTGAAAATAACATTATTTCTGTGAAAATGCCTCTCCTTGACCGTAAAATTGGCACTGACACCTAGTCATTCGTAATTCCGAAGCAGTTTTCCAGAAAGGAAAAAAAATGATGAAGGCGAGGAGATTAAGCACCAGCAAAGCTAAAATATTTTGTATTTGGATTCGTTGGCACCCATCTGAGATACCATGCCATGCTTTACAACATCCGTGCATTTCCTACACATCCTTAGCAAACATAAAGCTTACTTAGCACTTTCCCTCATACTAAGGTCCTCTCTTCCTACTCATTCACTCCTCTCTCTATTCAGAATTCGAGTCCATGTTTCCCATTGCTTTCAAACCTCTTGGTCTCTGCTGCATTAAAACAAAACAAAAATATTTATTTATTTATCGTGCCACAAAAATAATAGCTTCTCATTTTTCATCTAATCAAAGACAGATTGTAGAAAAAGATATTCTTTTTTTTTCCTCCCTTTCAATTTACCTTTTTGGATATCTTCTTCTCCCTAACCTCGTATCGTTCCAAGGTAAGATCGCACAACCATGCCCCAGGACTAACGAGCTGTAAAGCAAACCAAAGCATATTCAGAACATAAATCATGCATTTGTCTAGAATTTCAATTTCAATACATATCAAAATAAGACAAAATTAGAACACAAGTAAATAACAAAGAGTATGGTAGTTGAGAGGTTGTCAACAAACTATATGCAAGTAGGGTTTGAAAACGGGGGAGGTTGAGTATTTATAAAAGAGTAATGATTCTCTCACCACCGAAAGAGTATCCCAACTAATATATACCTCTCATTTGCCTTTATTTTTGTTTCTTATTACAGCAGAACATCAATTATATTCATTATTCATATGTTTTTTATTCCTATCTTTATTTTCTGGGTGGATATCTACACAGAAAAGTGGTGAACTAATCTTTTTTTCCTTCATGAAAATGTCAAAAGAAAAATTTACTAAAAAGAAAGCCAAATATTTAAATTATAAATAAATGTCTTTCATTTTTACTTAATCAAAAACAGGAAAGAGTTTAAAATGTGATATGCCACACACTTTTATCATTCTAAAACAGCGAAAAAAATGGAATAAGAATGATTTAAATCTTATTTAAAATTTATTACTACACAAGTTATAAATTTAATTTTTACAACTACTATTTCTTTACCATGAATAATAGTGTATTTTCGCTAGATTAGAGTTTCTTCTCTAGTCTTCCAGCTAATGAGTCTCAGTTTGTCGGTTAGTAAGAACTCGTAGTCTTTTGTTGATAAGTCTATGTAAAGAATAAAAAGACTATTCCATACATCATCAGGGCCATCCACTACAACTGGCTCACTGAGGATGCAACCCAGTATGTTCGCTCCTACTTTTCTAACATATATTTGCATCCAAACCCCTCCACACGTGTTTTCACACACATCGTCTGTTGTTTCTTTGTGTCTTTGTTTTTGTTCGTGATGACCAATTCCACCAGAGCCCAACTAATGTGGTGTTGATTAGATAGACATCAAGTGGCCAAATGTCAATAATCCACAACCTCTGTTATGATCCTAATAATAATAATAGCATAATAATTTTGTTAAAATGTTTGACTAAGAACACAGTTTATTTTTGCCTTAAGAACCCGAATTTTCACTACCTTGTTTAGGATAAAGTAAAAATAAAAGACACGTACGACACCAAAAGAGCAACGTAAATTTTTTTTAGAGAAAAAACTACAGTGCAAAGATTCTTATACAAGTCCAGGTAAGTGTGGGCAACTGGGCATCAAATTGAAGTATACTATTCACTTTTCCCTACCTTAATTATTAGTACTGCTTTATTATAACTTGTTAGCAAAGAAGTTTATTTTTTATAATTTTGGTTTCCATAATGCCCGTTCCTATGCACTTTCAAATGAAGGTAATCAGTTGTTACTAGAAAACTAGGAACAGGTGGTGGTGGTGTCAGCTACCTAATAATTTAGGTCAGTCACTATTTGGGGTGAGCCAAGCTCCCCTTGACGCGTGTAAGTCGCTCCACAGCTGCCAACCATGTATGGCTTTTCCAGGAAAAGGGAATAGTAAAATACCAAAGGAAAAAGGGGCACTCACCGTAAAGATTAAAGAATATCACCACAAATCACGTTCTAAAATTAAAATACGCTTAGTTTAGTTGGTTTCACAGTTCACACCCGCTCTAATATTATTATATTATATGCTAACTTACACATCAATTTTTTGCAGCAAATTAATTATACAATTTTCTTGTTAAGGTCTTAAAGCCTCAACAACCAATAAAGCACTTCATCCAAATTCTAAATTTGGATTCGTCATTAAGATTTTTATTTTTTATTTTTTGTATTATTGTCATTGTATAAAACTATAAGTCATACTAGAGCATCAACTTATATATTGGACATAAATAAATGATCATGTTCATGCTGCAATGAATAATAATTAAAGCAGAAAAGGGGCTTACATTGAGGGTTCGTTGAATGAATTTAGCCCTCTTCTTGGGTCTCTGAGGCAGCTTTGAGCCCTTAATGGCGAGAAAATCTTCTTCCTTCTCCTTGTTGGTCAAGGCAATCACGAACTTGGGTGGCCACACCGGCGGAGCAGCCGCGTCTCCGCTGCCGGACGGCGACCCTCCCTTCTTGCTATCGTGCGCAGTATCCGATGAGGCTGCGGACTTGTTATTGTCATTATGGGTCCCTCTCTTATCATGCGCACCCCTGTCCGGTGAGGCAATTCCCCTAACACTAACACCCCCGTTGCTTTGTCCTCCTCTCATGGCACTTGAACTTTCTGAGTTCCTAATTTACAAACAAACCAAAAATTCAAAACACAAATCCACATGTACAAGTAAGTACTAATTATCTATCCTATCCAATGTGTCTTTCTTAATCGTAAGAACGTGAATCACATCACATAACATAACACGACATAATAAATAGGGCAAACAAAGATGCATTCAAGTGTTTTATTTTAGAGTTAAAAAGTATAAATAAATAAATATGAAAAAGTAACTAGGGAGTGGTGAGTTTACGGAATTAACCTTGGGAGGGTTGATCTAAGATCCAAGGGTGGGTGGGAGAAGCTGGAATCTAGACTGATTTTTTTGCATAGAATAAGGACTGGTTTTTGGCTCCTTCGGAGACTTTGTATTTGTATTTGTATTTTGCTTTCAACAAGGAGGGTAGTTTAAATTATTTTTCCTTGACGAGAATGAGAATTGGATATTTGAGGAACCTAAGAGAGAAGTGCCGCGTGTTTGGAGGCGTTGGATTTAGAGAGCTTTTTATTAGGTAACGAAGATGAAGAGTGCTACGTGGTGGAATGTTGAAGGAGACGGGCCGGATCTGCGGCCTGGTCCCTCTAATCGGACGGCTATAATGGAAAACGACTTTTCGTGAACACGTGGAAGGAAACCCTCCATTCCATGTTTCCAACAAACTCTAATGGTAATTCATGTGAATAATGAGGTGCTGCTTCTGGTTCCGCATTCTGCTAGATCTAGATCCAGAAGCTGCAAATGGCTCTGACGGGGAAGGGATATTGAATAAACTCGTCCTTAATTACTTTTCATTCTAAAAATTGAAGGATTTTTTGATAATAATAGTCGTAAACAGTAACGAAAGCATGAAATTAAATTTCACAATAAATAGAATACCAGACCAAGATTTGAAAGATTGAAAATAACTATCCTCGCATAGTCTCGGTTTATTTTACAGATTGAAAAGTCAGAAGAAAATATACAAAAATTAGATCTAGCAAAAAAACTGTCAACAGCTAAGTATCAGGAACACCAACCTAAACCTCCTAAGAAATCTCAAATTCCTTGTTAGACTTCAGAAGCAAAGCAGCAAGATTGTTAACGTGATTTGAATTATTAGACTTGCTCGTTGCTACCAATGATTCCAAGTTAAAATGTAAAGCAACACATATGATCTATTTTTATTTAGAAAATAACTAGATACCCACTACTAAAGCAATGTCTAAACTCTAAAGGATCCCCTTTGGGCTTTTGAGAACTTACAAGATAATGTTCCAACCAACAATTAAGCTAGAATCATCGCCCAACTATATTTCTGTTTATTTTTTATGCCTAAATATCATATAGATTAATCCAAACTTAGAACCCAATATTAATACCCTAGTACCTATTTGTGAGGCAGACATTAGAGAGTGATGTGGATCTTCTTAGCTTAATCATAATAACATCTCTAAATAAATTTTGAGGGAATAAAAAAGGGGATCTCACGCACTTACCGTGAGTTCCTCAAAAATTCTTTATTTTGGATGAGACATCCGCAAGGAACCTGATCAATTGGAGAGTGGACAGAATATAAGTCTCATGTATTCAGCCCATATGAGTTTAACAAAAGTCATTTGACTAGTCACCCAAATTTTATTTTATTTATACTTGTATTTTATATTTTATATATACAATAACATTTGAAGCTTAAGATTCTTTGCCTGACATGTGTAACTCACAAGTTGCCTCCATCGCATATAGCCGGCTCCGAAGGAAATTTCGTGGCAGACATGGGCACTAAACAAATTCAAAAGCACTGCCAAATATGAGGAGGGATAGTTCCACATATCTGCCCCACTACTTGACACTTCACTTTCAACTCATGGCTATGGGCACGCTATGCTTTTTCTACGCTACTTTTGTTTCTAGTGTGTCAAGAAACCATCACTACTTCCACACACGAATTCACTTCCAAAGACTTCGTCAGATATTTGACACAAACCCATGTGCTGCTTGGTTGGAATCAATATCTACAGTGAATTTTATATTGAAATATCATCGCTGATAAAATACATCAACAATACATGTACACGACAAGTCCACGACCGCAATCCAAACTCTGGTTTATTTATTTAATTTAATTAACAAAATAAGACAAAACAAAACCCTGGAGTGAGGAGATATAAGATTTATTTAACAGTTGAAAATATGAGCTCAAGGATGAAGAGAGGAATCACGAGTTCAAATTCATATTTTTAACAAATTAATATTTTTTGATTAAAAAAAAAAAAAACTGGGCCACGCGGTAGTGCGCCACCAACACGAACCTTGCTCTCAATATAAGTAGGGATACTCAACTAGAGAAAAGAAAGATTACACGATTAAGATTCAATTTAAGTAACGATTTTAAACTTTATGAAAGTGAACAAAAAAAATCATAATTTTCCACTCTTTTTTTAGTATAAAATCCGGAAGCTAGACAAATTGGCCTCGACCTCATCTCGGATCTCAACCCGTGGGCGTGGGGTAAGTTGACCCCTCTCAGTCCCAATCAGAAGGAATAAAAACCAAAGATTAAATCACATTTCATTTCATTTATCTATAAAGCAAGACAAAGACAGAGACAAAGTAACAAAGTGAATGGTAGTAATAGCGTTACCTGAGAATTCGTGGTTGCGGCGAAGATGGACGTTGACGGAGATTCGGATACCCGTTATTCTGATGATGATGATGATTATTATTATTGACACCGAACGTGAGCTTATTTAAAGAATACTTATCTGTTCTAACGACCCGGCGATCCACCCGAACCGTAGTCCTCTGAACCGGACCGGAAGAATCATCCTTAACCTGCACCTTCATGCACCTTAGCCGCTTCCGATTCCCCCACTGCAAAAACAAATCCGACGTCGTTGCTTGCCTAGCGCTATCGGAACTATCCCTCAACAGCAACGACCCATCCCCTCCGTTTTGCTCTCTAACACTAGACATTATGTTCGTATTGTTATTGCTCTGAATAATTGACTCGTTCTCCATCTCTTGAACCCGTGCCTGCCATCATCATCATCATCATCATCATCATTCAAAAGATCAATTTACCGGATTAATTACTAACTCTAACAATAATAATTAAAAAAAGGGAATTGTGCACTGTGAGCATCTGGGACAAGACAAAAATGGATGATGACAATTACGATAGGGAGAACCCAAGATTATGAAAATCTTTTTTTATCTTGAGATTCAATTTGCACATGGAAAAACAGGTTCAATGTTTTTGACAGGATAGCTAAAACAATGTGAAAACGAGGCACAAATTGATTCAATTCAACTGGACTCGTAAGGCTCATCTTTTCAAAGCGACACTCATTATTGTCTTGTGAGCGATTAAAAATATGAGTTGAGTTATGCGAAAAAGAGATCCAGAAAAACTGAACTGTGTTACCTTAAAAAATTAACAATCGTCGAGCAATCAATTCCTTCTGAAACTAAGGGGAAAAGGAGCTGATTTTTCTATCTCCTGCAGGAAATGAGGAAAGGGAGAGAATTTAGAGAACAATAGGCGGAGGGAATGAACATCTAAACTGAATTAACTGCTGCAGCGAACACTGCAAGGTCGCAGTGCGAATCAAATCAATTATTTAGTTCTAATTTTGATGAAATACATTAGTTTCTCTCACCTAAGTCTGCTCTAAAACTTTGTTCAAAGCTGTAGGAAACCTGGAAAATGCAAAATCTATGCCGAAAACTCAAATACTAATGACATTTCTGAGCTTCTTTCTGCGACGATGGCCAAGTAGTAGCGATCGTCCCTGTCACGTACGACTTGCACACAGTTCAGAGTTTCAAAACCCGTCTGAAGACAAATATATCTGCAGAAGCCCAAAAACAAAAAACAGGGATAACTTGGCACAGACGCCAAACACAGAGGAACGGAACAAAACAAAAAGCTCTAGGCTCTTATTTACCAACCTTCAAAACTGGGAAATCTTCTGCACCTCGAAAAAATCTCAATGAACAAAGGAAATTTCCACAACAGATTTCACTTGAAAATTTACAATGAAATTCCCACAAACTCTGGCAAATACTCTTTAAACATACATCTGTGAACAAAATGAGCCCAAAAAATTAAAAAAAAAAGAAAAGAACAGAAGGATTAGAGAGTCAAACCGCACAAAAACAAGCTTCATGCTTCTCCGTGGCCAAAAAGGAGAAAAGAAAGAAGATGAAACAGATATTGAGGCTGTCTAAATGGCAAACCTCATTCTATCTGAAAAAAGTGTCAGATTCTCAACATTTAACTTTGGTTTTATGTTAGTTAGTGTTGTAAATTCCAGAGCAGCGAGAAAGTTGTGGGAGATGATGGAAAGAAGAGAGAAAAGGGTTGAAGAGGAAGCATATAGAACGAACGAAATGGTGTGTTTCCATTGTAGGAGCTTGTTTATATACATCTTCTACTACACTTGTTTGCACCAACCGTCCACTCTCTCTCAGAGTTGATGACCGTAGATCAAGAATCTCACGGCTTTCCTCTTTCCTCCCTCTAACCATTCACGGTTTCGCCTCATCCATGCCCTCACGCCGTTTATTGTTTCTCACGACGTTAACGGAGTCTCTACACCCCTCCTCACATTCCAATTTTTATTATTTGAATTTCAATCATTTTGAGTTAACCATACTTATAAAAATACTACTATTGCTTAATAAATCTAGCATAAGTATGCATATATAATTCTTTTATATGTTTTTTTCTTCTTTCTGAAAACAATAAAATAAATGTTACTTCTTCTAACAAAATCTTTTAATATAGAATCGAATTCCTGTTTAAAATAATTATAAAAAAAAAACTAATTATCTCTCCCTGTAAAGTCTTTTTCTCTCACTTGAGTTCATCGCATTCCCGCGCCCTGAAATAATCAGGGTTAGTTAATCTGATAACTTGAATTTAGTAACTGCGGATTGACCAAATCCTGACCGTCGATCTGTATATGCCACTTTAATATGGATTTCCAGCAATTCATAAATCCATTTTCATCTAATTAAAATAAAAATTTAAACATGCGATTTCTTAAATTAAATACACTAAAATATATTGAGCAAATTAAATTACTCCTTACGTTTTTATAATTTTATTGATTTTTAATACTTTTTTTCGCTATGTTTTATGTTATCATTGTAGATTTTAAAATATATGTTTACCAAATACATTTTATTAAGAATTATCTACACAAAGGGGTTACCATAAAATAAAAATTGAGCGTTGGCTTACAAACACGATATTGTGCCATGTCATATTAATCAGAATTTCCAAGGTCCTTATGGTTCCACTGCCTTTCCCCAAGTAAAAGTAAAATAAATGCCTTAGTTACAGCATCTATTTTGCACGACAATACAATGTAAAGAGGTTTCCCCAGCGTCCCATGTGTATTAACAGAGTTGGTATAAGAAATCATGACCGGGTACAGTACATAACGCCCGTAAAGAATAATGTTACAACGACTATACTCGGTCTTCAATGGAGCGTATTCTAGGAATTATGCACTGAAACCCCTGTGCATAGAACTCCAGGAACTTGCAGGGATACTGACACATGCTTGTGCTGAGGCCTCAGCCATTTGCTCTTTCCGTATTCCAGCGTTGCAGAAGTTTGCAAAGGACCTCATATGTTTCATCCCATACTGAGACAGAGATCCACAATGTGTCTCAAAAGTCCTAACCTGCATCAACAATAGATTAAGGCACAACTATGTCAAAAATCAAAAGCTTTAGTGCAATCAACAAACAAACACTAATTTATACTTAATAGTTCAAATCAAACATCATTCATTGGAAGAAGAAACTGTCGGAGGCCCTGCTGACATCTCATACTGTAATTATGTGAACTGGACAATTATAACAAACAGAAAAGCAATGATTCAATCAGTATGATTCTTCCGTGCACAATTCTTAAATTGGAGCATGCATGCACCTAGATTTTTTACTTGTTATTGTAGCTGGCCCATCTATCGTGGATGCCTTTCTTTGCCAAATCAATGGCTATAAATTAAAGGTGCATGTTAGAAATAGAAAGGGACTTATACTAACAAACTCAACGAAGTGTATCATGGGAAACGGTACCAGTGTTTTAAGGCAGTCCCAGTCATCAACAAGTGGTTGCCCAGCAGGTCTAACACTGCTAAGCAGTTCTGGACCCTTTTCAATGCCAAATAAGAGCTTTCCAATAAGTTTCATGTTGTCATCTATATGCATTCTGTGAGACATTGCTTCCAGAATTTCTCTCTCAGCTGCAGCTTTCCTAGAAGAACCCACAGGAGCTTTGCGGAACTGCCAAATAAGTTTTAGCATTAAAGCCAATTACCAACATTTCAAGAATTAAAAACTAATAATCACTTACTCATGTTGCATCTGCATGGGATTCACACAACTTTTCCATATTTATCCAATTAGTTTTATCATTATCTGTTCCAAGATTTCTCATCTAGCAAGTTAAAGTTCTGCTGTATCCCAATAGCTAAATATATGGTTAATGGAAATAAATATATCTACTCTTATGGCACATTTTATGCAAGCAATGGGCTAAAATGGAATAGCCATTCCCAGTCTAAAGCTCGGCAGCTTAAAAAATGGGATGACACTCAACTGTTTGGTACATGAAATGAATGTGGAATGGAATCAATGGGAATCACCATTCTATTGATTATCTCCTAACTATGAATATACCCCTCCATATTTAAATTGTGGGAGCAAAATCATGATGAGGATATGCTTAAGCAATCATGTCATAAAATAAATAATAAAAAAACTAGGTTTCAAACATATGATACCTTATCCCAGAAATGGATGAGATCTGCATCACGTTGGTTGACTGCTTTTGAAGGTGACACCAATGAGTTTTTATGCAAAAAAGCAAAATTATCATTAGCAGGATTTGTACCCAAATATAAGACAAGATTGTTCTTGCTAAGCCCTATGTCACCATACTGCATCACGTGGGAACCATAGATTGAATTTCCATTCATAGTCCTTTCTTTGACCTGTGAGCATAGGAGTAAGAAGATATATCTGTCAAACAACTGAAAAGTATCTTCTACATTCTTGGACCCATCAAATTTTATACCAGAAACTATATCAAAACAGACAATTTTTTCCCACGAATTTAAGCAACCAAGGCATCAAATGACATTCAGTTTATATTAGTTGATTGCAAACACGAACTAAGTTAGAAATGGGATCGTACCAATTCGTATTGTTGATGTAAAGTTTCTGTTCGCAAATTGTGTATGTCACTGTTCAATAGTGTAGTGGGAAAAAGATCAGTCCATAAAAGACCTTAGAGCATTACTCATTAGAAAAAATAATCTTCTAACAAGAAAAAAGTTATAAAGGGCATGAAGCAAAAGTTTTTTTTATATATAAAAAAGGGTTTGGTAAAGTACAAAATAATAGGCAAATACAGTTTCATAGTAACATGTTCATGTCACAGCAGTCACAGGCGTTCAACAAGGTCATGGAAATTCCCTGGGTAAAAGTATTGCATCCAATATATCTTATTTAAGGCTGCAATATACTTTTATAATCATTTAAGATTTTGAGTAATGACCAATACAAGGTAATTCATCTTTGTTACGCTCAAATAGTCATACCTATCTTCCATCCAAGCAACACTGTACAGGTCACCCAGGCAGGTTTCATATTCAGGGGGAGGACTAGGATACTCCCCAGGACAATATGTTCCCCAACTGCTTTCTTCTGCATTTGAAGCTGTTGTTGCATAGATATTCAGACCTTCTGGAAGAAGACCTTCAAAGATACTCCCAGATTCACATGCCTCTAGATAAAATACCTACACCATCATTGCATAAATCATAAATACTAAGAATTAGTAAGTAAATAGCAAGAATGAAGATTGATACAAACAGTAAGCAAATCATAATTACCAGTAACTTACTAGGCTTTTATAAGTTCCAGAAGCATGCTTCTTCTTCAAGACTTCAATCAGATCGGATGCATACATGTATGGATTAGTAGGCATTCCTGAAATTCATCCCCAGTTGCCCCACCCCCAATGAAAAAATACCGCATAAGAAATAGAAAAGGGAAGATATTAGGTGTGAGTAAACACTTTGTTGAATAAAGAAAAAAAATGATACTAGAAGAATCACCAATAAACAGTAGTATGCACTAAAATGATCAAGACAAAATGGATAATAAGGACACTGACACTGAAGACTATATACTCTACTTCACTCTTCCTCTCACTCCTTTTTTTCTTTTCCTTCTCTGTTTTTTTTTTTTGTGGGGGGGGGGGGGGGGGGTGCTTCCCCTGGTTTCATTGTTTACCCTTCATGTGTTACCCACAAGGAAAAAGAAATAAACAAACAAATAAATAAATGGAAAGCAGACTTTATTAGAACATCTTGAAATGCTACTGTTGTTTGAAAAATAAACTTGCATCAGACATGATCAATGTATAGTAATAGTATAACAACTATAAACTATTTGTCAATTACAAGTTAAGGCCATAAGATAGCATACCATGAAATCAACCAACAAATATGATACTGTTCCAGTATGCTGCATAATACAATACTAAGTTCCCTCTTTAAATAAAAATCCAAATTAAGCACTTCAGACTATCTTAGGGATCAAAAAATATCCATAAAACTGGTATGAAATTTGAAATATGTGTTACCAAAAAAAAAAAAAATAGAAATATGTTATTTTTAAACCATCATCTTAAGTTCTTAACCAACATATTCAGTTTATTGTGCTTAGCTGACAACTATAGAGACTTTTATCTTGTGAAGTATACAGAAGTTCCAATTAGAGGAAACTATGTTATAGGTTATGCTAAAATTTCCAATAACTTCATTCTATTCATAATCAAGCAAAAACACACATAATCAACCCACCAAAAAAATATGGGAAACACACGTTTTCCATTAATAATTTCTAACACAAGAAAGCTCACACCATGCTGAAATGCATGTAAAACATACACAACCCTTGATTTTCATAACAAAGTTTCCGTGAAAGGATTCAGAACTACCAACCTAGCACTCCTGGACCGCCATGATCAGAGTAGTATATAAATATATGATCATTGGGACCACTATCCACAACCTTCCCACTGCCACCAGTAAGAGCTGACTTGTTTCCAAGTATAGCAGCAAAAAAGTTGTCAACAGTAACATCTTCACCAACGTAATCCTGCCACAACAAGGTCCATATTATGAATCTATAAAGCTCGAATTGGAAACACAATATGGGATACCCAAAAGTAAGTCAACAGACCTTAGGTACTCCCTTGTAAACATCATTTCCATGTGGACTGTTAATAATGACTCCAGGCCTTGGGTTCTCTTCATTGAAAGCAATGTCGTCATACATAAATACAACAATATTTTCCTCTTTCACACCACCTTTCCTCAGTAGTTGATACGCATGGCAAACATCAGACTGATGAAATGGTAAAGGCCCATCAACCATCATCAAAATTAACAGGGACATCATGTTCGACGAGAGAACTTTTATAAAAAGTTGAAGTGCACAAGTTGATTTTAACTTATGAGAGAACTTTAATTCATTTTACCTCCTTATTGTCTTCTTCTATAAATTACTTACTAGAAATCTATCCCGTATGATGCAAGTAGAAGGACTTCCTTTCAAATATCAAACTCAAAACAAAGGCAAAAGTCACAACTCACAAGTTTACCTTTAGAATACGTGTATAAAAGTAATCTATACGAGTGCAGTAATGAACTACATAGAAATCAAGCAGACAAATTAAAACTATATATATATATATATATATATATATATATATATATATTACTGAGCTCATGGCCGAAATTAAAAAATAATAATGTGATAATTATGATGGAATGATTCAATTTCAAGTTCTACCTAAAAGACAGACAAATTAAGGGAAGAATTGAACAGTTAAGAGTGGAGAAATCAGGAAAGTGACCTGGTGCCTGTAATTCCAGTAGCCATTGGAACCGGCAACTAAAACGGCCCACCTCGTGCCCTCATCGTTTTGATCGGCAGCACCAGGTGCTTTGAAGAACCTGGAAGCTTCGGAGGGTAACCGGAGAATATCGTCGCGGGCACCGGAGGCGAGGGTGATGAGGGTGGCGACGAGAAAGAGGATCGGAAAACTGTCCATGACGGGTGTGGAATTGAATAAGGGCATGTTGGAATGAAGGATTATAATGATGAATGAGAGTATCTCCTACGTCCTACCCCTACCCAACCAACCTTCCTTAAACTACAATTTCATACTCTATTCATTTTATTCAAGGAAGGACAAGGCACCCAGTTGCGTTGCGTGTTGTGGGAAGCTTCCCTCGTTTTCAGTTATAACTTATAACTTACTCAAGCGGAGTTCTCATTGTATAGCAGGGCCCATCTCTCTCTCTCTCTCTCTCTCTCTCTCTATCCTTATTTCGAGTCGTGCCATAAACAAATTACTAATATTATTATCGATTAATTTAATCTTTGTCAGTATACAAATGTTATTTTAATTTAAAATTATTAACATTTAAAAAAAAATTCTTACATATTATTGATTACAAATTACTAAAATTTATAAATGAAATTCCTCAAAAGTAGAATCTACAAAATTTTATACTTTTTGATAAATAAAACTGTAGTATTAAAAAGCGTATTAGTATCATCTCCCTAACTCTTATTGTTAAAAATAAATCATGGGATAAAAGATTTCCTTATTCAATCGAAAGGATGACCATCTGCTTTTTTCTTTAATCTAACTTTCCTTTCAAGTTTCAATGTGTTTGACTTTGTTTAAACTTTTTTTGCCTTTGTCTTGAAGATTTGTTGGATTGTTTCACCTGTTATATTCTATTATATACTCATCCATTATGAGGGGTGAAACTTTCAAGTTTTTTAGTACTTAATTTGCATACTTACATCATCTAACTTTTATATTGTTTTTTAATATATAGTTTTATTTAATTATTAGTTTGACTATATATTGTCGAAGCGCAACCCAATGTTTTCATATATCCTCGTTTACATATAAGGCCCAAAGAAAAATAATTTGTTTAAACACACTCTTCTTCGGCAATGCTTGCTTCTCGTTCAAAGTACACTAACGTGAATTCTGATGCATCTCAGTGTAACAAATGGGTTCCTTCTCAAAACTTTGGTGGAAGAAGACACACCAATAAAACAAACATGCACTTTGTTGGCGAACACTTTAGGAACTTCTTTTATTCGCTTGTAGTTTTTTTTTTTTTTTCTTCTGAATTGTAGTTTTATTTTGTTCTTTTCTCAGTGATTAAAAAAAATGGTTACTAATTACCGCACTAATTTTGATTCTCTTGCTAATCGAATGTTGGATTTTTTTTTTTGGCTAATTGTTTCATTTTGGATCTCAATCTGGAAATCAAACGAGAAGTGCTCGTCCTACAACCCTCCTTGTCTTAGGTTGTGGAGGTTGGCTTGATTGCATTAAGAAAAATTACAATATCTTCTCCACCTCACTTGCCCTAGGTTAGAGTCTCTCTGGTCTCATCTACCAGTGTCTCTCATGCTCACCACCCCTACACAACCAACTTCTGACTCACTGTCACCCAAACCCCCTCTTCTTC
Source organism: Glycine tomentella (assembly GCA_007407185.1). NCBI lineage: Eukaryota > Viridiplantae > Streptophyta > Magnoliopsida > Fabales > Fabaceae > Glycine > Glycine tomentella. The sequence continues at coordinate 93,123 of PYAF01003099.1, forward strand.
TACCAATGACCCCACTGTTAAAAATATTGTTGAAAATAAGAGAATAAGGAACACTGTGCCGTGGTAATAACCATTGTCCTAAGAACAAATTCCGGTGGACTTCTGGTGTAACCCAATATCTTGTTTGTTCTCCAAGGTTTATATATCGTCGTGTCTAGACTCGTGCACTCAAGGCCAAACACATTGGAGCCTCACAAGCAATGTCCAGAAAATTTAGAAAAAAAGATGGAAAGAAGAGAAAAATATATCCAACACCCACCAGGCCACCACCGAAGCTCCACACAAGTAATTAACAAGGGGTGATAAATGATGAAGGGAGAGAAGCATATGTTCTGAGTTCAAATTTTTCCATTAATAAATTAACAATTAAAATTTGTCAATTAAAAAAAAATAAATAGTTATTTTTGTTCATAAATATGTAGAGTGTTGATAAATTTATCCCTGAAAATTGAAAATTCAAAACTTAGTTTCTGAAAGTGAAAAAAGTTACGACAAATTAATCTATCTGTTAATTTTTGTCGTCGTTACGGTTAATGAAAGAATCTACGTGGCACATTCAGGAATAAATTTGTCACTTTACATATTTAAGGACGAAAATGACTATTTATTCAAAATATTATTTAATCTTCATCTCCTCATTTTTTAATCATTGCAAAAATAACATTGCAATAAACACTTGAAAAATAGAAAACAAACATAAGTTAGAATAAATATAATAATAAGCATAATATTTATTATATGTATATTATTATGAAATTTTTATTGTGACAACATTAGGTAGTGATAAAATCAAGTTAAGTCTTATTTTTTTGTAAGTATTAATTTAAGAACAGTGCATTTTTGTTTGATTATCATATTTTGAGTAAGGTACTATCACATTAGAAATTTCAGAACAATAGACAAATTATGTTTATTAATCAATATTATATTTATTATTATGTTTTTCTAACTTATGATTGTTTTCCTATTTTTTTAAATATTTATTATAATATTATGTTTCTAACGATTAAAAAGGAAAAAAAAAGATTAAATTATATTTTAGGTTAATAGTCATTTTCGTCTTTAAATATATGACAAATTCGTTACGTAAGTTCTTTCATTAACAGTAACGAGACAAAAAGTTAACTGATAGATAAATTTATCGTATTTTTTCACTTTTAGAAACTAAAATTTAAATTTTCATCTTTTGAAAACGAATTTATTAATATTCTATACATTTAAAAATGATTATTTAAAAAAAAAAAAAAAAAAAAAACAGACATATATGATGTTTTGTGTCCAATCTTTCGGAGTTAGTGGGTCACCCTCTCATGAATCCAAGCCCTACTAAACCCATGTCCTTCATTTGATGCATCAATCAAACATGCTTAATTAATATTGAACACCTTTGTGGTTATTGAAATTCCACAACCTTAGGATAAAATTGCTTTGAGTTGGGGGCACTATTGTTATGTCCAAGCCTAGTTCAACATTCCTTTGTATTCGCATTTAGATATTAGGTCCCAAAAGATATTTTTTTTATAAATATATATTAATAATTAATGTATTATAAAATACTAAATTTAGACAAAATTGTTAAAAGAAATTCCACATTCATGCCTTTTCTCAAATTTTTTTATTAAAAAAAACACATTAAATTACGGTAAAAAAAAGTTTAATATACAAAAATTGTGTTGATGTTAAGCTGAATTTCAAGAGTAGGACAAGGCTTGCCGCAGTTGCCTACTACTCCGCTCGCTCACATTGGAACAGTATCCATCGTTCTTTCGGGTTTGATTTTCCACTCAACCCCTGCACTGCACTGCAGTTCCAAGGTAACCCTCCAATCCTTTCAATTTCATTTCTCCATTGTTTTGTGTGTATCCTTCGTGCAATCGTGCTTGCCTTTGGTTTAAATTCAATTAGTTTTCTTAATTTCTAATTGGAAATAAATGCATACAGCGTTAGGGTTTGGATGATATTGTTTTTTCTGTTGGATGAAAATTGGACGCGAACTGTCGTCTTTTATTTTCTCTCCAATTCTTAAGAGTTAAGCCAATATACAATCTCGATTTCATCTCCCTTCTCTTTTGTCTTTTTTATAGTTTTGTCTTGTGCCTATTGTAGTTGAGATTAGAGTTGCGTTTTTTATGTGTTTTGATTGTGTTTCTGAATGCAGGCTAGCTGTTTGTTATGGAGGACGGGGATAACATTCTGGATGCCATATACGAGGTGGATACCTTAGATGATGATGTTGACATGGTTGATGTTGAAGAAGGAGAGTTGGTGGAGCCTGATTCCCAAAATGTTTTGGGACAAAGCAGTGCCGGAGATATCAATGAAGCAAATCAAGAACCTCTCAGTAAGAACCAAAAGCGTAGAGCTAACAAGAAGAAGAATAAGAAGAAAAGGAAGGGTTCAGGTTCTAATGCCATGGACATAAACAGGTTTAACATTCTGTGCAATTTGAGTTTTAAAAGGAATTTTCTTGTTGGCTAAAATATGATTTTCCCACTTAAACTTTAGCTCATGTGGGTTTCGCCCCCTAACTTGTAAGGTGTAGTAAAATGTCATGGAATTTATTACTAGAGCTTGGAATTCCTTATTCACAAAAGTCATTCAAATAAATGACATTGAAACCACCAAAAAGGCACTGTTTCAATTCACCCCATATCCAATTTCTGCTGCTCAAAGTTCTTTGCACGAGCTCCAAATCACCAGCTCGGCAACAATTGAAACATGCAGTTCCAACTTCCAATCCCTTCAGCCTTGCATTTTTGCAGTTTTTCTTTGTTTCCTCACACCTCGTCTGACGTTTTTGTTTCCATGTTGTGTCTTGTGTGTATTATGAATCTATGGCCAAATGAAAGCATAAGTGATGATAGGTGGAGTCTAGGGCCATATAAACCCCGCACTAGAATCCCATACTTCCAATGTGAGACTCAAGTCATACCTGACAATTGGATCCTAACACACTGCTTTTAAAATCATGCAAGTTCTATAAACAAACATGGAAAAATATCTGCAATTTAAGGGTTGTATCCCCAAAGGCATTGCTGTTGTCTTAATAAACTCATTTACCTTTGTAACCCAATAGTTTTATGATTGTATTTTGCTTTAATAACGATTCCACAGTTATTCAAATCATGCAAGTTCTATAAGAAAACATGAAAAAGTATCTGCAGTTTATTGGTGTAGTCCCAAAGTCATTACTGATGGCTTAATAAACTCATTTACCTTTGTGACCCAATACAATTTGGAATTCTAATATGAAGTATTCAAGAGTTTTGTATTTGTTTTTCCTTTTTATATAGTCATATAATGGAGCATCACTTACTGCTCCTTTGTTATCCTAACTTTAACCTATATAGCATTAACAATCCTCAACCCTGTATGAATATAATATGGATACAAGGTTGTTTTTTCTGTTCGTCCCTTTAAAAAAAATTTAGCAGCCTTTCTGTCCCTGTGATTGAATTTCTAACAAACTGTATGTTTTTCAGATTTGTGTTAGATACATGTCGACGTCTCAAAGAGAAAAAGTCATACATGGTATACACTGCTGTGGGATGCCTTGGGGTCTCTGCATTAAGTGATCTTGTCAATGAGGTATTGAAACCCTGTTATGTACTCAATTTTGATTGAATAAGCCAGCTTACTGTGTTTGTTAGTATCTCTGTTAGATTTTCTGTGAAATACAATAGCCAAGTGGAAGTTAGAAAATAATTTAAGAACCACCTAACAACAATGCATCATATGACTGAATAATATTGATATTTGATAATAGTGTTTAATAACTGGTATGATAATTACTATCTACCCACTGGATCTACCAACCCAATGATTTGCTCCTGATTGCATTCCAGTACTGGAGTTTGCTGTCTCCCTTCAATAAATTTCTTACCTGTTTCTTGTCTTAGTTCCTACTAGTTGTTTCTGTCATCCGTACAATGATTTTGTAAGTCTGAATTCTTGCTTTTGCTAAATATATCTAAGCTTTTTGTTGCTTTGATTGATTTTCTATGGTGATGTTAGTTTGATGGGATTACTCCAAGGTAGCTGCACTGCTGTGATGATATTTTTTTTCCCGTTTTGTCTTTTATATTAGTTACTTGAATCTTCATTTTATGGTTTCCACAACCTCAGCTCTAATCTTACAAATGTTTTTGGGTTTACATGGTCCTATGGCTACTTTCTGAATACTCCAGATCTTGGCTTCAGTCAATGGCCTTCTCTGTTGATTTCCCATTGGAATGTGCTTTGTGTTTCTTGGATATAAATTTTTATTTTTTGCGAATTATTTTCATTTCTTCAATGGGAATGTGGTTATGGTTGGGAGGATACATAATTTGCTACCTATTGTAGGGTTAAGGTTTTACAAGATTTGGGTGAGCCTTGAGCTGGTTATTCTTGTCCACTCTTTCAAGCACCATATGGGTATTCATATTCTCTGATGTGTGCAATTTTGTCCCTAACCTTGCAGATTTTTCTTCCAGATGCTAGTTTGCTCCTTCCAAACCCCTGCTTGAACTTCGATGTTCCTGGCTGAACCACTTCATATTTACTAATTGTGAAGGTTGATGTCGATATTTGTTGTTTCATATTGTCAGTTGTGCGTGTGTGGAGAATGTTTTCACATTTTGGCCCCATAAAGAATTTACTAAGTATGTGTGTTGTTGTGCTGGTGAAGGGGAAACTAATGTTTCTCAGAGTTTAAGCGGAAAAAAAATTGGTTGTATTATACAATTTCTTTTAATTTTCTTTTCAGAAGCTATTAGACTTCTGAAAATAAAAAAGTCACCAAAATGACTAAAGAAGTGTTTTAATTAATAAAACATTTTTCTTTTAAAGAAAATCACAAACAAATTGCAACTAACAATTTCATAGCCAAAATTGAATCTCTCTTTAAATTTACTGCTTGTTATTGTGATTATTATTTCACTTTGACAGGATCTCTGTTTTTTAACATTCTTTTCTTTTTCTGAATAGCTAACAGATAAGGAGCTATTGATGGTACAACTAAGAATTTAGATTAATTATGCTAGGCATTATAAGGTATTTTTTATGACTGGACAGGCAGCATTGAGTTTAAATGGGTTTACCACTTTACCCTACAACCTAAATGTGGGCTAATCACACTGGAATTTGCATTTAACTGTGCATCTAGTTTTTTTGTTGGAACAGCCTTTTTTGACTTTTGGGCATCTGGTAGCTTTCTTGTATTATTTTCTTGCCCTTGATCCTGGTTTTGTTCTTCTCCAAACCTGCATCTTCTGTTATGTTTTTTCGGACCCAAGGTTCATCGTCTTCACTTTTGTTGCTTGGCTCCCTGTGCTCTTGCACCTCTTCGGCTCTTCCCATTCCCATACTATTGATCAAAATCATACTCTGGTTGGAACTTTTTGAGCAGCACCTTGACAAATGTCCACCAGGCTGCATTCAAGTTGTGTCATTTCCATGTTAGCTACCAGTTGAGAGAGAGCATCACCGCTAGCCTCTGATAGCTTCTCTTTGTGTTCCAGTGGCTTCAAAATACTGCTCTACCTAGACCAACCACAAGTAAGTCTTTTCTCCATCAAATGGTGGAATCATCTTCAAGATTTGATACACAGCTCGAAGATCTGGCTCTGATACCAGTTGATAGAACTGGTTTATAATCATCTTTAATGTGGTAGCAGCTTATGCTAGTGTTTGAAGATACAAAATGAATGATTTTTTTGGATATTTGAGAGATTAGGACTTTTCCCTCTGTCTAGGAGTCTAATCCTTTCGCAAATGATAAGATGGTTTCTCTCTCAAATCTCAATTTCTCCTTTGTTTATAGGCAATAAGTTATAAGTCTAGGAGTCTTGGTGACTTGTTGGTCATGGGTTCGAATCCGGATACAGCTTCTTTGCATATGCAAGGGTAAAGCTACGTACAATATCCCTCCCCCTTACCTTCACATAGCGAGGAGCCTCTGGGTAATGGGGTACGTAGTTTTAAGTTATATATATCTTGTTTCTTTTTCTTTTTTATACTATCTCAGCCTGCCCAACTAACCCAACTATGAACTAATTCCCTCCACTAACAGACTCTCAACTAATGGGTATCTATCTGGTTCCCTCCTAAATCCTAATCCCCCAAATCATCATTTTCTATGCAAATATCAGAATTTCATCAAATTTACGGCTCATGAATCTTTCAAATTATTTAATATCTTAAATTCACCCTAAACCACCATTTTTTTGAGAAATGAAGATTTTTGGCTTTTAGGCTGTGGGAAACAAATGGAAGGACTAGATGTAACAATAATATATATTATGGGACTAAATTTAAGTAAAAATTACCAGGGGACTGAGATTCATGCATTAACTATGGTAAGAGGACCCAAAGTACAATTAAGCCTTTTATTGTGTTTTATGTACGTTGTGCTTTGTATGGAATCACAGTGGATAATATCCACAATTTGCATATTATTTATTAATGAGTCAAAGGACCCATTTTTGTTCTAATTTATTTTGTTATTTTTTAATCTGGTCAAGTTGATACATTGTAGACTTGTATAATGATGTGTGGAAGTTGCAGGTGGATGCAATACAGACTTGTGGAGGCCAGAAAACTGCTGATGGTAGACGATTCCGGACAGGGGGTGGCATATTGTGGAGCATCTTGAAAGTTAGGGAACCAAAGGTCTACAAAGAGATAATGAAAAAAGCAAAGGAGTTTGAGGTGTGTGATTTAACAACCAATTTTTTGTGATGATACACTCTTTAAAAAGAAAAGGTGTTATATTTGGGGGCAACCCCTTGATTCAATTTTAATTAATTATGAGGACCCAAGTCTCTTGAAATTGTTCATTGTTTTATAATAACTTTTTGTTTTTGCTATTGTGCATCATGTTTATCAATGCAGAAACAATTCAGGCAGCCTAATGTGATGCAACGACCAGTGCCAAAGAAAGAGGATTCTTCTCAAGGAGTGCCCGTTTCATTTTCTGGCAGGGATCTGGGCAATGTTTCGGACAGCGATATTATTGCATCCCAGATGCAAAATCAACATCAACCAGCAACTTTGGAAGAAAAACCTGCATCTGTTCATGACAGGTTAAGGATACCTGTATCGTATGATGATGATCTTCTTGGAGAGAATCCAATCAATGATGCAACCTGAATCTGGAAGTATAGTGAGTGGTCTTATAACTTGGCAAGATTTTCTTTCCTCTTAGAGGGAGATCTACCGATACATCTCTCTCATTCCCCTTTGGGACTGGGGCTATACTACATTCTCCTTTCTTCTGTTCCATTTTGCTCTCCGTTCTTCTCGTTTTCCTTTTTTCGCTTTTGTGAAACGAGTTCAGTATTTCCATTTTGTTTTTTTTTTTTATTCCCGAAGGAAATTTGACATTTATGCTAGAGAGGTATTTATCTACCTTGCCTTCTAATATACTAGGTAGTTACGAGGGGAAATTAGTATGAACCAAAAAATAGAAATAAAGGAAAAGGATATTTACTGCGGGATGTGTTGTGATTCCAATTGGTCAACGATGTCGCAAGTAGCTTTGGTTAGTGCGTGTTTACTTCAGTTCGATTTTTTGTTGTTGCCAGATTTCTTAGATTTTTATTTTAAAATTATCTTAAATCAATTGGATACCGTTACCAAAAATTTATTTAGTGTTAATATTAAGCGCTGAACTTATTTTCTTATTCTAGATGGATTTCTACTGATAATTGAACCTCCAACGTTATGCAAAAGAGTTGAAAACTTAAAGGCCCTTTGGGAAGTCTGAGTTTTATATTTTCCATACAATTGTTACGTATTGGATGCATACATATCACATTTTTTAATATAAGTGGTTTGAGAAGATATAACTTTTTAGTTGTTTAGTAAATTTTTATAATATTTTTTTATAATGTCGCTTATTTTATATTTCTTTGAAATTCTGTATGAACTAATTCTACAAAAAATATTCTTCTAATGATATTACAACACAAAAAATATTCTTCTAATGATATTACAACACAATATTATAAAAAAAAGCCTTATCAATTATCATCCGATTACACTACGTATCAAAATTCTAAGAGAAGATATGTATGACTCATTAACTTGGTGTGGCTAGAATCTAAATAAGCGAGAAGTCGTGTAGAAATAACTCAATGTTTTGTATTAAATGGAATAAAAGATGATATGATAGGAGAGACACATGGATATTTATAAAGTAAAAGAAAGAAAGTAGAGCAAACTAAAAGAAAAACAGAAGCAACACGCCCTCTTATCAGCTTTCTATAGTATCTGTCAATGTCATCAAACATCCCAACAAACTTGCCAGCTACCAAGTGATGATGTACCCAGCTATAACTTGACGTTCACATGGCAACTTTGTTAGTTACCAAGAAACTGTGGTTTCTTGTGGAGGAAGAGGCAAACCACAGTGCAGTCATCTACCTTAGAAGAAGGATACTTTTGTTTCCATGCTGCGGTTGCTGCTTCCACTATTGCCCTTGCTGCTTCTTTTTCAGTGTCTGCCTCCCACACAATTGAGGAAACCTCCTTGTTGCTTAGTACATCCCACACCTAAAACCAAAATGCAAAAATAAGCAAATAAATCTTACGGTGCAAAATAAAAATATCTTAATTAATCAATCAAATAAAACTTAATTACCCCATCACTTGCAAGTACAATAAACTGGTCGCTGGATGTTAGAGTGCGATATGAAATATCTGGGACGGCAATGATGCCATGGTCTTTGAGCATGAAATCTCCAAAAGCTCGAGACATGGCTAGGCCTGGTGAGTTCTCATTGGGTAACCAAACTCTCTGGATGTGTGGTTCATCCTTCAGCGCAAATACACGACCGTTGCAACTTCTTATTCGTTCTGCTTCGCCTGCATTTCAATATACAATCACAAATATTTGTTGCTAGATCACACGACGTAATTTACTTTTTTTATTGGTTTTTTGGTGGGTTAAATTAATTTATTAGTTTTAGCAAAGAGACTCAGCAAGAATGATCATGATATCATGAAATATATATATATATATATATATATATATATATATATATATATATATATATATATATATCCTTACTAGGTAATCCAGGTTTCATATCCGTTGTCAATTGAATGGGTATGATTTGACCGTCAGAGATTGTGCCCAAGATTGCTCTCGAGTCACCAAGGTTTGCTATGACAAGATCTTCACCCTGTTAATTAATTATCGTTATGCATGCGGATTACTTATTGCACGGGAAAATGAATAGCAAGATTTGCCGCGATATCAAAAGCAACGGAACCGCGATGGATGTACGGTTTGTTTGTGTACCTGTCTTATGACAACTACAGCCGTGGTTCCACTGCAAGTGCAATCTATATTCTCTTGTAGCTTGACCTCCTTGTCCATCACCCTGAAAGCATCAAGAATAGCCTCTTTCCATTCATGACAATTCGTGTTTGGAGCTGATGAATCGTCTTCATCTGTGTCCACATGGTTTATTTTATCACCCTTTTGAACCGTGTCAATCTTTGCATGCACTTTCTTTTGGCTCAATATGAGCGGAGACAAACGGCTGTTTACTATTTTGCTTACTACGTGACCATTCTTTCCATGCCCATCAAATACGCCACAAAATGCTGCGTTTTCCGTTCCATAACCCTTGTAAATTAAGGCAAGGAGGGTCAGGGCAAGAGAATTAACTTAATTACACTAATTTTTAATTTATATGCTTCATGTTAAGTATAAGTATAGTTCATTATAGGAAACACACACACACACACACACACACACATATACCTGAAAAAGAGTGGCAGCATCTTGGTTAAGTCCTTTGCTACCTTGTTTAGTGTAAGCAGAGCAAAGTCCACTTAGAACCTGGGTTGCTTCAAACACTAACACATTTTCATCACGAGCCTCTTCAGGGGCTCCATGAATCGCTGAAGATTCAGAGGATATGCAGATACCCATTCCACCTAATTGGAGACTTTTTCTTCTCTAATTTATTCTATTCAAAAGATAGAATAAGCCTAACACTCACGAATTTGAGGACCCAATATATAGCAATCATTTGCAATTTAATATATGAAAGTTGCTTATGTGGTTCCTTGTGGGAAGCATAAGCTAATGTAAAAGTCAATAATAGATGGTTTTTTAATGGTTGTTTATTCAACTGGGATGTCCCAACGCTGGCTTTAAGGGACATGTACGGGTATTCTTCTAAATTAATAATAATCATATGGGTATGACTTTCTATGATCTCTAACACCATGAGAGATTCCAACACTTGTGCAAAACTATTATCTCGTTGAACGAATCATCTATTCTATATTACTATCCATGCGATGAAGTAACATTTTAACATTGCGTTTGAGTTATGGATGGACCTTTGGGGAATACGGATATAGTGTGTATTTGGTTTACCTTATTTTGAAAAAAATAATTTTTATTTCTTGCCACTCTTTTTTATAAAGTTTTTGAAAACTAGACAATTATTTTCTCCCTAAATAATTGTTTCCAAACATGTAATTAATAGCTATAAACCTAGTCAAGTTTCTTATATTCTTGTAATCAATTAGTTCTCGAATCAAATAATGATAATTGAACATTTTTCCGAACATTTTTTTGATGATGATACATTTTTCTCAACATTTAAAAACTTTTATTGAGTATACGACAAAATTTAAAAATAATATACTTTAGATACTTTCAGTGTCATTCTCTGATTAAAACTAACATTTTATTTTAATAATTGCTATTTTCATCTAATTAACTAAAAGTGGTAGGAGTTTTTTTTTTTTTTGTTGGGGGGGGGGGGGGGAAGTGGTAGGAGTTAATAAGATGAAATGCTGACTTTAATTAAAGAATTACACCAAACAATTCTTATGATATAATGTTTAAATTTGTCCATAAGAATAAGTTGAAATAAAAAAAACATTGGCATGAAACTCATTAATTAAAGAGCTTAATAGTTAAAAAATAAAAAAATTAATGAAAGTATTGTCCTGATTTAGTTATGATTTTTTTTTGTCGGTAAAGGTCATTTAATTATGATTTGATTTGGCGAATTCTACAACGCACCCAAGAGGTTAAGATGCGTGGAAGCATCTAGTATTTTAACCATTTATTAGTTTGACTTTTAAATTAATAAATAAAAAAGCATGAGTTTATCGATGATTAACTTTATAACTTTTTTGGATGCATGTTTGAAGCTTATTCATTGATCCTGTAATTAGTACCTTGGCCAAGTGGAACAACATTTCAATACTTAATTGGTGATTGACTTTCTTAAGTGTTACCCCCATCCCGATTTTATTGAATGTTTAAAGTACTTTTATATTAATTTCTCAAGATATAGAGATTTTTTTAAGAATTTAACTTGTTCCAATAAATACATTTTTATATATAAAATTTAAAAATCAACAAATATATACTTATTTATTTAAAAAATATAATTATCTGTCAATCATATTATATTATAATAGATTATGTGATTTTTTCATTTTCATAAAAAACATTAAATTTTTGTTTAATAATTTTTTTCATGTTATTAACCTCATGATATGTCAATGAATACATCTTCTCAATGTCAATGAATACATAACCCATAATCATAGGAAGAAACAGGGAAACCAAAAAAGAAAAGACACCCGAACTGAACAGAGATTTCTGAAAAAGATTAGGAAAGTGAAAGCATACTCGTTTGCAAAGTAAAAATAATACTTCCCCAAAATCATATTCGAAATATGCCCTGGTGTTACTGACCAAAACCAGGGAAAAAAGAAACGGAAGACAAATACGTCTAAACGGAGAAATTTCAAAAAAAATTTGGACCATTTCTCGATTTGTGCGTGTCATCCTTGCGCAGGGGCCATGCTAATCTTCTCTGTATCGTTCCAATTTTATCGGATGTCCCCGAAGGGACACTGTCACTTACGCTGCATCTCGTTATAAATACTAATATCGTGTTACTTTTAATCAGTGTGGGACTTGAATGGGAACGACACAACATGCGCTGAGTCCTGTGGGAAAGGGGGAAAAACAACAAACTGAACAAAGCAAGCTGAAGTAATGTCGAGTATATAGTATATACACAGCCTCGGAGCCTCTGCCGGAAGCAAACGAAAACCATCTCTCTCAAGTCTCAATATAAACGGAGTGAGAGAAAGACCCGGATATTTTAATATGTTTTTCTGGACAAAGAATCGGTGGTGTAAGTATATCTAGTAACCTTTATTGCTTACTACTATCCTCCATCAATCTAGCCTTGTAGCTCTATGATGACTCTGCTCTGCACACTGCTATACTTCAGCCTATTTTTTATTTCACACTTTACCATTTATTTTTTTCAATATTACTATTACTATTACTAATTTACTTCACTATATATAAATTAATGTCAACATATAAGTGTTTTAGTTTTCCTCTGGAAAACCATAGATAGAAATGTAGGGATTAAAATATCCACCAGAAATCTCGATCATTATTTTACTATCACGTGTCAAGTATAACTAGAGTATAAACTGATGTACGAACAAGAAGTATTTTAATTTTCTTCTGAAAAATCAGAACAATGTAGTGAATGAAATTAAATATATTAATCACAGAGTAACAGTAATATTCAACAAAATAAATGGTTAAATGTCAAATCAAGATTAAAATTAGGCTGCGGAGTGGAGAGCAGAGTCATCATAGTCATAGGCTACGAGGCTACTTGTTATACCTACACCACCGACTTTTGTGTCTAGAAAGATATATTAAAATATACAGATGTTTCTATTGAGAGAGATGGTTCTTGTTTGCTTCCGGCGGAGGCTCCGAGGCCGTGTGTTCTCATCATACTTCAGCTTGCCGGTTGTTTCTTTACCTTTCCCACAGGACTCAACGCATGTTGTTTCGTTCGTATTCAAGTCCCACACCGAATAAAAGTAACATGATATTAGTATTTATAATGAGATACAGCATAAGTGACAGTGTCCCTTCGGGGACATCCGATAAAATTGGAACGATACAGAGAAGATTAGCATGGCCCCTGCGCAAGGATGACACGCACAAATCGAGAAATGGTCCAAATTTTTTTTGAAATTTTTCCGTTTAGACGTATTTGTCTTCCGTTTCTTTTTTCCCGGTTCTGATCATTAGGAGCATATTTCAAACGAGTATGGACAGATTTTAGGCATTTTCATACTTGTGTGTGGAGTGAGCATCTGTTCAGTTCAGGTGTCTTCTATTTTTGGTTTCCCTACTTTTTCCTATGATTCTGATGACTAGGGGTGCTTTTCAAAGGAGTATGCACTCTTTTTCTTTTGGGCATTTTCATCATTGTTTGTGCTTGCTTTTGAAGTGAGCTCACTACGCACTGCACATCTTCTGGTTTTATGACATTATAAAAATTGACAAAGTTTCCTTTACATTGCAGAGATAATTTCGTATTTTACAAAAGTTTAGTGATGAAATATCATGAGGTAATAGAACTATTATTGTGTTCATGTCTCTTATACTACATAACATAATATTATTAATATGGCACCCTCATTACATGATTCAGCATTTGAATTTGAATGAAAGAGTGAAAAACTTGCTCTTCAATTTAAATCAGACAAACTGAATTAATTTGATAGGTGGTTTGGTTGGCTGCATATAAAGATCATAGAAAACATGTATAGTTAAGTTGGTTGCAGTGGCTCCATTATGAATACCTCTAGTCTGTTATTTAAGCAATTTTTATTCGTACCTTCTGATCTTCTTAGAATTTATATGCAATTCTTATGATTTCTCTAAAGCAAAACAACGGAGAAAACAGACAAATGTACTGATAAAGACCATATTAGGATGTATTCCTAGCAATCTATGCCTACCTTCCTTTTCACTTTTCATTATTTATATTCCTTGCACCAATTGCGTTCCACTCCCAGAACGTAATTATTAAGGTGAAACAAGCATGATATAGTTAAGGTGCGAGCAGGATGGGTAAGCTCATCTGCTATGATGCATCCAAAAGGTACATCTTGAAAGTCTACCATTTTTAGTATTACTATGAATTGGATCATCTTAATGAGAAGAAAAAATTGTGTTTTTGAATTGAAAATTGTACATGTTGAAAGTCTACCTTTTTTGTTCAGCAAGAGTCCATTTTAGTCTCATTAAAATATTAATTTAAAGTTTAATGATTCAACTCAATTGTAATTAAATTGTGGATATTAATTATATAATAATTTTTGTATAATATATCTACTTGGGAATCATATTTTATATAAACACTAATGCTATTATTCTATTGGAAGTCTTTCTATTTCTTTCATATATATAAAAGTTATTATTTGAAATATGGTAACAACATTAAAGAGTAAAGACTAATAAAATTATGTGTGTTAAAATATTAAAACATTGTTAATGCTTAATTATATTAAAATAACTTCTTAATTGATATAAAATCAATTTCAATTATGAAATTGGAGAGAGAAGAAATTGGGACAGAACAATTTTAGTGTAAGATGTTGAGTAAAAATTTTGAGTTCAAAATTTTTTAATTCAAGTTAATTGAGATCGATGGTAAATAAAATCAATAATAAATCAGAGATGAGATAGAAAAAAAAAGGAAAAGGAAAGAAAAAAATAGAAATAAGATAAAAAGAGAAAAAAAAACAAAAGAGGAAGAAAAAAAATAATTATTTTCATTTTTTCTTTTTATAAAATTTCAAGATATATTATTAAATAATAAAATAAGAGAGATCTTTAATAATACCTTCCCTATCTCAATTTGTTACAAGGTTTATAAAAAGTGATCTATCACAATTTGTTATAGGAGTAATAGTGCCCTCCGCATCTCAAGATTCTCATCAAAAGAGAAACTCGTCACCGCACAGTTGCCCTGTTGTCGCTCAGTCTTATAGACTTCCACTGGAGATATAAATAGGATCAAAGGATGCCAAATGCCTACTGAGTACTGTGGCACAATTCCAGCAGCTAGTTTGCGCATGAACGGAACTTACGGAAGGCTTGAAGTAGCTTCATGCATACATCTTCATACTGAGAGAGAGAAAAACTCAGGTGAACGACCTTTTGATGGGAGCAGCAGAAAATATCACCGACGATTCATGCAAGATAAGACATACATTGATCTGGTTTAAGCTTTAAGTGACCCGTCTTGAACCGGAAAACCGCCGGTTGTACCGGTTGACCGGCCTGAGCGGTTCCTTCAAGTCCCGGTTCCGTGGTCTTATGGCACCGGTTACCAGGCGGTCACCGATTGGACCGGCCGATCCGGTTTTCAAAACCTTGCAATTGACAATCCGCATTATTGGCCGTAGTAGCAAAGGATTCATCAACTTATTATAGGATGTACTGTCTGCGTAATTATACCTAAATTGTTATAAATTGTTTTCATGGAGAAATTATTGAATAAAACTAAATAAATAAATTATATATACTATAAAAATAATTTTTATGTTAGATTGAATTAAAAATACAGTATTAGTGGATATCCTTTAATAAAATAATTTTAGAAAAAAATTCAAAGTATTAATTAATTATCAATCAAATATAATTAGTCTGCATAAAAAAATTCAAATAGGAAAATAAACATATTTAATGATACATTTGAAAATGATAAGATGTAAAAGATTTCGTGCTTAACATTTTTCTTTATAGGCAAATAAGATTTTATTAAAAGCTAAAAGAGAATATAAGTAATTTAACTCAGTTAGTTCATCAGGATACATGAGTATTATAAATTTTTTGATATTGTCTTTAAATTTTAATGATAAAAAAAATAATCTAACAGCTTGTGTATAATCACATCCCTTGCTCACTTTCATTGCCAGGCCTAAACGCTTGATTACTAATGGATATGGATATGTTTGAAAGAACACTTCTCATACATTTGATTCAAAATAGTAAATGGTATCAACTTGAGAAGAAGAGGGTTGTAGCCTTGTAGGAATCGAATCCAATTTCAGAAATTGTTATGCTAGTAACAATCATTCCCTTGTCAACCTAGTGACATTAAGCTCCAACTTGAACTTTGCTGAATTATGATCATATTCCATTCCCCTTAAGAGGTTGACCACATGCAACTGTCATCCACTTCCCAACTCCTGAAATTGAAGTGAAGGAAAAATCAGGTAGAAAATTTGATGTCAGCATAGACAGAGTCTGCCAGCCAGATGCAAAAACTACACCAGTGAATTGACCAAGTGACAATCCATAATAATTTACAGAAATGGTGACAATTTTTCTACAATGTGAATATAAAGAAAATTAACAGGAAATGTTAAACATTTTTTTTATTTGGGTATTAATAGCAGCAATAAGGTTTGAATTGAGACCTCAAACAAACTCTCTCATCCCCTCCCCCATTAGACCGACCCTAGTGGGGAATGGGTTCAAGACATGTTAAACATTACTTATATAACATTATCACCAAATTAATAATATCCTTTGCATATATAAGAAGCAATCACCACATACATACACATGAAACCAACAACTTGAATGACACGATAGAAGTAACTATGCAATTACATTGTATCATTGGCTGGATATGGGAGCACTATCTTCAGTAGCCATAGGCTCCACCTGGGGAGCCTTCTTTGCAATTGACTTTGGTATGTCAACATACTCTTGGATGCAACGCTGCTGAGGATGCGACAATAGTATCAGCACATGACGGAATAGAACACGCGCCAACCCCTGTCCACTCTCCAAGATATAACCCTCATATTCACTAACATGTTCAAGTGCCTCTACCAGTGTATCATAAACCTCCTGGGGGCAGTTATCTGGTCCAGGTTTATCATGAAGGTACATAACATCCAAAGTGAAGAGCTTCTGGTTCACAGGCCACTGATGCTTTGGTCGCTCTGATGATCTGCAGTAGAACAAAATCTACAAAGGAGTAGCATATTAGGATTCATAATCATAACCATAATACCATGCTAGTGTTATGTTACTCATAAATTTTAAATAGAATAAACCATCGTTGTTGGTCCCCTATGATGCACAGATAAGATACGTGTAATTTTGAAAGTCATAAAAACAAATTGCAATTTATAAGAAACCATACGTGTAAGCTAAATATTTAGATAAATATAGAAATTCATAAAACATATTATAATAAATATATAATTGCAATTTTGTAAATCCAAGTTAAGAACATAATTATATTGATGTGTAAAGATTAGTGAGCAAATGCAGATGATGACAATGAATGGACTTACGACTCTTAGGATGCGACCCTGAAGACGGGATTTCTTGGCTTCATGAGCGGCAAGACGGAACAAATGAGTGAGATCGGGTTGGCCGGCGGTGGTGGAAGAAGAAGCTGAAAGACCACGCATTGCTGCAATTGTTGACTCAATTTCACTGCTAAACTCTTTCCTGACCTGTAATTAAATATTGTTTGGAAAAAAGAAAGAAAAGCCCTAAACCCAATATAATTGAAGGAGAAGAGAATAGAAAGAAAGAAACCCAAGAGACGATGGTGTTGGAGAGAGTGGCGAAGGCGAAACGGTGTTCGGGGTTGATGGTGAGTTTGGCATTGGCGAAGAGAATGATGGCTTGTTTGATGGAGTCCAAACGGGTGAGGGGTCTGCCATTGGGACCGGTGGCCCCTTTCATTTCGACGAGGCACTGAGGATCGATGTCGACGCAGATAAGAACATCTTCGTTGGAAATTCGCGAGGGTTTCAGACTGTATCTGCTGCTGCTTCCATCACCCCTTCCGCTGCTATCTCCTTCAATTCCCTCCATATCTCTCTCACTCCTAATCTCCGATTGCTGCTTTCTTCTCAAAACTAATCTCATTACACCCTTTGCCTTAATGAATTCGCTTCCTTTTCGGAATTGTAGTATTTATTTAGTTCTTCCCCAATTTTTACACACTAATTAGTAGTAATTAATATGGTCTAATTTATGTAAGTAATTTTTAGTAAAATCGTTTTTTTTTTGTGAGCATTAATGAAATCGTTATTAAAGGCTAACTTAGGGTCTTAAATTAGTTGGGTTTTTTTAATTAGGTTCCTAAGTAAATAAAAAGAATGTGATTTACTCCTTTAAGTTTTTTTATAATTGGGTCCCTAAAATTGTTAGAATTTAACATTTTTTTTTATAGTTTCAACTTTCAAGTCATCATAAGTTAATTATAAAAAAAACAATTTAAAGAATATAACTTCAATGGTTCAATTTCAAAATTTAAAATTTTAAGAATTTAATTACAAATTTTCTAAGACCTTTTGATTAATTTAATCTTATTAATAATGATATTTAATTAGAATCTATTGATAATATTTTTTATATTTAATAATAGACCATTATGTATAGTAAATTAGTTAAATTTTACATATAATAAACTATCCATTATCTTGAGATTTATTTCAACGACATTAAATTTCAAGGTTATTTAAATATTACACTTTACTTCATTTATATCAACTCAATATAACAATATTTTTAATAAATACTTATATAACAATATATTTAACCAAAATTATCGAGTTTGTTAACACTAAAAACCGTTAAATATTTGTGTCACATTCTCATTTTCACCATCTTTACTTTTTCTAATGAATCAAGGGTGTTAAACATGTTATGATCATGACTATCAAGTTTCTAAGGAATTGTTAAACTTGAGATTAATTGACCTTCTAAATAGTGGAATATAATGTTATATCGGAATGTGCTTTTAGCATACATAATTTAAGGAATTGTTACTACTTTACCTCTATTTAAATATCTTGTGAGATTAATTATTAATTTTAAACTAAAAAATACATTGACTTCACAAAAAAACCAAATTAGTCAGCAAGTGAATTGTTAGTCCTTTCGAAAAGTTTTTTTCCCCATTATAAGTCAAAAAGAAACAACACTTTAACAAAGGATATTAATTAGGCAAAATTTGATTTTTGTTACAAATTTTATTGTCGATGAAGGGTTGTATCATTCATTGGAAATTATTACCAATGAAGGATTGTCTCATTAATTTTCTTTGGGCCATTTGGACATGCCACAGTGATATAAGATTTGACAACATAATTGCTTCCTTCAATGAGGTTATCATTTCCATCTTTGTTGTCACTCACCTAGCAAGTTCTTCTTAGACAGCCAAGCTAAAGTATTATGTTGAAGAATTCTCTATCCTTAAATCCTTCACCGTTCCCATTCAACCCCAACTTGCAATTCATTAAGCAAGTTGATTGGTTCCCTCCTGTGCTTAATATCATCAAGTGTAATACTGATGGTTTGGCCAAGGATAATCCCGAATATGTTGGTAGTGATGACATTTTTAGAGATCACAATCGGGTCTGATTGGTTGCTACTCTTGCTCACAACTGGGAGTAGTCTTTGGATTGAATGTGACTCCAACTTAGTGATTCAAGCTTTTAAGAAATCTTTTTTAATCCTCTAATAATTTCGTCATCGCATTTTTTGTTGTAAAATATAGTTTTGGTTTACTCTTGTATCTTTAGGGAAGGAAAAATCGTTCATTGATCTTTAACTAATTATGATATTTATTATACGATTAATTATTTTCAGTGAGATTATATTCCAAATTTTGTCAAGAGTGAATTCCTTCGTAATAGGACAACTCTTTCCAATTATAGATTATGTTAGATTTTTTATTGGGTTTTGGTCTAGTCCCTCAATTTGTCCATCCTTTTCTACACTATCTTTTAATGTTAATTGGTGTAATTTTTGATGGTTTATATGGGTGCCAACTTAGTTAAAATACATACACATCCTTCATAGATGCTACACCAACTTTTTTTAAAAAAATATATATGCCAATTTTTTAAAGGCTCCGAAGTTGTTTGATTAATGTCTCACAATAATTTTTTTTTATCTAAGACCGTGACTGTGGTCGTTTGTAGTTAGTCATATCAAAAGCTGGTTTTGAGCTAACAACAGAAGCTTGACAACTTACCGGCCCACTGATTTTTTCACCAATATGATTCCTAAAATAAATATTCAAGCAAGACACAAAAGAAAGGAATTAGATTGATGTAATTTAATTTCTTATATTTTTATTTCTATTTATGTATCCAAACACAAGCTTAAGAAATTCATGTTAGGCAACACCATTACAAATTAATTTTTAATATAAGAAATTAATAAGAAGATACTATTATTGCAGTAAAAATGAGAAGATACGATTAATAAAAAATATAAGAGGATATAAATACATTTTATTTTGTCTAGGATATGATTTAATGTCGCACCAATCTATATTAAAAATAGTATCTCTAACTTATGAAAAAAAGAAAAAAGAGAATATGATTTAGTGTTTGCAAGTTAGTCATGTTTTCTTTTCACCAAATGTAAAAAAAGAATACATTTTATCAACATTTAATTTTAAGTAATGAAAATTAAAATTTATTGAAAAGAATGCATTTTTTTATAATAAAATTGAAAAGCAATAAGTTTTAGATTTAATTATTATTATTGTCTTCTAATTTATTTTTTAGGTTTAATTTGATAATTTTATTATTAAAAGATTTAATTAAGTTCTCTAATTTTTAAAAATATTTAATTGATCCCTTTACATCTAAAATATTCAATTAAGTCTTTTATTTTTTTAAATTAGTTTAATTTGATTTTATTTTTCTTTTATTTGCTCTAAAAATTTTGAAAAATGAAACTGAATTTGTTTTAAAATGAAATCAAACTGAAGTCGTTTTTTTAAAAAAAGAATTTGATTGAAACTTTTTAAAATAAAAGGATTTAATTAAATTAGTTTTAAAAATTATAAAATCAAATTGAATATTTTAATAATAAAATCATTAAATTAAATTAGAGACTGAAAATTATAATTAAACCTAAATTTGATTCTCAAACTTCCTCAGGAGTAACAACTTTCAAGTTTCACCGCCACCCATCATCGACCCACCTTTTGTAAAGTATCTCCTCAACAACGGCGCAAGGTTAAAGAACAGGAAACACGCGACCCAAATCGTAACAACATTCCAAGCCTTGACATGTTTCAACCGCATGCGAACCACAGCCATATTACCCGTGGGTCTTTTATGGGTGCAGGAAACAAAAAAGGGGTGCAGGAAGGAAGTATTTGCCAAATTAGAGTATGACTAAAAGACAAGAAAATGGGGAGTTTCTGTGAAACGACGAAGGGACCTAAAACGTCGGTACTCGGTGCGGTGTCCTTGGAATTTGGAACACGTAGACGTTGCTTTCATTCTTTTCTTGGTTTGGTTTTGACTTTTTAACTTTACTTCAACTTTGGCAACCAAACACACCAATAAATACTTACACCTCAGAACCCACCCCGTTCGGTTCAACTTTCTTTTCTTTGCCAACACTCCTCCTTTGGTTAGGGGTTTCGATCCCAAATTCCAAATCGGCTCGCCATGAACGCAACCTTATACTCTGCTGCTTTTCCTTCCACGTTTCGCAGTCTCGATCATCGCAATTTCTCAGCGTAAGTTTCCATCTCACCAATTTTTAACGCTCTCACATTTACATTGCACTTCGATTTAACATCAATTTCCTAAAACCTTCACCAAACCCTAGTTGTGTTCTCCGCATCTTTCTTAATTCGACTTGTGACTTGTTATGATCATTTCTTATTGAATTTCGCCGCCTTAGTCGTTCTATACAGGTTTTCGTAATGAAAGGTGGTGGATGAGGCCACTTTTCATGAAATTGTTACTGCGGTTCCACGGTTAGGTACTATCCTGGATGCCTGCTACATGCAGTAACATTGGCAGCTTTATCAATTGTGGGTTCATACGGCTACACACAACTTGTGTTTTGGCAGTTTTATCAATAAATATTTTTTGGCTTAAAAAAAAAAAACACAAAAACTGAGTCAGCCATTCAATAATGTCATTTTTCTTCTCTCTCTCTCTCTCTCTCTCTCTCTCTCTCTCTTGTGAATGTCTACCTGCAGCAAACACTGGTTTCGGATTTATCACTTGTAAGTAGAGTTCGCTAACTGAAATGCTTGGTCACTCTTTATTTTCAGGTCATGTTCGGATATCCAAATTCCTAGCTATGTTGATTGCCATTCAAATTCTAATAAGTCTACATCTCAAGCGTCTTTGTTTTTGCGTTCTGATTCCACCAATAGAATAAATGTCGTGCTTGGTGGACCACTTTGTGTGAACCCCTCTGGCAGGAGAAACCTAGTTGGTCCGGCTTCTTATTCTTTGGAGACGAGTGCTTATGATGTGGCTTCTTTAGAATCTCCTTCCCTTGTCGCTGAAGAAAAAGTTGGTGTGCTGCTTCTCAATCTAGGAGGACCAGAGTCATTGAATGACGTTCAACCTTTTCTGTTTAATCTTTTTGCAGATCCTGTATGTTAGTTTGTTTTTGTGCTTTTTCTACTGTTGATTTTTTTTCTTTTCCTGTTTCTGTAAATTCCATGTTAGCATTAGTACATTTTCATATGATTTGTATGCTAATGTGTTTCTTGTATTGACATAGGATATCATTCGTCTTCCAAGGTTGTTTCGGTTTCTCCAGCGACCATTGGCAAAATTGATTTCTGTACTTCGGGCTCCTAAATCCAAGGAAGGGTATGCTGCTATTGGTGGTGGCTCTCCTTTACGCAAAATTACAGATGAGCAGGTGGAGTTCAATCTTTTTGGTTTTCCCATTATCTGCTTTGTGGAACTTTTTATCTTTCCACAACAGGAAACTTTTTTGGCCTTTTCCTGTTACATTCCATAAAAAATCCATGTACTGGTAATATGCTGGAACTGACTAAGCTTTTATGGTTCGTTGTCCATGTGCAGGCACTTGCAATTAAAATGGCTTTGGAAGCAAAGGGCATCTCTTCAAATGTCTATGTTGGGATGCGGTACTGGTACCCATTTACTGAAGAAGCAATTCAGCAAGTAAGTTCTCTTGTTTTTTGTCAAACGTTGTCTTTCTGCTTATTCCCATCATACATCCATTTTCTCCTTTCATAATTAAATCACATACAGAATAATTAATCATGAATTACATTATTTATTCTGAGCTCCATTGTATCACCTTAGACATGAGACTAAAATCAAAATCTTGTCTTGCGTGACAGATTAAGAGGGACAGAATAACAAGGCTTGTGGTCCTACCCCTTTATCCCCAGTTTTCTATATCCACAACTGGTTCAAGCATCCGTGTTCTAGAGCATATATTCAGGTACTGCTTATTGGCACTTTGTGAATGCTCTTGGGTGATTCAAGGTTTATTCTTAATCAACTGATATCATTTAATTGTCAGGGAAGATGCCTATTTGTCCAAGCTTCCTGTTTCCATTATAAACTCTTGGTATCAACGAGAAGGTTATATTAAGTCAATGGCTAACTTAATTCAGAAAGAGCTCCAGAGTTTTTCTGAACCAAAAGAGGTGGATTATTCTTGTTGAATGCTTTCAACATGGTTCTTACATAAATTGAAGGCTATGTGATGTATTTTACTCCAGTCTGAATCAGGGCGTATCATGTTTTTTCTATATATTAGGTAATAATATTTTTCAGTGCCCACGGCGTACCTGTCAGTTACGTTGAGGATGCTGGGGATCCATACCGAGACCAAATGGAGGAGTGCATCTTCTTGATTATGCAAGAGTTGAAAGCTAGAGGAATTAGTAATGAGCACACTCTTGCTTATCAGGTTTGTTTTGAATTGAAATTTCATATTTAATTGCTGGGTTGTATTCTTGCTTTCTATGGTGTACTTTTTATTTTTCTGATATCATACATTTTTGTTGGATGAATTTCCAGAGTCGAGTGGGTCCTGTACAGTGGCTGAAACCATATACAGATGAAGTTCTCGTTGAGCTTGGCCAAAAAGGTGTGAAGAGTCTTTTAGCTGTTCCAGTGAGGTACATTATTATCGATTTTTTACGCTTGTTGATTTAAATTCTCAGGCATCTGCATTTTTTATAGTACGTTACCTGTTACATCATTGTTGCAAGTTGTGAATATCCCAGAGAGTAAAAGAAATCTTGTCTTCTTCTATCCCAGCTTTGTGAGTGAGCATATTGAAACCCTTGAAGAAATTGACATGGAGTACAAGGAATTGGCTATTGAATCTGGCATCAAGAATTGGGCACGTGTACCTGCCCTTGGTGTTAACCCTTCCTTCATTACAGATTTGGCAGATGCTGTAATTGAAGCTCTCCCGTCAGCAACAGCAATGTATGCACCAACCGGCACCTCTGAAGATGTTGACCATGATCCAGTTAGTTATTTTATCAAGATATTCTTTGGTTCAATCTTGGCATTCATCTTGTTCTTGTCACCCAAAATGATCATGGCATTCAGGAATCATGTCATTTAGAAGAATTAGAAACTGCTTGCTGAATTCAATATGCAAGCATATAGATGAAGCCTATTGATAGCAACAATACTTGGATTTTTTTGTCAATTGTTTTACTCATTTCAACCTCTACTGTATAACATCAAAGAGCTATGAAAAAGCAATTTTCCGCAGAGAACTTGCACCTCGGCTTAAAGAGGATTCAAAGAATAATTGTTGACCAGGGATCTATTCAAGAGCCAAGAGGCATTGTCTCGATCTCCGATTTAAACCCGAACAAGTTTTTGATTTTTGTATATTATTTACTTAGACTTTTTCGACATTTTAATATCTGCATAAACTGTTTAATTATTGAGCAATGTTTCTTTCACACGCCAGAAGAATGGGGTATGAAATGGATGAAAAGAGAGAATTAGAGAAAGGGAGGAGAAAAAAAAAAGTAAGAAATGTGACAGTGACAACTTGCATTTCTTTTTCATATTTGGCCAGATTAAATCACTCCTTATGGTTATGCAAAATGCAATTTCTTATCAGATAATTCTAGCAATTGTGGATAAATTTTTTAAGTATTTTTTCTTCAAGTTGAAAAATAAATTGAGGGAAAGAGAAAAATATGAAATTCTTGATTTTTAAATGAAATTTAGAATTCTTGAATTTTAGTTAATTAAAATTTATTTCAAAATTCTTAAATTAAAATTCCATTTAATAACATACCCTAACAACAAATTACAGTCCAGAAAAATTTTAAATCCGCTGTATTATTTTCCCTTCTTAAAATTGTCTAACCAAACCCGCCTTTGTGTTCTCTTTAAAGTAAAATAGAAAGAAAGGGAAAGAGGAAAAAAAATGATGGAATGATAATAAATAAAAATTTAAAAAAAAATCGTTATTTAGATGGATAAAAACAAGGGGAAAAATCACTTGTTTAGATGAACCTAGAAAAAACTAGATGAAATACACTAAAGATAATGAACATTTTAAATTCTTGTCACAAGTTCAAATAAGCTTCCCAACTAGTTTTTTCAGTCGCCTCCAAAATGAGTTTTTATTTAACCGTACAAGATACTCAAAAAGTAAAAAAAAAAAAAAAAAAAAAAAAAAAAAAAAAAAAAAAAAAAAAAAAAAAAAAAAAAAAAAAAAAAAAAAAAAAAAAAAAAAAAAAATCAATACATCATTTCTTCCATCTAAACAATGCAATGCTATATAGGTGTCACTAGTACAATAAACGGTGAAACACTAAAAATCGTCTGAGAAGGGGAGGGGAAGGGTGGCAAAAATATCAAGGCGATGCTTTAGCAATGGCACTCTGGGGTGCCTGAGCATTCCCATTGCCATCACCAGTATATGCTGGAGTCTGTGTATAACCAGCACCATAAGAACTGTTGCTGTATGAAGGTGGTGCCTGACCATAACCAGGCTGGCCACCCTGAGGAGCACCATATGTTTGAGGACCGTACCCTGGTTGCACTACACCACCATAACCAGGCTGTGATTGATTGCCATAAGCTGCTTGGGATGTAGGGGGAACCCCATAACCTGGCTGAGGAGTTCCTTGAGGTGGGTAGTTGGCAGTGTTTGAACAGGGCTGTTGGTTGGTAGGATAACCTTGCTGTGACACGGCAATCGGTTGGGCAGAAGGAGCTTGGGCTGAATCTCCCTGTGCTGCATAGTTTGCCGTGTGGTCCTCTTGTGCCGGGTTGCTTTCACTACCATAGCCTTGCTGCTGATCATATGTAGGTGGCTGCCCATACCCTGATTGTGATTGCGCATTATATGCATTATAGCTGTCCTGTGCATAACCCTGCTGTCCTGATTGGTTATAACCAGAGGAAGGTGGCTGACTGTAATTGTATGCAGAGCCATCAGCTGGAGGTGCAGGACCCCCAGGATTTTGTAGTTGCTGTGGCTGTTGACTATAGTAATAATAACCACCACCATGAGTAGACTGTTGGTGAGGTGGTGCAGTAGACTGGTCCCAATTGGTGGAATATCCACCAGGTTGCTGGGGAGGATAGCCTGTATATGGTTGCTGAGGCATGTTATACTGGGGTGATGGACCAGAGTATGCTCCAGGTTGCACATAGCCATAACCAGGTTGCTGCGTTGGAGCAGGAGGAGCCCAGTTAGTCGGTGGTCGAGATTGGTAACCTTGTTGAGGATAACCACCAGACATTGCAGGATTTCTAACACGGTTCTGTGGAGACAAAGATTGAAACCAAAAATGAAAAGTGTGAATTCAACCAAGGTTCCACATGGTACAAAGTATACAACGCAACAGATGCACACACATACCCAGGATAAAGTTACACAAATAAAAATCAACATATAACGAACACAAGATAAAGGATATATGTCTTGCATTAACATTTAACATATTGCAAACAAGATCAGAAAGGGATATAAATAACTACATACCGTACCAGTTCGTGATAAAACTGAGTTACTCCAGCAGAAGAACACCCTTTACCAATTCGAATTGAATGGGTACAAAAGGAAGCACAGACCATAGAAGCAGACAATATTTATTGCATTAAAAGGGTAATCCCTCATAGTATCTCAAAATATGCAAGATCTTATTCCAATTGCTACACTATATAATATGTCATTCATAATCATATTAATTCAACAAGAGACTCTGGACTACAGATATTTCGGTGTATAAGATGGAGCAATCCTAAATGCAAAAATACAGACTGCCAAGACAACTTCTATGTGCTCCCATGTACATCCTCTTAACCTTTCCTTGACCCAATCTAATAGATCAACCTCAAAAGGATCATCAAAGAAAAGCAAATAAAATTAAATATTATTTTAATGGAACGGGAATTTAAAATAGGGGTAAAAGGCCTGTAACATATTTACTACGTGCACCTCAAATTTCACAAAAGATTATAGTTAAATGACACAAGAATAAGAAAAAAGAAGAGAAAATCACATAAGAAATGTACGACCCATTACACACGTCAGAAACAACATAACTTGTTAGTTGAAACAACTATGATTTAAAATGGATAAATTAAATGGATAAAATAATAGTATAGGTAAAAACTTAAAGTGCTTCACAATGGGCAAATTTCAGGTTGATATGCCAAATGCAAGTCCAGCATAAGACACAAGGAAAAATACTATTTCAAGTAAATGAAGGTTTTTTTTTAGGAGTGAACTGAAAAGCACAAATGGTATAGTTGAAAAGGATTTCAACACAATAATTCAATATTCAGTCTAATAATGACACTTTATAGAGTGAAAAATATTAATAGGAGACTTACTGCCCGTGATAATAAATATCAAAACTGAGATTTAGAACCATACCAGGGCATGCTGAGGGAACACCAACAAAGGGATTCATGTTGGTGTCACCAATGGTCCAATAGACACTATAACCCTACAATAGTCCCAATAACAAGATTAGTCATAGGATACACAATTAATAAGCATATTCCATTGTTGAACAGGCTATAATCCCAATGAGTATCCACTAGGACAAAAAAATTGCAATAATACAGTAGCCTTCATGGCCCCAGGAACCTAAACCCCAAAAATGATGAAAGACCCACCTCACCAAAGCACAGGGCTAAGAGCAAAAACTTTACCACAGTTAAAACAGTCTTTGCAAGAGCTTGGTATCTTGGTCAACAAAACTGAACAATGCAATTCTCAAATATTCCCACCAATGTCCTCAGTTTGTGGTTATAAAAAGAGATAATGAGCTAGACATATTATCTACTTATATAGCAGACAACAGATATACACACACAAAAAAGACGCTGTTAGCAAGTCAGAATTAGAAAGACTCTGAAAGTTTATGACCATCAACAGAAGCCTAGACTAAACTAAAAAATATATTTGTGCATAGTGCATATTACTATTATATCAATATGGCTAATTGAACAAGACAACATGCAGTTGTCAACACCATAATATATCAAATAAATAAAGGTTACTGTCGTGGTCAGTCTCCCTAATCATATTTCCACTCAGTGAGTGAATGCAATTGGAGATTAGACGCAGAAACACCATAACAGCCATTAGCAATTTAATGTATATTCTACCTTTGTGCATTATTTTTTATAGTAGTCTTGAAACAACTACACAAAATGAAACTATGCACTAATTTTCTTCTGAGAACAATACAATAAGTAACAGAGGTACAATCAATAAAGATGTATCGTATAAGTTCATTAATAATGGTCATGATATGATGCAATACCATAAAAAAAAAAATATGACGCAACAGGCAATCACAAGCACACAGTATTCATCTAACAATCACATAAAGCATGGACATAAATTCACCTAGTTTGATCAAACATTCAAGATTATTAGATTTCTACAATATACAGAACACAAAACCCAGTAGAAAATCCACAATTTTTAACACTAAATTAGACTTGGCACAAGGCAGGCAAACATGCTAAGCTAAATGTAACAAAAAGAAAGTGCCCTTAACATACATCGCCACTGATGACCTGATAAACCAACTGCTTTGCAGACTCAATTTGCTCAGGAGTACCATCAATTTTTAGTGTTCTTTCAATTGATGTGTCACCCGGGGGAAGATGCAGAGGTATCACCTGAAAAAATACAAAATATTAGTGAAAAGCAACAGACTATTTTCAAATTAGTAGTAATCACAAGGCCACAATAAAAAAAAACCATAGCAACTAAATCAAAGCTAACTAGGGTTTATCACCTACATCTAACACACAATGAAGACAGCAATATAATATTTATCACTTAGAAGTGAAAACCTGAATCTGTGCTCCAGTAGAAGCTTGCATATTCTTTATAGTTTCTCCACCTTTGCCAATTATAAGGCCAACCTGAAGATTCACACAACAAACCATATCAATCCCCAAACACACTGGATAAAAATTTATCCTCAATAAAGAACACACCAATAAGATAAAACACTGTACAAAGCATAATAAGTTTATACATGTCTCCTTTCCACACCTTTTTATTTGGGATTTTCATGACAAATTCATCCGACCCAGCTTGTCCGGTGAATCTTCGAGTAACAATGCCAGAACCCCCAGATTCAGCCTGGTACAGAAACAACTCATCAGGAAACATTACATCAATATCTAAGATAATTGAACAAAATCCTAACCAAAGTGAATAACGTGCGATACCTCAGCAAGAACTTCATTGATGAGTTTCTCGGCAGAGGAAATTGCTTCAGGAGTGCCCATGAGCTCAACCGTCCTAGTGGAAGAATTAGGGTCCGCATCAATATCACGAGTAATTTGAATTTTGGCACCAGACTGCAACTGGAGATACTTAATAGTCTCTCCGCCTTTACCAATAATCACACCAACCCTGCCATTGGGGATATCAATCTTCTTGCTGGAACCTTGGTGACCGTAGGAGACGGGAGGAGGAGATACGGAATACTGAGGCTTCAAATCTGCGTTCATTCACCGAAATCAGAGTATAAAAACCCTAACCTAGAAGCGAAGAAGAGGGAGGGATAGTTATTAGTTAGTTAGTTAGTTACCGAGAGAATCGAAGCCGGTGTCGGGTTTGGGACGCTTGGCGTCGAGGGGCAGAGGAGGAGCGGCGCTGAGGAGGCGTGCGGCGACTTCCTGAGCACGCTGCTTGGCAAGCTCGATGCCGGAGGGTTGGTCTTCGTACTTGCGCTTGAGGGGCGCGGAATCGGGTCCCGATGAGTACTGTGCTTCCTCCGCCATTGCCACACTCGCTACTCAGTGGAAGGGAGGGAGAAATATGAGATATTTTGCTTTCCCTGTGCTCTGCAAATGCAACGCCAACCAAAATAATAAAGCCCGTCTTCGTTTGTGTGGAAAAATAATTGAAATAGAGAAAAATGAACATAATATTAAACTTTCTACAACTGTTTGTATAAATAATTTAATTAAATCTTTTTTTAATGATCAGCTTTTATTAAACGCATAAAAATATAATTTTTTCTTATATATGGTATGAAACATTTTTGTTATTTATTTACGATTTAATGTTAATATTTTCAAAATATATTTTAAAAATAAAGAATTAAATTTATATTAAATATACTATAGAAGTTAACAAATATATAAATTTAAGCAAAAAAATATTAATGTATCATTTAAAATTAATGCCATATTTATTCTAATATACAGACAAATAGATTTTTCTTGTATAGTTAGGCACAATTTTATTAATTAATTGATAATTTTAAAATTAGTTTATAAAATATAAAGTAAATTATATTCGTATTTTTTTAGTTTTTTTTTCCAAATTGTATATAATACTTCTTCCTTTTTTATAAATTACTTCTACTCTCTTCTGTTACAATCTTTAACTAACGTCAATGTCTAGGGAGCCAGATACAACGGTGATGATTGCTGGAGTTACAACGAGGGACGAGGAGGTGGTGGAGGTGGATATGGTGACGGTGGAGGCTATAGTAGTAGCGGCAGCTACGATGGTGGTGGTTACTTCGATAGGAGTGGGTGCATCCGGACGTTGTGTTGGTGGACGAGAATGACGATGAGGAGAAAGAGATGATGATGCCATTGGAGATTGGAGGAGGAGAAGGAGGTGATGGTTTAAATGAAGAAGAGTTATTGAAGAAGATAAAAGTTATATGGCACTATCTGATTCATGGGAGTGAGAGCCAAGGACACAACTGTAGGAGGTTTTCTTCGCGTTGTAAAATCCAAGATGTTATTTTGAGAAAGAAGATGAAGATATTTTAGATATAAATTTTATTAAAAGTCATGTAACTAACATGTGTCTACTTTCTGTTAAATTATTAAAAAGTGTTTAAGAGAGAGAGGATTTCAGTGTAATATTAGTTAAACAATTAAGGAATTTTTTGTAGCATGTAAAAAATGAAGGGGACTGGATACAATTTGAAAAAAACATAAGGAGTGAGTGAAATTTACTCTAAAATATATTAAAAAAAACAAAATTTTAAAATATATATGTTAACATAATATATTGAGATTGATAAAAGTATTTATATATAAAAATAACAATAACAATTTATCTCTTATTATAAATTATTTTCAGTATTTCTATATATTTATAAATCTTTATATTTTATTTATTATATTTTTATACAAAATATTTTTAAAGTAACTAAATTAAAATACATAGTTTAAAATTATTTAAAACTTTATTATATGTTACTCGTGAATTTTAGCTATTCAATTTTTGTTTATTGTATTTTTCTTTTATGCATGCAATATGGTAAATTGAATTTTATATATTACAAATAATTAAAATCATAAATGTTATGTTATTTATAAGAAAAATTAAGTCGCGTTATTTTATATGAAAAAACTTAAACAATGGGGTTAAAACTATTATTTAAGAAAATAATTTTATGTTTACCAATAATTTAGAGAGAAAAAACATTTTCATAAAATATTATCTCAAATTAAAATGACCCTCACATTTCAAATAATCCTTGCTAAATTTCATTTCCCATGGCAACCAACCACTTAATTTTACTTGGTTAAGTTCATTTGATGATTTTATAACTATTTTATAAAGAAATAAAGAGGAAAGAAAAAGAAGGAAAAATTTAATCCAGTTCACTCATTTAATTCAAAAAATAATAAAATAAAAAGGAAGGGGGCGGGGAATAGTTCGTTCATTTGGTACAAAAATAAATGAGGGAAAAAATTTTAACTACTTCCCTGATTTGATACAAAATTTTGCAAGAAAAAAAAAAAAAAAGAATAATACGGAGACCAAAGTCCGTCCCTCCTCCCTTATTTTTGCTTCCTTTCCAAAGGAGTAGGCACTTAATAATAAATGCAAACATTAAACTGTGTAAACGCTTTCTTTGTATTAATTTCTTTTTGAAGGGCGAACGGTGAGGGGGTTGAGGAAAGGAGGTGCGGAAAGTACAAGGTATAAAAGAAACCTTCAATTCAAAATTATTATTTATTGAAACGCCATTAATCAGGAATAGGCGAGACTGAAATTGGTCCAATGTAAAAACTGTAACTTACAAACCAAACATGAGTCATTCAGAAATTGTTTACACTCTCAGGTACAGATTAAGCATTAACAGATAATAATAAACATCCATGATTCAACCTCAAATGGGCCTGAAGCCCCGTAAAAGCAGCAGCACATAAAACATTCAGAAACTGTGACAAAGTATTATACGGACACAATCTCCATCTAACATGGGTGCTTCTTAGCAAGGTAAACTACCATGTATTTGCTTATTATAAAATAGCTTCGATGCCAAGAAAATAAACTGAATCGACCTCACTTTGTCCACCAATGGAGGAAGTCTTTGCGCCTATTGATCTTTTTCTGCAGCTGGAGGAGTCCATACAGCAAAGCCTCAGCAGTTGGAGGACAGCCTGGAACATATATGTCAACAGGAACAATCCTGTCACATCCCCGAACTACGGAGTAAGAGTAATGGTAGTATCCTCCTCCATTAGCACAACTTCCCATTGAGACGACCCATCTAGGCTCAGGCATTTGGTCATAAACCCTGCAGGAATTGTAAATTTAATTAACTTAGTTTCGCTATGTCTAAAACAGAACATGACTAAAGTTCCAAGGCAAAAACCATAACAAATTAACAATAATAATAATCATATAGGAAACAAGGAATTTCAGAGGGAAGAGGAGATAGAAAAAGGGTGTGAGAATTAATTACTAATGTTTCATGAACATCTATTGTAGAAAATACCAAAACCAAATAGATGAGGCATTACAATGGATGTAACTGCCAGCATCATGATATATGTTATTAGGATTGTAAAAAAATAATTTAGACCTCAAATGAAAAAATTCTGACAATTGAACTTTTTTTATTTTATTTTTAAAAAAAGGTTGCAGAGTCTTGCAAGTGGTACAACAAGCTGGCTAATGTTCCAGAACAAAACTTATAAGGGGCAACTTGGAAGAACTTGCGGAGAGTTTATTTGAGCATATGGAAACAACTAACAACTCTCATAAACTATATTTAGCTTATTCCTATAGGTTTCATTTCATGAACAACTTTTATTGAACTTAGGCTTAATTAAGCTGTTTACGAAACACATCCACGATATAGAGATAAGGAACCGATAATCTGTGTTATAGAAGAGTATAGAAATTAACAATTGATATACTCTTGTACTCCTTTTCTGTAACAACAGAAGCAACTTAAAACCCTTGTTTATACTTTGTAGTTACATGACATAACTGATAACTCAGAATGTTCAAACCTCTCACCCAATGCAATAAATCATTATCCACATTAGGAAGTCTTTTGACATGCATCATCATTCAATCAAATTGATTTCTATAGCAGCATATAAATAAACACAGAGAAAAGACTCTTTATTAGCCACCCACCTATTACTTAGGTGTATGTTAGGAAGAAAGGAAAGGGTAGCAAGGAATTAGTCTAGGGGAGTCTGATTCTGTTAGTGATACAGAATAAGAGGAAATGTTTAGTTCAATTGAGAAGGTAAGAAGCAAGCCTCTCAAAGAACACCTACAGCGTGTGTCATTTCCCTTTTTGTTTCAATGTTCATCTTCAGTATTTTGTGATCCTTATCCGGTACTGGTATCAGCATTAGCAGAATAAAGAACTCAACAAGGTTTCTTCCTTAAAACAGTATCCTAGTTCCAGTTTCCTACCCGTACTAAAGTCAAAGTAAGCCAAGGTTACATCACCTCAAATAAAACAAACAAAACACATGGCAATTAGCAAGATCAAATCTCCCTGAAATGCAATTTAGTCTCAGAAGCCCTCAATTAACAGACATTCATTCATCTCATTCAAAATTTCCTCAACAGCCTCCAAATGGAATATTATTATTTATCCACACACAAACAAAGCAAATCAGTGCATCGAATGAAAAGGAATAAAAATAGGGAAGTAAAAAACCCTAGAAAAGGGAAAGAGGGAATACTTGCGAAGAGCGGGAGCCATCTTGTTAGTGAGAGTGCCGGCGACGATCATGCAATCAGACTGGCGAGGGCTGGGCCTGAAAATGATGCCGAAGCGGTCGAGATCGTAGCGGGAGGCGCCGGTGTGCATCATTTCGACGGCGCAGCAGGCGAGGCCGAAGGTCATGGGCCAGATGGAGCCGCGGCGGGCCCAGTTCATCAGATCGTCCACCTTCGAGATCACGAACTCCGCCGCCTTCGAAACGCCGGCGGGAGAGGAAGCGGACGGAGGCGGTGGCGGGGCATATGGTGTAGGCGTGGCTGTGGATGCGGATGCGTTCAGAGATGGGAGCGTTGTGTGGAGTGAAGCTACCCTTCGAGGGGAAACCAGCTGAGGGAAGCGTGAAGAGGCTCGACTCAGAAGAGCCATAGTGATGTGTTGTTGCTGTGAGCGAAGGAATCGCACCCAAGTTTCAGGACTCTCTCTCTCTTCTGTTTACGGCGAAAGCCCAACCTTTTTCTATTTTTTGGAAAAATGTAGAGACATCGTCGACAAAAACTAAACCATGCTACGTGGCTGATTTCGGCTTCATTCTTTCATTTTTGTTCCTAAGTTAGTTAATTGATTTGGTATTAAATAAATACTTAAAAAGGAATTTAATTGAATTTAGAGTTGGGAATTTCCAAGCTTAGATTTATTTTTTCTTATTTTATTTTTCAGTTTCTATGTTTCTAATAATGATTACAAAAATAATGTTACGAAGACAATAAAACCATATTTTTTTAACAAAAAATCAACTAACTTTTTGAAGGGCATAATCTATTATGTACCTTGTTTTAAAAAAATCACAGCAAGGCAAGGCACATAACTTGTTAAATTATTTTTTCAAAAAAAAAAAGTTGGATTACGCAAAAAAATATTCATATATTTGACTAAATGGAAATTTTACAAATATTTTATTTTTTACCTATCAAATTATTTAATTCAAATCCTTCATCTATCTTTTACTCTCTTTTATCTCTATCAAATAATCTCACTCTTCACCCTCTTTCTTTCATTTTTTTTTTTTATCTCTTTTCGTTCTTTCCAAACAAAGCGTAAGTACAACTTGAAAGACATATAAAAAAGAATGATAAATTATAAAAATTTAAGGATATATTTAGTAAAGAGGGATGAAAACAAATGAAATAATGAAAATAAACGGAAAAAAAATAAAGAGTGTAAAATAAAGTGATTTAATAGAGAAAAAAATGTTTCTATTTGAATTAAAATAATTTGATATTTAAAAAAATATATGGATAAGAAAAGATAATTGATTATGCAAAATCAATTAGGTACATCATGTGTTGAACCATGAGAAACTCACCTTTTTATCTCTTTTTTTCCGTCACTCTTTTTCTCTTCCATAATAACAGGTACGGTCTGT
The DNA here is from genome assembly GCA_007407185.1 of Glycine tomentella. NCBI lineage: Eukaryota > Viridiplantae > Streptophyta > Magnoliopsida > Fabales > Fabaceae > Glycine > Glycine tomentella. Next base: position 128,619 of record PYAF01003099.1, read on the forward strand.
TTTCTATTATCATCCCATTTCATCTCATTTTGGGTAAAAGTTTTACCTTATGAGACCCACACTCTTTTTTTTTTTTTTTAAATTACAGTTCCAATTAATCTCTAATAAATACTTATCTCACAACATTAATTCTTAAATCATCCAAATTCAATTGTATCTCAATTCATTAAAGGTAGGGATGAATGTTGTGAGATGAGTGCTTTGCCCTCTTTACGCCTATATTTCATGGGTGATTCTAATTTTCAACCGCCTGAGGGAATAAAGGTATGTTGACTTTTCAGTTTTCACTTTGTTTTTATTTTAACATTTTCTACCATGCGAGATGATTAAGCTACACTCCATTGATTTTTCTTTGTCATCTCCTAGTTCAAATTCTTGATGAACCTAAAATGTCTATGGTTTTTATTTAGTTTACAATGTGTGAAAGAAAAAAATGTGTAAAGATAGAAAAACAAAAAATAAAGGAAACAAGATAAGGGAAGAAAGTATAAATTTAAGAATTAATTAACAGTTGGCGTCTAAGTTGCGTACAGTAGTTTCCAGGAAGTAGTGTACATATCATCGGGATTGGGTTTTAATAATAAATGTTCGGAACTCAAAACAAGTAATGGCTTATTGAAATTTGCAACCTGCGTGCTCTGAGATCGGCACCATGCTGATTTTGAGCGTTTTGAGCGATTCGACTTGGACTTCTCGTTATTAATGACTTCTCTTAACAATGCATCACTGAATCTCTGGTGCATTCGTGGACCATTTAACTTGTACCGTAGATTTTGAAAAACAAATCGCCCTGATTAAAATATCAATTTGGTATGCTTTGGAAAATACTAGTACTACTCCCATGCAAGTGATGCAACACAACACATTACACAATACACATATTCAGACTCGATGTCATTCCTTTTAATTGGTATTTGGTGGCTGCTCCCTCTGCTACTGTCATTAGATCAATTGGGCTTTGCGATGGAATCGCTTGAAGCTATTGGTGATGGTTTTTTTTTTTTTTTTTTTTTTTTTTTTTTTTTTTTTTTTTTTTTTTTTTTTTTTTTTTTTTTTTTTTTTTTTTTTTTTTTTTTTTTTTTTTTTTTTTTTTTTTTTTTTTTTTTTTTTTTTATAAGTAAATGTTAGTTTAATAAATTTGTTAAGTGTCATGGGAGGTTCAAACTCGTCACCTCTTATTCCTTTCTTTCTTTACCTTTTTTCAACCAACCTTATAACGGCTCGTGCCTCTTCTCAGACAAATAAATCACACAGCCATTCTGACAAGGAAACTAATGAGAAAAGAAGCTTAAGGAAAGAATTGCGCCATAGGTAACGAACTCAGTGAAATCTAGCTTATATCAGATTTTTACTCCATGCAAGCTAAACCCGACGCTAAAAAACGATTCAGCAATTTTTATTTTCATAAGGATTAGATTGTAAATTAATAAAATATATATGACATATTCCTTAACCACCGGTGGACTAACTTAATCACCTCATGTTTTAAAAAATTATTTTAGGAGTTTTTCAATTTGATTTTTTAAATAATATAAAAACTTATTTCAAAAGAATTAATATTTGAAAAATAATCTATGTTCAAAATTAATATTTTAAAAGTTTGTTTAAGATAGTTAATTTTGTTTGAATTAAAAATAATAATTTTAAAATGTAATTAAAATGCTTTTTAAAACTTCGAAATCTTACACCAAAAATAAATATATTTATTTTGAAAAATAAAAGTTGTTTTTTTAAAAAACGTAGAAATCTTACACCAAAATGGGCTACCAAGTACCATAGCTAGAGAAAAAAGGCCATCAAGCAACAATAGTTATAGTTAATATACGGCAGAGCAATAACTTACATTTAAAAAAAAAAGATTTATAGTTAAATTTAAATTTACGTGGTAGCTAAGATTTGACCTACCACATCTTCCTTTCATTTTAAAATGCTTTTTTAGATATTTTCTACATATTTATAACCATTGTTAAAAAGATTGTCTCTTATAAACATTTTCATGTGAACCAAGACTCTGACAATGTAGAAGTTTCTCAACTAAAAGGGCAAATAAATTAAGAAGGCTTGAAAATGAAAGTTAACTTTGAAAAGTTTGATATATTTATCTAGACAATTTAAATTCCTAAGAATGATGGTGAGGTCAAATTGATTAAAGATCCGCATCCTATTACAAAGTCTGTCCAAATCTTCAGTGAATAAAAATTTATTTATTTATTTCAAATGTATGATATTGTTAAATTTTTTAAAATAAGTTTTACATTTTTTATATAGTAATTACTTCTTTTATTTTCCTAACGAATGAAGAGAACATATATTGTAAAGGCTCACATTCAAAACCAAAATACGCGATTGGTCCAGAAAAAAATAAATAAATAAATAAAAGAAAAGCGGGTCCATGGTCCATGTCGACAAGGGCAGTGGGAGGCAATTTAAATTAATAGTATGAAAGAAATAGCATTATTTGAAAGAATAAAGATACATCATACATATGAATTATTTTACATTTTAAATACTTTATTAATTAATATCTTTATTATTTTTATTCTCTTTGTATATTTATTTATTTATGTAAGTGTAAGATAGCAAATGAGAATATGGGGTGTATAAAATATTTTCCTGTTAAAAAAAAAAAAAGGAAAGGAGAAGCAGAAAAAAATGTGAAGGAAAAAGATGTCGGCTTGGGAACTATGGTTAAGCGAACCAGAGTGTGGGGTTAAGAAAGCAAGTGTTAAATGCGTAGCGCTTGAATTGAATTGGCACGGGGTTGAGCGTCGGTGACTCGTGCGAAACAAGCAGAGAATGGACAGAGAGAGAATTTGACACATACTGGTACTAACAGAACTGCTATAAAAGCAAGAATCAAGGGAGAGAAAGGAATGGAGTGTAGTGTCTGAGAGTGGTAACACATTATTCTCAACGCTACTGAGAGTGAAATGCCGGATTCAGTGTCGGTGGATATGGAAGCCATCTCTCCTTCACCAGAGGTACGTAACCAACGCCTTCAACTCAATTGCTTCCTCGCTCGCTTCATTAAGCAAATACGACATTCTTCTTTTGCGTTTCATCTACTTGCACTGCTATATATCACATAATGTTGTTGCGTTTGCTTTAGAACTTTCTGAATTCAGTCAAGTAAGAAATAATAGGATTATGCGCTTTCTTTAGTTTCTGTGTTAGCGGTTATTAATTCTTCACTTCTCAAAACGTAGATGTTTTCGAGTTAGTGAAGACATTATTATTCTAGCTAAAAAAAATTTAATTCTTCTTTTATTGTCTTACTTTCTATTACTGGTAAGATTCTGGCACCTGCGGATTAATATAGTTTTTTAACCTCTTCGCATGCGGAAAGTTTTGCACTTTTCTGTTAACTTCAATTTTATTTTTTTTTCTCTTTGAATGAGAACTCTAAAGGGCCAGAGGATTTACACGCTTCCGTTACCCATGCTGAAAGCATACATGTGGTTGAATAAAGAATGATTATTTATTTTGCCCCTTTTTCTTGTTGTGTAAACATGAAGGAGATGGTTTTTCAGGTTCATATTTGGTTTTCTGTCTATTCTTGCTAACGAGCTGCTGAGATATTTTTGCAGGAACATATAATAAGAACTCGTCATGGTTTTGTCTCCGTTGCTGTGTATGGGGACCAGGACAAGCCAGCGCTAATCACGTATCCTGATTTGGCTTTAAATTGTAAGTTAAATGGATTTTTTACTTTTTCTGTATGATTCTTCTTCGAGCTAATGAGTACCCTTAGGCCATGATTAACGTCATTTTAATACACTTTATTGCATGCTTATACTTCAAAAAGAATTATTAAATCATTTTGTGTTTTTAATATAATAAATGTTTTATTTTCTATTATTAATTTTTAGATTTAGTTTCTTTACTAGCTAGTGTAGTTCTAGTTAGCATTTTCCTTTATATAATAATAATAATACCCCCTAAAGTCAAAGGATTGTTTTTTTAAACCAAAAAATAATTGGCATTTATAGATTTGTTTTAATCATTAAGTTGAAAACGCTGTCTCATTTCTTTAAAGTAGATTCAATGCTATAGTTTTGAAATAATGGTAGTTATGTACTTATGGGTAATTAAATTATGGTTTAGCTAGTTTTCTCTTAAAAGATTTTATGCTGACAATATAAAAAATATAGAATGATGTTTTATGACTTTGTTAACACTGTTTTCTTGACAAACCAATAATCTAACCATTTGTTTTCCTGCATGTGGTTTCATCAGATGTCTCCTGCTTTCAGGGGTTATTATTTTGTCCAGAAGCCTGTTCACTGCTGCTCCACAATTTCTGTATATATCATATTAGTCCACCTGGGCATGAGGTCTCTAACTTTATGTCTTGAAACTGTAATATGCTGTTACTTGCTACTTAACTCTCCTCATTGGTAAATATTTTTGTTGTTTAATGTATCTAGTTCCTTATCTTTTTGTACTTTTTCATGAGTTATTGCAGTTGGGAGCTGCTGCCATTGATCCAGATGATCCAATTCTTTCTGCTGATGACTTGGCTGATCAAATAGCTGAAGTTCTTAACTATTTTGGGTGAGCATGTTCTACCTTACTCGTCAATTTCTTTCCATTTAGGCTATGGTATAAAGTTTTTGAGATTTTGGAACGGAACAAAAGGAAAGGAAAGATATGGAATGAAATATGAAATGGAAAACAGTTTCATTCCCTATGTTTGGAGTCTTAACTACTAATGATGGAAAACATGAGATAATAAAAGGTTGAAAGTAAATTTTCAATAAAACCTTTATAAACTTAAGCTTTTTTCAAGTAACCAAGTTTATGGAGTGAAATAGTGAATGACGACAAGTATTCAAAATAGAAGCTAAGCTGTACCCTGCACAATCTCTTCCTCTTTGTAAATTTTTGAACTCCTAAACAAGAGTCTTATTCCCTACGTCTATTCTTTTCCCCTCCAGTCCTCTTATATAGCATCAAGACAAAAATGTTGGATCGATTTCCATTTGGCTTCAATTTGCTATATTTGCTTGTTTTTATCTTTTAATTTACTGTATTTGCAACTGAAAGTTCCTTCTGTTGTGCATTGAAACTTGAAAGTGATGGGTTTATAGCTTGTGCAACTGAGGCTAGAAGCTGATGTTGCGTCTCCTTGATCTGGAGAAGGCAATCTAATATCTTTCCCCTCTCTCTTTGCAGTCATAGTACAGTCATGTGTATGGGAGTAACTGCTGGGGCTTACATTCTTACCTTATTTGCTGTGAGTCTTTATATCTGTTGCACTTTATCTCTCCTTTCCCTTCCTACATAGCCTAGTTTCAAATAATGGGATCTCGTATCTTTCTCTCTTTTGGCAACAGATGAAGTATAGACATCGTGTTCTTGGTTTGATACTAGTTTCTCCTTTATGTAAAGCACCATCTTGGACTGAATGGTTGTACAACAAGGTTCTTTTTCTAAACTTGCAAGGCTTTGTCTCCTTATGAAAATACTATCACCTTTTGCTAAAGACTGATAATTGCAGGTCATGTCAAATTTACTCTACTTTTATGGCATGTGTGGGGTGGTAAAAGAAATATTGCTAAAGCGGTACTTTAGCAAGGTATGCCTATTCTTCCAAAAGAAAATTTCCCCCCTATTTCCTTCAGTATGAGATTGAGTCAGCCAATTTTATGTGGTGATAGGAAGTTCGAGG
>PYAF01003099.1:139747-161235 GCA_007407185.1 Glycine tomentella
TACTGGGCCCATCTTTCTTTCTCTCTGATCTCTTTTGTCGTCCTCAACACCCCTTATTATCTGTTTCCCTGCAATCATCATATTCAAAATATCTGGATTCTCTCTGTTCAAACTCCTGTTCATGGCAGGTACCCTCAGAAACATTTTTCAGTGAAAGCCCTTTGCTTTTTAGCTATTTTTAAAACCAAGTGACGAGAAAGGAGAGTAAATAAAGAAATAAGTTTGCAAGCTTTCCCTTCAGACTGTAACAACTAAACGCACAAGGCAAATGAAATGAGAGGGACAGAGAAAGAGAAACACTGTTATAGTTATTATAGCCTTATAGCAGTGTCCTTTCTTGGCGGTGGCCAGACACAGAGGAGATTCATTCATTCATTCAAGGCTGATGTAAGCAAACCAAACTAATGACGAACAACTTTTGGTAGGATGAGATGAGATATGATGATCCTTCATCACCAATGTATTGTTGTTCGATGTTTGTTAGTATTATTACCAATATCGATGATAAGTGGATTACACTACGGAACCTGGTATCAACTCTTTATTGTTGTTGCTGCTATTGGTTGCATGGCACTTGCCACTGCCTACTTAAGATTTTCTATCTTTGCATGAGCAAATCCATGACTTCATACAGAATTGTAACTTTGCATATCGGGTAATCACCATAACTACAAACCACAAACTTTATGTTCATTGTGCAAATGAAAACAGTACCACTTGATATGTATTTTATTTCTTAAAAATTATATTTTTTTTTCAAACTTTTATTATTAAATAAAATTTGTGTGATTTTGTGGAACACACATAGTTGAATGGGCTTTATGTGAACTCAATTTAAAAATAAAATAAAAATGTGTGTATGCTGAAAGAGTGAGTCGTCAACATAGTAGTACATATGTGTTTTTCTTTTAATCCGATTCTTCCAATTTCCATCTGTCTATTCTTTTTTTGGACTGGAACGCTTTCGATTTCTTAAAGAATAATTAAATGTGGCTTAAAAAAAGAATAAATTAAATGTAATGTTATATTTTTTCCTCTGCTTTTTTAATTAAAAATGAAGTTTTACATTTATAACTGGTATTTCCTCGCAGCCAAACAAAGCATTAATGGAAAAAAAATTATTTATTAAGGTGCAACTCTTATATTTATACTACAAATAAAACAAAATCATAAATAAATTGTTTAATATATAATTATAAAATATATATTTATATTAAAAGTATATTAGGACAACTTTTATATTTAGTTAATATGTTTTTTTTCTTAATCCTTCACTTAATTAGGATAAAGTGACCTTAGGTAATTCAGAGTTTAATTATAAGATAAATAAAATTTGATAAAATAATTTATGTCAATTATCAAACTCAAACTCAGGTAATATCTGAATAATTCAATATTAATAATACATTAACAAGTTGTAATCAATCACTTTATTGACTATAAATTAGTTTGATTAGCTTATAAGTAAATATAACTAAAATATTTTTATTTGATATACATGTAGGAAAATTAATCCTAAATCCTTATGGTGAAAATCATCACCCAATAAAACTCCATAAGCTTCATATTGAATCATCAATAAATCTTAAACAAATAATGTGTTTCCATCGCGGTAGTTATTTATCTTTAATCTTCTAACCTTTAGTATTATTTTATGAACTTTAGTCTTCTTCGGTCAAATCACTCCTTAGAGGATATTTTCTCTAGATGGGAAAGAAAAAAAAAACTTGATTTGACATATTAGAGATCATAATCCTATATATAGTATTTATTGTTGAGTTCCATTAAACCTAATTAATCAATCACTGGTATCCTCTCATTTATCGAATATTTATTTAAGAATGTATTTAAGTATATTTAATTGATTACTTTAATTTGTTAAATATATATTAAATAACATAATATAATTATTAATATAACATGTAGCACATAATAACGATGTCAGAAAATTTAATTTCCTAACAATAAAAAGTTTATTTAGTAGCTTTTATTATTTGCTAAAAATTAAAATAAAAAGCTTTTACCTTATTATTACAAGTTACTTTATCTAGTTGATAACCCATAAGTTGTCATTTTTTCCTCATTTCTATCCTCGTTAATTTACTTGAAATAACTATTAACTGATTTCTTTTTTAATTTAGAAACGCTTTACTTATCATGTATACTCTTCTTAGTGATATCACATTTAGTCTTTCACATCTTTACCTCACCCACAGAGCAACAGCATACAATTATATGAAAGTATATAATTATTTTTCTGTGAAAGAGAAAGACTGTGCACGTGTTATACAATTATTTATTTGGTTTTTATTTCCTCTTTTGGGAGATCTGGTCAACTATGTTATTAGTTTCTTGATTGGTAGGCGATCAATGCGGAATGCTCACATGGTTCATTAAGTAATGAATACAGGGTCGTATATGGGCTCTCAGTAACCCTTTATATAAAAAGGCCATCAACTTGGCCACAGGGTGTCATAATGCTACCCACTCTTCACAAATACTGTGGGCCTCAGCTGTTGCCATTGGGTCCACCAATTATTGTTAAGCTTTAATTTAGCTTAACAAGTAGTTTAATGTAGTAAACAAAGAAACTTGGGTCAGGTCATGGGCCTGATTTTTCTTCTTGTTACAGTCATGGATTAAACTTCCTACATCTCCAACAATTAATGCAGTGGAGGTGCTGGAAGCAATTGTGGGAGCAAGGCTTTCTGGAATTCATTAGAGGTGCTGGAAGTAGTTGTTTGAAGTGTAGGAAACAACACTCCACAATCACTTGTCTAATGCTATATCAACCCAAGAAAATGGCCCACGTACAGGCCGAGTTCACTTGCCAATGTTAATAGCTTTGTTATTCTCACCCCTTTTTTTTTTTTTTTTTTTTTTTTTTTTTTTTTTTTTTTTTTTTTTTTTTTTTTTTTTTTTTTTTTTTTTTTTTTTTTTTTTTTTTTTTTTTTTTTTTTTTTTTTTTTTTTTTTTTCTATTCTCACATGCATTTTTTTTAATTAAAATTCTTATTCTGCTTCATCCTATCCCTCACCTTCATTTATACTTTTTATCACACCTCGTTGCTTATTCTTTGACTTTGTCAATAACTATATTAGTTGAGAATCTTAATTGGCCACAGACCCAAACAACGTTTTTCTTCATCACAGCAATCAAATATGAGACATTACTTAAAAAACTCGAGCTGAATTTTATTTGGATCAACATGTTAGTAGTGATTCTTATCATTTTGTAATTATAGAAACTATAGTAATTTTTAATGATTATTTTCATGAGATGTTGTAAAGTGTTAACAAAAGATTGATATATTTAATATTTTGGAAAAAAATATTTTGATATGGTGTTTTTGTATTTCATACATTTTTACATAATTATTAAGGGGGAAAATTGATGAACTAAATGGAATTCATAATTAATGAATATATAGCAAAAATTCCTATGGATCAAAGAATATGTACAAAGCAATTTTTTTTTAAATGCAAAAAAAATATTAATTTCATCAATGAAAATCATTTATGTCGCTCGAACTTTTAATAAAAAATAATATATTTTCTTAACTTTTAAATAACTAATTTTTTATTTTAAAAAAAAAACAATTCAGCAATGCCGATTTTACGCTGATGAACCTTCACAATCACATGTTCCTCAAGGTTGGTCACAAGGGATCATCACAAGATTTTGTAACTTTTTGTTCTTGCCGTTGAATTCAGGGTTAACATATGGACCGCACGAAAGGTTTTAACCTCAACTACCTGTTACCTTTTTCTTCCAATCACCTTTATGTTTTTTCTTCTTCTTAAGTAAATTTTGTTTAGTGATTAAGGAAAAAAGAGTACAAAATATTTATTATATAATAAAACATTTAATATCTATATTTGTAATTAATTTGAAACATATAATAAAATACAGCAAATGTTTCTTAATCTGTTTTTTAATATTTGTCAATAAATCCTTAAATATAGTTATATTAATATGAATTCATTTTGAATACAAGTGTGAGTGTATTCATTCTTTTCTAATTTTAACAACATAATATTACAATGTATTTTAAATTAAATTAAAGATCTCTATATTGATCTTAAAATAATTTTGCTTCGAACTTCCTTTTTCATGTTTTTGGCAATATCCACAATTACAAACTTATTATTGGATAGTTCTTGTTTCATACTTGAGTACACGAAAGCTGGCAACAAACTCGCAAGTTGCAATGCAAATAGCCAATAATCCATCCCCAATAACATACGCAAATGTTAAATCATATTTCCAAGTGATGGCAATTGTCAAATATCTCAACCCATGACTACTAATCAGTGATCACTAACATTCTTCTTCATCGTAAACTTAAAATAAAATACCTGACCTTTTCTTAAACGCAATCTATTTATCTTTCTTTATATGTCATGTTCTATTAGACTTTCTAAGCCTCTGGCCGCAATACCAAATCACTACAAGATTTTGGATGCTACATACCATAACAATAATTAAAAAAAGTCGAAAGTGTAATTCATTAGATGCTAATGCTATTTCTATAAAGAAAGGGTGTAACTGTGTAAGTAACAACCATAAATCGGCCGGAGATGATTAACTAACCATTTGACTTACATTCAAAATCAATATTCTTGGAGCCTAGCTGCTAATTCAATGCACTAGGCATGCAAATAAAACTAACAATTATTTTATCAAAACCTATCCAATCGTAATCAAGTAATTAAAGGAAAAAGAAGTAAGATTATTAACCAATGAAAAGTAGGAGGTTGCAAGCAAATCATGCATGATGCAACACTTAATTAACCAATTAATAGTAACAAAATACTTACTAATGGCAGTGATGGAGGAACAAATTAATATTATGTACTACTTAATATTTTTTTAATTTTTTTTTGTTGAACAAACTCCAAACATAAGTTCAGAAGTAACAATATATGCTGTTTCTCACAAATTGGTGCATTGGAACGTGTGACAATAGAGAAAAAGAAACACATCCTTAGTTGGTAGCGATAGCGATCTCGCCGAGTTTCTGAAGGTTAAGCTTAACGACAGTGTCAACAAACATCTTAGTATCAACACCGGTGTTTCCTTCGGGTATGTCGACGACGTAAGATTCCAACACAATGGTGTAAACCTTACCGTTGTCGGGGCTCTTGAACTCGTTGACGGATGTGACGGAGCGGTAGTTGTGGAGGCGGTGCTCGCCGCCGACGACGCGGAAGCTGAGGAGGTGGTTGTCGTCGTCGAGGATCTCAAGGCGCTCGGTGCTGGTGGAGGCGGGGAGGCCCGAGACGACAGTGACTTCCCTGATGCTGCCGACGCCGCCGTCGCCGGAGCGCATGTTGCAGCTCTTGACGAAGTGCTTGTACTTCTGCGGGTTCTCGAAGCTCCGAACGAGGGGCCACACCGTGTGCGCCGGCGCGTTGATGCGCTGCGCTATGATGGAGCTGCAGATTTCAGGGGAAGCCTCGAACTTGTGGTGCGTGTTGATGGTGCTTTCGAGTTCGTTGAATTCCTCTGGGGTTAGACCCAGCACAGGATCATATGCTTCTGAAGCCATGATTATTACTACGTATTTTTCTTTCTTTCTTTCTTTCTTATGATTTGGTTGAGGGAGGAGGCTAATGAAGGAGGTTGGTGTTTGTGTTCAATGTTGATTCATGAACATGGAGACCAGATGAATAGTGAACATCAAATCCAAGAACACGCTTTCTGATGTGACTCTTATTTATCTTTCTTTCAGGCTACCATGCCATCACTCGTTACTCTTTTCTTTTAGACAGATATGCCCTCCACATTTTCTTTTATCTTTTTGAAATGGCTTAGTTATTAATTTGGTATCTAAATTGTTTAAAATTAGGGGTGTCCAATAATTTTGATAATTTTTAAAAAATTAAAACAGTAATATTAAATAATAAAAATATGTAATTAAGATATCTTTTAGTTACATTTCATGCATCATATAATTGCAAATAAAATAATTTAAAATATATTATGATAATGATGCAATTAAAGATGACATATTAATTACAAATTTATGGTAAAATAATTAAATGAATAATTTATTTATTCATTCTTTTACTTATTATTATTTAAAAAATAAATGAAATTCATTAAATACAAATATATTGATATTAATTTTATTTCTTTCATTTAACTAACTTGATCATCCTACAAATTAAATAGTATATAAGGTTAAAATAAAATTTTGGCTCCTTATCTACATTTTTGTTCAAATTTAGTCTCTTGAGTTTAAAATATTTTACTTTTATCCCTTATAAAATATTTTATTAGACCAAATTGATACTTGAGTTAAGGTATTTCACTAACTTGTGTGAGATATCAACTTAAAATTTATATCATTAAAATAAAAAATTGACGGAACGACAATTTTGATCTAACAGAGATATTAGATTAAAGTGAAACTTTTTTAAACTTAAGAAACCATATCTATAAAAAAAAATATAAATAAGAGGTTCAAATTATATTTTAACTTATATAATATTACGTTTTTATATTCTGATTTTTCTTCTTTTGTTTGTATTTTTTAATTTTGTTTTTTTTTCAAATAAATCATTGACATTACCAAGAAGCAAAGTTGGTGAAGAGGGGATTTGAAAAAATAAGTAAATTTTGAGCTAGTAAATATACTTAGATATTGTTTGACCATGGGAAGTTAAAAATAATTAAATATACGTTAGCAACGTCGTATTAATTATTATAAAACATATATTTGTTTAATATTATATTTTAAAATTTTACATTTTAATTTTTAAAACAATAGAAAATATTAGTCTTGGAACGTGCAGGAAATAATTAGTTAGTGATTAATTAAGAATCAGTGGAATGGAATGCAATTTTGAAGATGAGATGAGACAGAGGTGGGAGAGGAGAAAAAGTGGTCGCAATCGTTGAAAAGGAAAAGGCTGAACTGCAGATACGCGGTTCATGTGAGCTCTTTAACGAACTCTCAAGTCTCACCTCAACTCAACTGGACCCACCATTCATTTCCTCTAATTTTGTTTTTCATTGATTATGACCTTTTTTTATTTTGTTGCTACAATATAATGTTTGTTTTATATTAATGAGAAATCGTACATTACTGATATATTCCCTTGCTTATCAGTGCTATCAAGCGTTGTGTTGCGACATGACGATATTTACTGTGGACTGTGGTGTGACTGTGACTTTCTTCCATGCGTACCAATTGTTCAAAGGGCGGGTTAGTTAGATTATAAACCCTCAACTTCACTGATTTTTGAAATTGGATATAGATTGTTTTTTAAAATTTGACCAGAGGGTTTGGAATGCATGAGATGTACATCCCAAAATGAGATGCATGGAGTGAAAATAAGAGAAAGATAGGAAGAAAAGAATAAAAAAGTAGTCGATATATGATAGATAATTTAATTAAAAAAGAAGAGAAAGATAGAGACAAAAATAAAATGAAAGTGAGATAGAAGAAAAAGTGAATGAATGCTTATTATTTTCCTAGAAGGAATGGATTGGGACATACATAAAAAAACCCTGCTTTATTCTTATTAATAAACTTAACAACTTGAAAAAAATCAGAAAATAAAGATAATAAATATTAAAATATCATTTGAGTGGTTGAAACTTGAAAGTGTTTAACATTTTCACGTTAGTCCTTAAAAATAAGAAAGTTATAAAAGAAATCTTGAAAACATAATTTGTCATTAAAAATTTAAGTCACATTAACTTGTTAAGTTTATGAACTTATTTAACATCATCGAGAATGACAAAAGAGTGTATTTTTTTAAACTATATTTTTAATTCCTTACCTATTTAGATAAGTTAATAATTTCAAAATAGTTCACAATCAAATGCAGGCATGCAGCTATCAGTTTGTTCTGTCACTGGAATAACTAATTGAGGATACAACGAGTAAGTGAAATTGCTAAATTATTTCTTCCACTTAGAGGACTATATGATACAAAAGGGAGGGGGGGGGGAGTTAGAAAAAAAAAAAGATAACAAAGAAACCGAGTTGGCAAAACAAGTGGCTGTTAAAGAAAGATCAACAGTAAGGAGGATTTCCTTCCTATATGGGGCCAACTGTTAGTGAGATACATGATAAGCATGTATGATATAAAGTCTGTTTTAATATAAGATTAAAAGTATTTTTGAGAACTTTTTTATAAAAAAATATTATATTTCTAATAAAGAAATTATCAAAATACTTCTAACTTTACTCAAACATGTCTATATTCATATAATGTCGGCCTTTGTGTTCCAGCTAGTTATTTTTCCGAACAGGTTCAGAAAACGAAGTTGGCGCTGGTGGTTGATCATCGTATAAAATGCTAACCAGTGTTTTGAAAAAGAATAAAAAATAGAAAATTTTCTATTTAGAAAATTACAGTAGAATTATTTATTAGAAAATATAATGGTTTTCCTTATTTTTAATGCGACTCTTTAATAAAAAATATTTATTAATTTCTTAATATTATCCTCAGGATACTGCTTAACAAGATTTTATATTTTAAAATAAACAAGTGGCAAATTAAAATAAATAGATTTAATAGTAATTAAAAAGGAATATTTTTTAAAATATTTTAATGTAAGGAGTTTGTTAATTACTGTTCTCAGCTGATGGGTGATGTAGTGCAGGCATGAAATGAAGAATAATTCTCTTGATCCCCGCATGCCTAATGTGCCACTTGAGGATATAAGCTTTTTATAAGTTTGTCCAATTATAGTCGAAAGAGAGTACTTGGGGTTTCTTTCTGTTTTTGGTTTCAACTGCAAAACCTTGGGTTGGAAAGTGTCCCAAAAGAAAAACTATGTTCTCTAATATAATTCCACTTTTTTTACCAATGCACACTTCCACTTTGCACGTCAACAATAGCGCCACCAAAGACCGCACATTACAAAAATGTACGATTTCTATGCCTTTCAGTGTCTCTTTGTCTTTTATTCTGATTTCTGAATCTATATATGCGTGTATGTTTTGGGTGTTAATTAGGTATTGTGTGGGTGGCCGGGTTAGTAAGTAGTTTATGAGAGGGATATTCTTAATTTTTCTCGTTGAGAATATGGGAATAGCAAGGAAATGTTCATATTGTGGTAACGTAGGTCACAATGCAAGGACTTGTAAAAGTACTCTCAGTCAAGGACAACTAAAGCTCTTCGGAGTGCAACTAGATGTTTCTTCTTCTTCATCATCCTCGAATTCTTTTTCATCATCACCACCTTCATCATATTCTGCCATGAACATAAGTTTCCGCACGAATTACTTGTTGTCTTCATGGGCATCTTCATCTGTACCCTCCTCCTTTTTCTCGCCTTCCCTGCTTGGTGCTAATGAAAATTCAGATAGTTACTTTCTCAATGCCAATAGCCTCTTATCAACAATTCAAGACACAAAAAAAGGTTATTTTTCTCACTACTTCATATTTTCTTATCTGTTATGGATATATTCCAATAAATATAATTTTGGATCCTTAGTTAGGTGAAATTATTAGGTACCAGACTATAACATGTCTATATATTCTAACTAATTTTTATGTAACATGTTTTTAAAATTTTCAATCTACAAAGAATAATTAATAATATTATTATGAGTGACGTGAACATTAATCAAGACTTATGATCACCGGCGGTTCCACATGTATTTGAGGGTGGGCAAATGCACCCCCTCATTTCAATAAAATCACTAGTATTTATACTAAAATATTATATTTTATATCTCATAATTTTATATTTTGCACCCTCTAATAGTATGTATTTAAACTTCCTTACCAGTTCACATGTAAGAGTAAGTAAATACACCATCTTATTTTAATAAAATGTAAAAAAATATCATATTTTGTACCCCATAATTTTATATTTTGAACCCCTTAATTTTATGTATTTGAACTTTCTTACTAGTTCATATGTAAAAGTAAGTAAATGTACCCTCTTATTTTAATAAAATGCAAATATTTATA
This sequence comes from Glycine tomentella, assembly GCA_007407185.1. Classification (NCBI taxonomy): domain Eukaryota; kingdom Viridiplantae; phylum Streptophyta; class Magnoliopsida; order Fabales; family Fabaceae; genus Glycine; species Glycine tomentella. The sequence continues at coordinate 149,689 of PYAF01003099.1, forward strand.
TTAAAACTTTATATTTTGTTCCTCTTATCTTCGTGTTTGAATCCAACTATCCCATATAATAATGATAATTATTATTTTTTATTTTTTAAATAAATTATCCTCACTGATCCAAGGTTCTAGATCTGTCACTGCTTATGATAGTTTTAAATTATTTGATAATTTGTCCTATTTTAAAAACTTAGTTTATTTGTTTTCATTCATTTCATGATGAGAAAATATCTTTTTATTTTTAATTACTTTCATAAATTTTTATATGTTTCTTTAAGGTTTTAAAGAAGAAAAATAATAATAATTTTATCCTTACTTAATTTTTTTTACAAAAAAAATCTACCATTAAAAAAGAAGAGACAAGTATAAGAAAAATTGGTTTATGTGAAGGAGAAAGATAAAGAAAAAAATATCATGAGACTTTCAAATAAAAACAACATTACTCTTTAAAAAAAATAATTCGTTTAAAAATCCATTTTGAGTAATTTTTAAAAAATCTGAAATTATAATTAAATTTTAAAATAAAAGTTTCCTTTTATAATAATAAACAAACAAAAAATAACTTGTATGTTAAAATCTTAAAAAACAAAACAAAACAAACCACTTTAAGTTTTTTTAAAGTTAAATAATGATCGAGCTTAAAAGAGTCAGACTTTACACAAACAATTGTTGATCTCTAAACTTACACTTCCACTATTAATTGGTAATAGTATATATAGGAATAGAAATGAATTAAAGATTAATTTTAACTTTTCCCCCAAAATGCAAAAGCTAAAAATTTTCTAGTAACTTTGAAAAATTTGAAAGTTGCTTTTGAGCTTCCCAGTTGTTGGTTTATAGTCATTAAATTGTGTTATTCTTTTGGTTGTCCGTGGTCAGGTGTCCCGTGGACAGAGGAGGAGCATCGGATATTTCTTATAGGGCTTGAGAAGCTGGGGAAGGGAAACTGGAGAGGCATATCTAAAAGTTTTGTGACAACAAGAACATCTACCCAAGTGGCTAGTCATGCACAAAAATATTTTCTCCGTCAATCTCAGAATAGCTTCAATAGAAGAAAACACCTCCCTAGTCCCAGACTGTTCGATAATGTGAGTAAATTAAAACATTTCTCCTTCATTTGTTTGATTTGCAATTGGATATTAAGTTCCATTTTGTCTTTAAGTATAAAGATTAGTTAATTACATGCCTTTAAATTATTGTTGTGCAAAGATTACTTTTTGATTAATTTAGCGTTTACCATTTGGCTAGAGAGTCGAGTTTTAACTCATTTACGCTTTTTCTTTAATTAATCTTCGATATTTTCTGTAACATATATTCGCAGTGGGAAATGAAAGTAAAACCACATTTATTAAATTATTGTTTTTCTAATTAAACCAAGTTAAGCTTTTGGTCCATTTGAGTTCCCTAATTCGTCAGTTTGATCACTTCAACAATGATATATCAACTGCTTCAGCCAATTAAGTAGCAATTGAATTTTTCTTTGACATGCAGTGGCTTTCGCATCGTCCTCATTCATTGCTGAACAGGGCTACCACTTTAACTTCAACTAATAATTGCACTGTTCAGAGCGCGAGCCCAGATTTAGAACTCAAACTTGCAACTCCCACGCCATTGGAGCTATCAGTAGCAGATGCATAGAATGTGTGATATATTTGACTTCTAGCCAGCAATCAGCATGCTTTACTTTTTGTTACTTCAAAATTATGTATATTTTCCTAACAGTACTGAACGTAGTATTATATATATTTATCTTTATTTTTCACTTATGCCTACTTAAATATATCTGATTGAAGAAATTTTTGTTTCCCCAATTAATCTCTTTGTACACAAGTCAAAAGACGCGACCGGAAATGAAAGATAACGACTATATAAATTTAAGAATAAATAAAATAGAGAATGAAAGATAAAAAAACAATGATAATTAACGTGACGGGAAATGAATACACTAGGTATATATGGAATTTTACACTTAAACCACGTAATAAAGTTTTATAGAATATACAAAATTAAATAACTTAACAGTTGATGAATTGAAAGTTTTTATAAAATATTAAGTTTATATTATAAGATTTTATGCAAATCAGAAACCGTTCATGTAACTAAATTTTACTTAGGATTTATGAGACCCGGCCAATTCAAAATCATTCAACTGATACCAAAATGTAATCTGTCTTGCTAACTCAAGTTCAAGGGTTCTTATGTATGACGTTTCTCTCTATTTGTAATAGTCACTCCCCTCCTGTTTATTGTTCATTAAGACCATTATGATGGTACGTTGTTCCATAACGATACTTTTGTTAAATGATCATCATGACCTTACCCCCGAGAGTGGGGGAAAGTAAGGAAAAGTCTTTATGAGACTGAGATGTCAAGGGACACCATATCTTTTGATGGGAACGATGACCTCTTTCATAGTAGTTTGAGGTTGATCACCGATTGAGACACAAAAGAAGCTTGAAGCTATGGGTAAGTTGGAATATTGACAAGCAAAGATTTAAAGTCATAGATCGGATGGATAACGACGAAAATAATACAGAAACTAAATATATCTTATCATACTATTTTATTTTGGCAAAGAATATGTTAGTTAAAATATAAACAAATATTTATTGCTGGGTAACATTTAATGTCTAAATTATATGATATTTTATATACTTTATTCTAAAAATAATATAAAGATCGAAACTCAATAGATTAATTGCTTAATTTTGTATTCAAAAGTGTAAAAACTTAAATATATATAATATTAAATCTTGTTATGAATGTATACTCACATGACTTGTTAGTTTTAATCTTAAATAATTATATTAAGTTTTACACATTTTTTTTAATATGAGAAGGAAAAAATGTGATTGAAACTCACATTGATACAATCAATACACCTGCTGATATTTGTTCAAGAATTAGGTTCCACTAACAACAATAGTAATATATGAATTTAATTGTATGTACTTGTTTGAAAATAATAGAATTTTATTTTTTTTCTATTGTTTCAAGACACACTAAAGCAAATTAAAATGCTAATGAAACAACTACTATGACAAACTTTGAACTGAAAAAATAAACAGCTAAATAAGGATTTAAAAGAGAAATTTTGGAAATTTATGGACCAAATGCAATGAATTAATTTTGGAGGATTACAAATTTTGGAGGATCAAAATAATTTTTTTTATAAAAAAAAAAAATAGAAGTGACTACAAACACAAACGTAAATTTTAAAAGGATTTTGAGATTTATTTATTAATTTACTACTTGTGAAAGTATTTTTTGTTCGAAAAGCTTGAAAAGGAAGGCTGAATTATAATTCTCGCTTTTAAAGCCCAAAGAACTGAGCTGATGGACACGGTCAGGATATATTGTCCATATTCCATCACCAGTTTACACACCATCTCTATATTTCTTTTTCAACTAGATCGCCTATGATTGATATTATTTTATGAGATTTGGCTGTTTTAGAAGTTAGTAAGAAGTAAGATTTGGGTACGCATTAGAGCAATCATTTCCATACATCCATATTAAAAAAAAAAATTTGTTTTGAAATCTATACTTGTTCAAGTAAACTTTTGTGTTCTTATTTAAATTTAATTGGCATTTATATACTTATATTTAGTAGGAACAAATGGAATAGGTTATGTTGAGATACTATACAAATACAAATATAATGTATTTTTTAAATTTATTGTTTCAATTTTATCTATTTTGTAATGTGTTTTTTAAGAAATGACTTTACCTTTTTAAAGTCTGTTCTAACTTATTTAAAATCCAACTTTTTATATTAATTTTTAAAAATAAATAAATAAACTTATTTTTAAATAAATTAACAAATACTCTAAAGTATTATATACTTTCAAATAGTAACAATTTGTATCCCTTAATCACTTAGTCGAGTGTTCGAATTTTGATTGATGATATAAAATAAGTTATGTTGGAAGAAAAATATTCACCTTGTCACACCTAGAAACGGGTACATGGACTAATTCAACTCATCTAAGATATGACGACAAAGCCCATATTTTAGTAATCAACTTATGCAGATTAAACGGGTAGTTTGTGAGTCAAAGCCCGCTAGGTCCCCGAGCTTAACAGATTAGACTTAAAAATTTAATATAATTTATATGAATTTAAAAGAAAATCCGTTATCCACTCGATCCATGCACTTAACGAAATAATCAACTAACTTAACGAGCCAATCCACATTCTTGGGTCCTTATACACGCCCCTAGTCTCACCATGGTTAAAAAAACACTTTCAATAATAAACGGCCTATTAGGCTTAAAAGTATGTTTTCGAATTCTCCGAAGGAATTTTTTATAAGTTTGTTTCACTAGTTCATCATGCAAATACATTACAAGAAAAATTTTGATTACCAAATTATATTAAAATTAACTAAAATGTGGATAATTATTAAAGATATGATTATGAAGATCAAAGTTGCTTCCCAGACAAAATATGGGGTTGGATTAATAATGCCTCAGCAAAATTCTTCTCATAATCATCCCGACTCATCAACACTCTTCTTAAACCATATACATTAGAAAATAAAATTGAACAAAATATCAATTTATTTCTAAACAAGTTAGTACTTGATATTAAGAAATATATGAATTTAACTTTTAACATTACAAGCCGATCAAAAATAAAAACTTTTAACATTACAAAAGCAAATCTGTTCTCTTAAGTTAGTAGTTCTCAGTCAATATAATCCCTAATACTAAAATTCATCTAGAAATAACACGAAGTATATTGCTAAATGATACACCATGCTAATTAGACGCATATATGATATATGCATCTAATTATAAAAAAAATAAATAAAATTGTAGTCCACAACAGCTTTTAAGTTGATACCATGTCATATATGCTTTCACTTTCAGTGGGTTCAGTCATGAGTGTGATAAGCACTGGAAATGACATTATTGTCGGTCCATGGAAGCCATAATCCATAAGGCGCTTTGCAACATCTTCAGGCTCTATCCCAGCAGTATTCTACAATAGAAATACCTAACAATTAAGCAGAGTATGAATAATGTAACAGATAATTAATTACAAACAAACAGAAGAAAAAAACGAGATAACTAAACACAACAAAGTTGCACAAGTGCTAGCTTTACAGGGATCTCGGTTTGAGCATGAGATTGAGACGGAGAGAAAACAATGCCATCCAGTTTCAAGGATGTTAAAGATAATTTTTTTTGTGAGAACAATGTTCTTTTTAATGAATATGAAACTAAAAACATGTATGCATGGCATAGATATAATATGAAAATATTATCACACATAAAAAAATTATGTGGAGATTCAGATGGCAAACATCTGTTCCAATCCAACCTGGGCTTGTAAGTCAAACCTGTAAATATAAGTAACCAAATTCAGCATGATAACTAACCTCAATTTCAAAATTAGGCACAAAATTTTTAAATTGAAGACCAAAATGATATACAGTAATACAGAAACAGCGACAATAAAAGCACCAGTTTCTGTACTGCCTAATTTTGCAATTAAAGATTTAAATAGAATGCAAAGACGTGCATAGAAAAACATATGTGCTTTCATGTTAGCACCATCCATATATACTTGACCTCCGTTATCATAAATAATCTTACATATCTCATCAACTACTTCATAAACACCATGGGTTGAAGGATATGTTACCTATAGTTTAAATCAAAACCATCACAAATGAATATTTAAAAAAGTGACCAAGTTGGAAACACCCCTTCCCTCCAAATTCCCAGGTTATCCAAATAGTTTGCTTTAGACATGCAGGAATTAGGTAAACACACAAAATCAAAAAATTAAGATAATCTTTTTATGGTTGAATAGCTACAAAGGTTTAAATTAAATAGCAACCGGAAAATTCTTTATCTAAAGTAAATCAGACAAAACTATGAATGACTTTTGAGCTAAAAAAATCAATAGAAGCCACATTACCCGAGTAACTAACATTGACCCCAAAAGGCAAACATGTTCATAATAATGACTAAAATCACCATGCCAAATGATATTCGTGGATAATTATCAGTCCAACATATTCGTGAATAAAAAAAAGTTTTATTATATTTAACGTTGTACATACCTGATAACCTTGAGCATGCTCAATTGTTATAAGGGAGCTGGTGGTTGGAGGGAAGGCATAAGAGCTGAAATGATAAGTAGTTCTTGTATTCGAATCACCCTACTAACATAATATTGATAAAAAAAAAAAAACTAAAAGAACAAAAAGACAAGGGCTCACATGCAGGTTTCTACGCAGTTATAGTACAAATCCACCAATTTGCTCCTCCTGCCATAATGGGGCTCAAAATTTTTGTATTGCGATTTAAGTTTGTAGGTCCACAAAAAATATGGAATTATGCTTTACTGGTTTTGACATAAGTTCTTTTGGACGATCCAATAATGATTACTTCTTCTATGATCACCTGGACTGGTCTTAAATTTGATATTTTTTTTGTCTTCGTTCTTCCATTTAGAAAAAGCTAAATTCAATAGTACTAAGTAAGGTTTAAAATATAAAAGGGTAACACAGCAATCTACACGCGTGAAAAGCTTAAGCTGGATAGCTGGTTAATGACAAAGAGGGAGAGAGAGAGAAAAAACGGATATGAAATCAAATATTGAACAAAGCAGTAATTACAACTATATAGGGGAGGGACATCATGCCCAAATTGCGAGCGAAGACATCAATCCAGCCCCAAGGAAAAGCATGCAGTAAGACAGTATCTGCAGCCTAAAGTTACAACTCATCCTCTTGCTAAGAAAATCCGCAGCTATCAAATCTACCAAAGCCATATACACCAAAATCCCCGACGACAAGGAATCCAAGATACCTTCGGTGATGAGTGCACCGGGGCTGTAAGGGTTATACCTTGAAGAGATAGCCATTCCAATCCCAACACCCAAGGGTGTAGTCAGTGCAAAAAAACAAGCCATTATAGTTGCTGACGAGGCTTTAAACTGCGCTTGGGAAATGCACCCTCCAAGCGCAAACCCTTCAAAAAACTGATGAAAAGACAACGCCGCAATTAAAGGCCTTATGGTACAAGGACTTTGCGAAACTCCTAAAGACAACCCAATTATAACAGAATGTGATACAATCCCAAGCTCCAACACCTGCGGGCGCACACACACACACACGTGTACACACGTTAATATTATCTCCACTACGCACAATAGTATATACTTATTTTTATTATTATTATTATTATTATAATGATAAGAAAATTAATAAATAAATAAAAATTAAAAAATTAATCTTATTATCATCATATGATCATTTAGAAATTAGTGAACTAGTGGACAGAGAGAATATAAAGAGTTAATTGATTAAATTAGTTACCTGAGAAACGACGACGTGTCGAACGTCAGTATCTTCTCCATCTTCGATGTGGGAGTGGGAGTGTCCGTGGGAATGGGCGTGGGCCTGTTCCTTGACGTTGCCAATGCCATGACATGCATCATTGCCATGAGGATGGTTATGTCTATGATGTGCAGCATGTGCATGCATCCCCACGATGTGCATTCCGCCGCTTTCTTCTTCCCCAAACACCTTCCCATTCCCACCGGGTTCGGATGAGCCGACCCGTACTTGTTCTTCGGAGGGGGCGTGGTTCAGCCCCTGTTTGCGCTCGTAGTATTGCGTTCCCACGAAATCTAGGAGAAGCGTGAAGAGCGCGGCCAACATGGCGAAGAAACCGGTGAAGGGAAACTTGGACCACGGGAACGCCGGCAGGCACGGGTGGCCAAGCGCCTTGGTGGCGTCGGAGAGCATGTGCACGAATCCGGTGGCGAGAATGACGCCTGCGGCGAAGGCCTTGGCCGCGACGAAGAGGTTACCGTCGGTGCGGAGGAAGCGGCGGTGTTTTCCGATGAGCGGAATGGCGATCCCGGCCATGCCGGCGAGAAGAATGGAGGCAATGGCAACGAACTTGAGAACCAATGCGGCCGATTCATCTCGGCATAGCTCCAACTCCGCGCCTCCGCAACTTGAGTTCGTCATCGATACCCGAAGGTTCTGGAAGAAGGACGACGAATTTTCTAATTGGAAAAAAAAAAAAAAAAGCACCGTCTCAAGAGTTTAGAAAATAAATAATCGATTCATTATATTCACCTATAATTATAGATAGAACTTGCAAATAGGGTGGATGGATTGAGAACGAGCATAATTTTTACCTGATGATGATGATGATGAGAAGAGAGGAGTTTTTCCAACGAGTTGCTGGAGCAGTGGCCACAGATCCTAAAATAAAAAGAGGAAGAATCGTCATCGGTTACATCGAAAGTGGGAGGAGAATAAAGAGAGAGAAGAACATAGGAAAGCGGAAGAAACCTCGGTAAAAATCATGGGAATGAGAGAAAAATGTTGGGGAAAAGAGGGAGAGGGTTCTTGTAGGATAAAGAGAGAAACTGGAATTGATTAATAAAGTGAAGAGAATTGGGAATTGGGATTTGGAGGTGGCGGATGCTATGAATGGCATCATGGAAAGGAAGCGTGTTGGCGAAATGAAGAAGAGTGTCGTCATATCCAAGAGAGAGGGGTAAGAGAGTAAGCGGTGGATGCTTCGCTTCGGACTTTTAGCAATCAAATGAGCGCGAAGTGTCGACATTCTTTCATCACCTGTCTGTTTCTCTCTCTCTCTATATATATAAATATTACTACCTGATGCTTTCGTATTTTATTCTGCGTACGCCGCTCACAGATAATAATACAAAATACAAAAACTTTTGATGTTATTTGACGCAGGATAATTTTTATATGTCTATTATGAATGTGATTATATTTTTATTATAATTTTTAAGATTATTTTTACTTTTCCTTTTTATATCTCTTATCATTTTTTAACATCATATATCATATATCAATCACGTTATTTATATAAATGTATTTTGATAAATTATATTTTTACGCTTTAACTTTATTTTTTATTTATAAATTTTCGTCCTTAAACTTTCTATGTCAGTATTTCTAAACTTTTTATTAATAGTTTTTTTTTTGTGATTTTTATTTGATTTACGTATATGTGTGCTTTTTATTTGGTTGGCTTTGAATTGAATTTAAATTTAAAATATAATAATTTTATGTGCCTAAAAGATGATAGAAAATATCTAGATCTTAAATAAGTTGTTTAAATAATTCATGAAAATTTTTAATTATCAGAAAAATAATAAAAATAATATCACGTTATTATTTAATGGTTAAAATAAACAAAAACATTAGACGGAAAAATGTTTTGGAACATTCCCAAAAATGTAAGGATGAAAATTATAAATGTTAAAAAGTTTGAAAACTAAAAATATAGTTTATATTATATTATTTTAAAATAATATATATATATATATATATATATATTTTGTTAACAAGAAATAAAATCATATTTAGAATTGTTAAAGCATTTATTTATTAATTTAACTATGAGTGTTTTTTTTAACATTAGAACTAGGACATCAATGCATGATACTACCACTAATTTCCACACTTCCATTCCGCATGGTATCATTATGACAATCCCACCATGCTTGTTTGACTGTTTCTGCTCCATTCAATAATAATAATAATAATAAAAGAAATCTCTTTACTTATATGTGCTTAGTGCAGACATCAAGTTCCATGGCACACGAGACACGACATTATTATAATTGTTGCTGTTTTCCCTCTTACTTCAAACGAAGTTGGCCTGGTGGTTTATCATTGGATGAAAATGCTAACCAGTGTTTTAGTGAAGAATACAAAATATAATTTTTTCTATACAAAAAATACGGTAATTTTTTATTGAAAATATAATATTTTTCCCTGATTTTTAATTCAACTCTTTAATAAAAAAACTATTTGTTAATTTCTTAATTATTCTTAGGATACTACTTAACAAGATTCTAGTAAATCTTTGACTTAATTGCACTATTTATTCATAACTTTTTAATTTTTGACAAATTTTACACTTCATTTTTTAATTTAGTACATTTTATTCCTAACTTTTAAGAATTTTAAGATTTTGATCTTCTATCATTTTACTATTAACATAATTTTACTTTTTATCTTTAAGTTATTAATTTTTTTAGTAAATTTTATTCCCAATTTATTTAATTTTTTGGTAAATTATATCCCCAATTTTTTATATTTTTTTTATGAACTTCACCTTTTTTTTGGCAAATTATATGTTCAACTTTTGTAAAAGAATAAAATTTGCACGATTTTTAAAAATTAGGATAAAATATGATTAAATTAAAAATTAGGATAAAAATTCGTCAATCAAAGCATAATTATGAGGTGAATGTGTGTTATCAACTATTGAATACTTCCCTAAAATTAGCATAATTATCGAATAATTTGTTTTTTATTTTTATTTTTATTCGATTTAATTAAAACAATAAAAATAATGTGACAAAACACTGTTAGTTGTTTGTATACAAATGTTTTATACTGATATAGACATTTTTTCTCTAAAAAAAAATATATAAAGAGATTACTCATTTAAAAGTATGTTTCAACGGCTGAAAATGTTAATCCAAATAGCAGATTAATTGGGCCTGACTTTATGACGAGTTTAATTTTTAAAAATTATTTCCACCGAGAATGAATTCACACTAAATGTTGAGTTATAATTAATTTGGTTTAGTACTCTATTTTTTTTAAATAAATATTTTTATAAATATTTTTTGAAATATATCTTAATTTTATTATAATATATCTTAATTTTATGATTTCACAATACACAACATTAAAATTTATATATCATTATGCCAATATATTCAATTCTAATATTATGCTATACAGTAATCTCAAAAGATTGATCAAATGAAATAAAGACGAAATATCGTAACTAAGAAGTTTTCTTGCTTTGTATTAGGACACCATCCTCTTCTTTGTAAATTTATATCCATAAAGAATATCATTCAATAAATTATACTGGGTATTGATATAAAATAAATGACTTTGTTAAAATTTAGGACTAGACAAGGATTAAACTACACAATCTCATCCTAACTTATCTCGTAAACTTTCAATATAGATTCTTAGAAGATTTATTCCCAAATCCCAGAAAAACAAACGAGTTAGACATTTCAGCTACCCCACCCTGAAATTTTCAAGATTAAACAAGTTACATCCCAAATTTAAAAGATTAAAACACATATTTAAGCAAAGGAAAAATTACAATTTCAAGATACTTTTTGATGGAGTGCCTGTAAACTCGAACACTTTGTAACATTATCATATACTAAAATTCTTCAGATAACAAATTTAAAACATACATTAATTGAAAATAAATTTTGTTTTTGTATTCGCAAAATAAAAGAGTTTACAAACATGAATATAATAGAAATGAGTCCAAAAAACATGAATAGAATAGTTTGAAGAATGAAATTCCTTTAATAACATGTCCAGTAAATAAATATTGTATCTAATGAATATATGACAAAAAATAAACTGAGAAAACTATTACTGTATTAAATGTGACTTAAATAATAAAATTAGAAAAAGTAAACATATTAGAAAGGAGAAAAAAACTTCTTTTAGTTAATAAATTTAAAATTGATTATTTTTTCTTTATTTTTGCTTTATATAAA
>PYAF01003099.1:161335-174176 GCA_007407185.1 Glycine tomentella
AAATTAGAAAAAGTAAACATATTAGAAAGGAGAAAAAAACTTCTTTTAGTTAATAAATTTAAAATTGATTATTTTTTCTTTATTTTTGCTTTATATAAAACAGGAAATAAAAGTTTAGAATCTATTGAATTCCTATCTTAAAACAGTTCAAAGAACTAATTAAAAAATAAATATAAGTTCAGGGATTTAATTGGAAAAAAAAATCAAGAATCTGCATATTAATTTAACCTTGAAAAAAATAGAGTATATAAAATACAAAAGAAAACATTCAATATTTTGTTAAGATTAAAAACATTTAAAGAAGATATATTAAGAGTTTAACGGTGATAAATTGTAAAATAATTTTATATTATTATTTAATCACAAATTATCATCTACACATTACTTTTAAAATAATTTTTAAAAAAATTAACTAATTTATCACAATCGGTGATTTTTAATTAAATAATATTATAAAACTATTTTACATTTTCTACGCATAACCTTTTTTTCTCCCATATTAAATGTTCTTTAATTAATATTTCTATCATCCATAAAATAATTCTAAAATCCAAAAGCATGAGTGCACCGCATTGGACACAAGTCACAACCGTTTATTTCTTTTTTGGATACCTTTCTTTATTGTGTTTAGGTATGGTTCTATGGTTGAATGAAACTTACATTATCATCATTATGATATGATGAAGCAAAGGTCAAGCAGCAACGCCTGAATGATAGGAAGAGTTTATGTACAATTTAAAAATGAAAATACTTGTCAATGGAAGAAACATTAGGCCGTTGCAGCAGCTTGTTCTTCAACAGCATGTGATGTTGGGAGAAGGGTGCAAACGAGGTTTCGATCACCGTACACATTATCAATACGTCCTAATACACCCAGCAACATTTTACATTTATTAGTCTAACTAATTGTCAAACACAATAAGTGAAAATTAGAATGAGTACTATTAATATGCCACAGTTTAATGGCATTTAGAATCATTCCGTATCCCCACAAAGAAGGTGAAAATTTTAAGAATTAAATTAAAGTAAAAAATTTCACACCATCTTTAGAGAATAGCCTTACAGTAGGGGATAATGTGGTAGTTTAATTATGAAAGAATCATGTCATACCTGTGGAAGGCCAGAACTTAGAAACACGGAGCCAGGAAGCTGGGAAGGCTGCATATTCTCGAGAGTATGGTTTTGTCCATGCATCTCCCATGAGCACTGATGGTGGATGCGGAGCGCACTGCATAATATTTTAGATAATCACTCAAACTAGATCGAAATTGTAAATAAAAATATGAATCCAGTGGTATAAGTATAACAAAGCTCAATAATAAAGTAGTCATCTGTTTCTTATATCATGTTAATGGAGAATAATACCTAAGAGCCAAGAAACAAACTCATAGTCTCACATACCTTTAGAACATTGTTGTTAATGTCAGCCTTTCCTTTCTCAATCTCAGCAATTTCTTGTCGAATGGAAATAAGCGCATCACAAAACCTGTCTAACTCAGCCTGCAATGATGTTTAGTTGAATTAAAGAAAAATTTACATGATAGAAAGTACAAAGAAAAGAGGTCACTCGTTTCTGGATTGTAATCATACCTTGCTTTCACTTTCAGTTGGTTCAATCATGAGTGTGCCGGGCACAGGAAATGACATTGTCGGACTATGGAAGCCATAGTCCATAAGACGCTTTGCAACATCTTCAGGCTCTATCCCAGCAGTATTCTACCATAGAAATAGCTTACAATTCAGCAGAATATGAATAATCCTGATTGGTTGAAAAAACAGCCACAATCATTAATTGGACCTACCTTAAAGCCTCTTAAGTCAATAATGAATTCGTGAGCAACTGTTCCATTGACCCCACAGAAAAGAACAGGGTAATGATTCTGTAAAACTTAGAAGTATACGTAAAGTTGCAAGTTAAAGAAACACAAGCAATCACTCTATGACATTGCACAAACCTCCAATCGTTTTGCCATATAGTTTGCATTCAAAATGGCTGTTTTTGATGCTTCGGTGAGTCCTTTAGAACCCATCATGGCTATGTAAGAGTATGAGATAGGCAATATCAGTGCTGAGCCCCATGGTGCAGCAGAAATGGTACCAAGTGGTTGTGACTTGCCGGGGGCAGGAATGCCACCAGTGGAAACCTTCAAATATGGTAACAGATAATTAATTATGAAGGAAACAAAGATATTATTATACAAGAACACTACTGTTACTGCTAGGGATCTAAAGCATATGTGTGAGGTGGAAAGAAAACAATGTCATCCAGTTTCAAGGATGTTACAAATAAATTTTTCAGTGAGAAAAATGTTATTTCTAGTTAATGTGCAACTAAAAAATGTATGCATGTCATAGATAATGTGACTCATAACAAAAATTATTACCACTGGATGTGATGGTAAAAATGGTGCCAAGTGTTTCTTTACTCCAATAGGACCCATGCCAGGGCCACCTCCTCCATGAGGGATGCAAAATGTCTTATGGAGATTCAGATGGCAAACATCTGCTCCAATCCAACCTGGGCTTGTAAGTCCCACCTGTAACCTCATTTGAAAATTAGGCACAAAATATTAAATTGCAGACAAAAATGCTATACTGTGAGACAGAACAGCAACAAAGCAGCAGTTTGTATAGTTCCTAGTTTTGCATGGCAATATGATTGAAGATTTACATAGGATGTAAAGACATGCATTCATAAGAAACAAACCTGAGCATTCATGTTAGCACCATCCATATATACTTGACCTCCGTTATCATGAATAATCTTGCATATCTCATCAATACCTTCTTCATAAACACCATGGGTTGAAGGATATGTTACCTATAATTTAAATCAAAACCACCACAAATGAATATTTTAAAAAAAATTGGCCAAGTCGGAAAAACCCCTTTCCTCCAAATTCCCAGGCTAACCAAATAATGCAAGTAAAATTCGAATATAGGAAGCAACGCAAGTTATACCATAAGAGCAGCTAGGTTGTCCTTGTGTGTTTCAGCAGCCTTCCTCAACTCTTCAATATTGATGTTTCCCTTGGCATCAGTTCCAACAGATACAATTTTCATTGCACACATAGCAGCACTGGCAGGATTTGTACCATGTGCTGAGACGGGTATAATGCAGACATTGCAATGGTGGTCTCCTCTTGCCTATAGTGTGTCCAATTGCCAAAAGAAGTAAGTATCACAAAAATTTCAGTGTGTATATTATCAAAGGCAGTAATGTAGGGGAAAGCATTGCATGCAGCAAGAGGGAAACACACAAACACACAGAATTGAGCTAATCTGTTACTGGTTGAACAGCAAAATAGAAATCATAATAATGACTGAAGTCACCATACCATATGATATGCACGAATAACCATTAGTCCAGCATATTCTCCAGCAGCACCAGCATTAGGTTGCAAAGAGAAGGAGTCAAACCCGGTAATTGTACACAACAGTTTACCCAAATTTTCAAACATTTCCTGGTACCAGATTTGCTTGTTTAGACACCAAAAACATTTATCCCATATTTTACTGTATAAAAAGAACTTTTATTCTATTTAGCCTTGTACATACCTGATAACCTTGAGCCTGTTCAATTGGTGCAAAAGGGTGAATGTTAGCAAAGCTAGGCCATGTCACAGGCATCATTTCAGTTGTAGCATTCAGCTTCATTGTACAAGATCCCAGCGGGATCATACTGTGGCACAATGAAAGATCTTTTGATTGAAGCCTATGAATATACCTGAGAACCTCATGCTCAGTGTGGTACCTATTTAAGAGCAAATGGAATTCAGGTAAGCTTCCACGGTATAATCACGTGATTGAACTTATGAGCAAAGGGATATACGTGTTAAAGATAGGGTGTGTCAGATAAGGACTCTTTCTAGTAAGTCCAGAAGGAAGTGCAGTCTGAACTTCTGGTGCAAGAGATGCAGCTGTGAAGGAGACCTGCATACGAATTAATTGATGTTTTAGATGGCCTTGAGATAATGAGCAATGACATAATTGACAACATGGTATATGTAACAAGTCTTACAGGCTTGCCATCAGAAAAAACTTTGAAAAGATTATCAACATCCTCCAAGGTGGTTGTTTCATCAAAGGCAACAGTGATCTGAAAAGCAACCAAGCTCCATAATCCAAAGACATGAAAACAAACTCAGTTGATTTGATGCAACAAAAAGCAGCACTCACAGTGTTCCCATCAACAACCCGCAAATTGATTTCATTCTTGCGAGCAGCATCAGTAATTGCATGGGCATTGGCAGTCTTAATTTTCACAGTGTCAAAGAATGGATGGTCCTGAACTTCCACGGTTCCAAGTTTCTTTAATCCCTGAGCAAACACCCCAGCAAGACCATGAACCCGTTGGGCAATGGTTTTAAGTCCTTCGGGTCCATGATATACAGCATACATAGCAGCCATGTTTGCAAGCAGTGCCTGATCAGAAACAACAATGATCAAACAAAACCAACCAACTCAAACAAGACCAAAACATGGCTCCAGGAATACACTAACACAAGGACAAGTCCATTCCCAACAGACTAGTCAAACAAAAACGAATTGAAACAATATAGAAAGTGAAAATTTAGAAATGAAAAATCTTTTAGCAGTTTTTTTGCACACCACAAGTCACCCCAATGAAAAATAAAACTAAGTTATTATAAACATAAACACACTTTCTCTTATATGTTTCCACTCCATTTTGTTCCTGTTACTTTTTTCCTTTCCTATCACATTACTTGTTACGTCTAGCATTTTTTGTTTGTTTTTTCCCTTTTATGTGTCTCTTTTTACCACCGAAATCCATCCCAAAATGGGATGGAGGTTGAGTATTGTCTTCTCTCATTTTCATCTCATTTCTCTCTCTTCTCTCTCTTCTATCTCATCTCTCTCTCTCTCTCTTTCCCGCTATGTTATTAAATTTGTCACTTTTTTCTCTTTACATTTTATTTTATTTTTCTTTCTGGTTATATCAGTTATCATATCTGTCACTTTCTCTTTTTAAATCTTCTTTTTCCTTCTTTCCCTCCCTCCCATTACACCCCAAAAAGGGGTATTGGTTTATAATTTTCCAAACTAAAATTTGATTAGACCAAATCAATCAGGATGAGGAAACAGGGTGTTATTATGTTACCTGAGCAGTGCAAATGTTGCTGGTGGCCTTGTCCCTCCGGATATGCTGTTCCCTAGTTTGCATTGCCGTTCTCAGAGCTGGCTTTCCACCAGAATCAACACTTACCCCAATGATCCTCCCAGGCATCATCCTCTTATACTCTTGCGACGTGGCGAGAAACGCGGCGTGTGGACCCCCGTACCCCATGGGAACCCCAAACCTCTGAGCAGACCCAACAACAATATCCACCCCCATTTCCCCTGGAGGCTTCAGCACAGTCAGAGCCAACAAATCCGTCGCCATAACAACCTTGACTCCATGCGCATGAGCCTCCTTCACAAACTCCCCGTAGTCCAAAACCTCACCCTCAGTCCCTGGATACTGAACAAGCACCCCACAAACATCACCGGATTTATAATCCACATCCTTAACATCCACGGTAACAACCTTAATACCAAAACCCGCAGCTCTGGTGACGCAAACATCAACAGTTTGAGGGTGACAATTATTGGCAATGATAAAAGTCTTTCTTTTTCCCTTGTGAATGTTGTTACACATGGACATTGCTTCAGCGGCCGCAGTTCCTTCGTCGAGTAACGAAGCGTTGGACATTGGAAGGGAGGTGAGATCTGAGATAACGGTTTGGAAATTCATGAGGGACTCGAGACGGCCCTGAGATATCTCGGCCTGGTAAGGAGTGTACTGAGTGTACCACGCGGGGTTCTCCATGATGTTGCGAAGGATCACGGGCGGCACGTGCGTGTTGTAGTATCCCATCCCAATGTACGACTTGAAGCACTTGTTCTTCGACGCAAGGCTGTTCATGTGCGACATCATTTCGGACTCCGTTAGCCCCTCGTTGAAGACGCTGAACGACATGTCCTTCAGACGGATTGATTTGGGGACGGTGGCGTCGATGAGGGAGTCGAGGCTGTCGAAGCCGCATGTCTGGGCCATCTTGGTTTGTTCCTACGAGGTGGCGGAGTTGTGGCGCCGAGGGAATGTGTCGCTCGGCTTGAGTGCTTCCAGTGAAATGGATCGACATGGGACATAGTGCGAGAGTTTTCTGTGGCTTCCTACGATCGAGTTCTCTGGTTTGGGTCTTAAAAGGGAATGGGAATTATCCCTCGCCGAAAAAATTAGCCTTTTCAGAATCGCCCTGTTCGCTAGCCTCCGTGCAAGTTCCATTGATGGAGGTGTATAAATAAATAATAAGGTTGGAGATTGTCGGTATTGAGATCTGGTGGTTGATGAGTGCGCGGGCACCTATGAATGAAAAGAATGTGATGTCACCGTGTCACTTTCTACGGGGGGAAAACACCGCGATGGATCCAAATACGTTTACCTTTGCATTCGAATGTAGATTCTGATGAGTGGTTTGGTTTGGTGCGAGATTAGTAAGTTGACGGAGTTAGATGAGGGATTTGATTTGATTAGTGAATGGTGGGTGAGACTGAAACGGCAGGGTACAAGAAAAAGAACATGGGAATTGGGAACCATCGCAATCGGATTAGGAGATCTTGATTCTTGGTTCAGACTTCAGCAGTCTTTAGTATTTACCATTTTTTCGATGCTTTATGTGAAATCATGACCGGTAAAATGGACTTTATATAATAAGGACAATCCTGACGGTGCGATTATACATTGCCCAAAAATAATGTTAATGTATTTAACAAAACAAAGCAAGTGCGTTTGTGATTTGTTGCAGTGTTTATGAATAAATGGTTATGAGTTTAATTCTTATTAAAATATTTTTTATTTTCACTTAATTTAATCTATAGGGGACCAAAAAATACAATTTACCCTTTTTTTCTTTTTCACCATTATCCTTTATCATAGTATCTATTATTTTTCTTCTTTCAATTTATATATCCAAATTAATAATTATTTTTATACAATTATTATTCTTAATGTTGAATTGTGAAGGGGTGCTGACTATGCTTATCAAACTCTAAAGTGAACTTGTCAACTTTTACGAGTTTAAGAGTCTATTTGGTTCACGCGGGTTTAATCGTAGTCAAACTCATTTTTTAGCAAACTCGTAGTGGACTCAATAGACTCGAACTAAACATGCAAACTCACGAGTCTAGACCGAGTCACACGAGTTTGCTTGGGAAAAAAAATAGTTAAAACAAAGTTGTTTGGTGCAATCTGGAAAAAAAATTTAACTTGAAACTCATTTAAGGTTGTCATTTCCTCAATCATTTTTACTTCTTCATTTGTTCCCTTTCTGTCTCCCAATTCTTCAATCCTTAAAACGACCCAAAAACATCACGATGAGTTCGAATTTATGACTAGCGAAGCACACCTCTGATGTTGGTTGGTTCAGCGGTTCTGTTGTGAAGGCTCGAGCGTGTGACATGAGTTTCGTTGTTGTCATGAGTTCAAGTTCCTCGATTACTCACTCCCAATCACGACGAGTTCGAGCGCGCCTCTATTGTAACTTGTAACCATGTAAGCTCGTCCCAAATCCCACTCCGATTACCCTCATCTAATAATAAGGGTGTGTTTAGATAACTTAAAAAGGGGTCTAAAAGTGATTTATGTGGTAACTAGTTGTTCAAATCAGTGCAAATTTGAGTTATTTGTAAATTATTCTTAGTTTGTCTAAATTTAGTTTTAAGCTATTTTCATTCCATCTATTATTTTGTTTTGTTATTTTTCGTGACTTGATAGTTATCAAATAAGAAAATTGTAGATTTGCAACCACAACTTCAAACACATCATGGATTTTCATGGTACGCAAAAGGGATGGAAGGAAGAAAGATTGAGAATTCAAATCACTTTTTTTTTCCTTGCCCAAAATCTTATTAGCTTGGGCCTTTCTATTTATGCTTGGCTTGGTGTTTCTCTTGCTATACCGCATGATGGAATTGCTTATTATCTACAATAGGGTAGCTTACTTTGTTTTGCATACTGTAAATTGGTCAATTTGGCATATGTGCAACAAGATACTATATGAAGGGTACCTTTGACTTGCTTACTTTGTTGGACATTATTATCATTGTCAGTTTTCTAATTGGCGCATAAGCCCTTTAAGTTGTATTTCTCAATGTTGCTAGCCAAATGCATTGTGATGAATTAGCTCATGGAAGTTGGTTTGGGTAAGAGTGTTAATACATAATACATTATACATCAGTATGTACAATTGGTTGCTACTTCATGATCGTGATGCTAACGAAGATGATCATGATCTTGGAGATGATGTCATTGGAGGATTGAACATTTAAAGTTATTTGTGTTTATTAGTTATTTGTGTCTTCTAATTTTATGAATGAACTTGTGTTGGAGAAGAACTTATGTTTTCTAATTGTATGAACTCATTACTTATGTAGTTATGTTTGCAACTTGGTATAGTTTGTTTTATTATGCACTTATGTGCTTTAAAATATTGTTATAATGTTGAATTGATCTGATAGTTATAGATAATTTACTATTATTTTTATGAATCAAGTCTACGAAACTCCCATGAGTCCACGTAGACTCTTGATTTTGACAACCATGGTGTTCACTATGTGAGTATGCGTGATAAAAATTGTGAGGGAGCTCATAGAAAGGAGAAGGGAGAATTTTGCTATCATTAAATATTAGTTTGTTAATTTTATTAGAAATATTAGTGAGAGAGATTCAAATCCGTAATATCTCTCTTTTTTTTCCTTCATCCTTCACCCTTAAATCTTCATTTTTTAACCATCAAGTCAATCTTATATCTCCGAGGGGAAGGAGAGACTTAAGAGGTGCATGGTAAAGTGTTATGAAGGGTAAGTGGGAGGTGTTCCAATGGAAGGGAAGGGGTAAGGATGTCTTTTTAATTGTTTTGGTGGGTTTAAATAGCATGGGGTTGCCGCCTATAGTAGGCCCTTTTAATGGGTATTAATGGGCCAAACCTAAGTTTATCCTTCGGGCCGATCCGCATCTCTTTAATGGCCTGAACCAACCCGATCCCAACTAACACAACCTGCTCTGTCCTTTCGAAGTGTGCTTAATAAACAATTAATAATATTTACGGTGTGTTTGGTAGAGAAAAATAATAATATTGAAGAAAACATTTGTATTTTTTTTGTTAAATTTATATTTTTTACACTCTATTTTTTTATCATCTCTATTTCTGTCATCTAAATCGAACACACCCAAAGTGCTTTGAAGTAAAATAAATAAAATAAAAATGGTGTGCCTCATGCAGGACTTAATTATCAAATACACTTTATATTTACATTGTAATTTAAATTTTATATATAATAGAATATATTTAACTTATGCTTTAAATCATATCTGGTTCCCCAATTGCTTTTTCAAGACCGGTCATTGATTTCATGAATAAAATAGGACAACATAATTGTTGATTTATTTATCTTTTAAAAAATTGAAAACATTGTTATTCTCATGACTTTTTAGTGTACTTTTAAGATATGAAAAATATATAAAAAGCTATCTAGTTTTATTTTAAAATAATTTTATACTAAAATTCAATTACAATTTACATATATGTTAAATTTATTAACTTTATAATAATTATATTAATAATAATAATAATATAAACTATTTTTTAATATCATTGTACATGATCATTAAATTTAAAGAAATACCAGTGATTGCCAGATAGAAATAATTATATATATACATATGAGAGTTGAAGGATGGTTTGAATTGTTTAATATTTAAATAATAAAATCACATACATTATATATTATTTAATCTCACATCATTTTTTATGTTTAATGATTTTTAAGATAATTTTATAAAAATCAAATAAGTTTATCATAAATAAAATAATTTATAGTTAAATGATAATATAAAATATACTGAAGTTTTACAGTGTCAAGTGCATATCATTTTTCTCTACTATTAAATGATCAGTGGAAAATCCATGGAAGAAATATTGTTCTCAGCAGTAAGCAACGCCACAAGATAAATCCATGAGAGCAGCGCCGCCTCAGCTACTTCATCCATTGGAAACACTTGCTTCAAAGCCGAAGTATCCCTCAAAATTATAACAAAATCCTCCAAAACAATTTTCACTTATTCCTGTTGAGACGTTCCTGCAGCAGTACTATAGTACTAGTAGTTGCCTTGCACTTATTCCTGAACGACGGTGCAAAATGGTTTGCACGAGACTTCTTTTCCTTGTTATGCACTCTGGTCTTTGAAGAAGATGAATTCACGGAAGGAGCAAAACCATTTGCAGCTTCTGCCATTGCCCTTCTTGCCTTCCTCTGTCGAATGCCGCAGGCATTGCAAAGCGACTGCATCAGCAAGATGTTGCTAGCTTGTTATTTAATTTTATGTTAAAACTAGCTATATATTAAGTAGAACCACAAACACAAAGTATCCAATGTAAAAAAAGACAAGCAACAAAATATAGCTATCTAGCGTTAATTAGATAAAAGAAGGAAAAGAAAATTACCTTAGGACCATTAGGATCACTCCTCCAGAGTGGGGTACTGGTTGTGTTACAATCCGCACAAACCCTAGTCATATTATTCAATGCTTTCTTTGTGGCCAGATAGCTGCTAGGTGTAGGCCTCATCATTTTTCTGGTTAACCTCACATTTGAAGACATCCATTTTTCATACTCGTAACCTCTTTTGTTCTCTTCGTCCTCTACTTTGTAGAAGGAAACATTATTGCGACCACACGCACTGCTTGGATCTGCCATAACGGACTTAGGTTGAAGTTTAACGGAGGATGAATTGCACACTTGGTTGTTGTTGTTTGATGATCCAATATGAAACACAAGCTTCCCATCCTAAAGTGAAGATATAGATGAAAGACTATAATTAAACATTAGATTTAGAGATGCACAATTTAGGCTAAAATGGGTCTTTTGTGTTAGTATTTTTTGTGACATGGAAACGGTTATTTTTCTAATGATGCCAATTGAACAATACATGCATGTAATGTGAAGAATAACTTAATTTGACCTGTAATTTTTCATTCAAAAGTGAACCAAGTAGCTTTAATTTGATGAATATTATTATAGCTAGTTTCTTCTCTTACTAAAGCTAGTTAGCCACACACTCACTAGAGCGGTGCACTTAATTGTTCTTTCTCAATATATATATATATATATATATATATATATATATATTGAGAAAGAATAATTAAGTGCACTGCTCTAATGAGTGTGTGGCTAACTATATATATATATATATATAAGCCTCACGAAGATGAAGATATATAACGGAGAATTGAAAGTATATATTGTAAGCATTAATCTATAATATTATGCTCAATAACAATCATAACAAGAACATGAAAAGGATCTTTAGAATTCATGAGTTTCACATAAACATACCTTTATCCATAATTGCGGAAGATCTTTATTGGTAGAATGCTTTCGTAGAGTCTTTGGAGAAGATCCTTTAATAGCAGAATATTTTCTCAGAGTCTTGACCCTTTCTTTCTTGTATCTTCTTGATAGGGATTGGATACAACTCTTATGGGCAGACAATGATGGTATTCAATTTTCTAGATATCTCTCTTCTTTTTTAGAAAACTGAACCACTACGTTTAATATAATTGCACCTATCAACAATTATCTTTTAATATAACTGCATATCTTAACAATTATCTTTTAATATAACTGTACAGATAATTATTTTATTAATAATTATCCTTTAATAACTTCCCTTTATAACCAATTATCTTTATACCCTTTATTCATTAAATCAAATAACATTTATTTAAATGAGCCACAATGATAAATCTTACATTCTCCCACTTGGCTCATGTCATAAATTCCATTTCATGATTTAATGAAAACAATTATAATGCGCATTCATAAGGCTAAAGTTTTCATACATTGACATCATCATAAATCATGATCAGAAATAAAACCAATAAGAGTCATGGTGGTTGTATGCTATCAAATCGGCATAGTTCCTTCCATGTACCACTATATTAGTTTTTCTTCCTAATATAATACTTTAATGGAAGTTTACATCATAATGTCCCACAATAATACTATTATGTCTTCATTAGGGACAAGTTCTATTTTTCAAATAATCATTCATACATGCATGTATACATAAATTTGAAAACAGGATAATTTTCAGAAACTTAAACATCATTGAATTCAGAGTGTCAATAGTCAATAATTTCAATAATGATCAACATTCATTAGCTGATATAATGCCCATACTACAGACATGACCAATAAATGTCTAGGGCGGTAATCCCTTCGTCAAGGGATCAGCTATCATAAGATCAGTGCTAACATGCTCTATAGACTCTCTATGTTTCTGAACCTCTTCTTTAACCACAAAGTATTTCAATTCCATATGTTTAGCACCTTTGGAATACTTGTCATTTTTAAGAAAAGAAGACTGCTGCGAAATTATCACAAAAAATTTTCAACGGCTTATCAATAATGTCGACCAATTCAAGCCCTGAAATAAAGTTTCGCAGCCATGTAGTCTGAACCATGGCCTCAAAGCATGCCACAAATTCAGCTTTCATAGTGGATGCAGCAGTTACAGACTGCTTCACACTTTTCCATGATATAGAGGTCACTAGACCTCCTATAAGTAATCATGTGACCATTAGTGCCTTGCAAATATCTCAGAACTTTCTTTGCAGCTTTTCAATGATTCATACCAGGATTACTCTGGTATCTTTCCAACATTCTAACTGCAAAGCTAATATTTGGTCTCATACAAGTCTGAGCATACATTAGGCTCCCAACAAGTGATGCATACAGAATTGCTTCCATTTCCTTTCGTTCCAATTCATTTTTATGAC
>PYAF01003099.1:176915-241650 GCA_007407185.1 Glycine tomentella
CCATTAATGCACACAAGCTGTCCACCAGCTGGCTACCACCACCCTCCAACGTTCACACCATTCTTCCCCCTATAAATAGAGGTGCAAACCTCACTTGTAAATCATCACTTAGACACACAGAAACACCAAGAGTGAATTCATCCAAGTAGTGAGAATTCTTAGTGAGTGTTGTGTCAGTGGTCTGAGTTTGAGAGTTTTTTTGTTTTGAGTTTGTAAATCTCTGTAGTTCTATTCTTGTGAGTAATAGAAGCTGTTTTTCTCTCAAATTCGTGTGTACCAACACCCAATTGATCCGTTGGCCTCAACACTTATAAAAGGAGGAAAGGGCTAAGGACAGAGGAGGTGCCTGCCAAGCATTCACGTGAAGGCTTATATATACACAAAAACCAAAACAAGAAAAATGTGCAACAAGGATTTTCTGCAGTGGGAAATTTAACTCATCACCCAGTTAGCAGATCCTAACTATTGTATGAGAGTGAATGAATAGAAGAAAGATAAAAAAAAATGATAAATACAATAAATGGTAGTGATGAGAAATGAAATGTATCTGGAACCAAATTTAGTAAAAACAATACAATACAAAGTAACATTACATCAATTGATCTTGTTGATGTGATTTCTACATTGACGGGTTATGGTAATGGTGTTTCAAACATGCTGGAATAGAGGAACAGGAAAACAAAGAAGTAAATGTACAATAGCAATAACTATAAAAAAAAAAAAAAAACAATTATTTAGAAGAGACAAGAAGAAAGGAGGTTTAAAATGCAACTATTCGACCTGACAAAAATCCCATCTGCTTTTTTTCATTCCTCTCACATATGGTTCAACCTCAGCTTATATTTAATAGGATTATATTATTCATTCATTATTTTTATAATATTATTTTTTCTATTTTTTATCACATATAATTATCAGTATTTTCTAATGTTCTCTTCTTATGTTTCTATTTATTGTGTAATGATTGTATAATATATACATTGAGATGCATTAATTGAACAGCAGGATGATATTAATATACTAACAAACACACACTATTTAGTAAGCTTTCTCCTAAACGGGGATTCTTGTTTCTTTAGGCGTCATGTATACTAATGCAAAAAGAAATTTCGTGTATATACTTAAGAAGTTATTTATATATATAATTGGGTGTAATTTATTTTAAAAAAATATAATTATTTTTAAAAGTTAAAATAAAATATTATAGTGATATATAATAGTTAAAAACAAAAATATAAAATAATGACATCAAATAAAATTATTTTCTATATAATACTTATAAATGATTAAAAGCACGGGAACTGTAACGAAAAACAATAAATAAAATAATAAATAAATAAACTGCTGGTGTAGCCTATTGCCCCAAATTCAATCACTATATGTGAAAATTTTATTGATTTATTATATCATTATATGTGAATTTTATTACATAATTATACTTGAGCACTCTGAATATTGTTTATAGTAAGGGTATGCTATGATTTTTTAATTTGTTCTTGTTTGATAATAAATTTTGTTAGAATCACTTATTTAAACTTGAATTTGATCGGATTAAGACATGAAATATTTAAGACAAATTGAGTTAACTCGATTTGTGAATTTAATATATTAATATTTATATTATGTATAGATAAATAATAAAATATGTGTTAAGTCACATATACCTCTATGTTTAGTGATCTTATGATGTGAACTTATTGAGAAATTAAAGTATGTATTTGATAGTTTAATCTTGATTTATAAGTACAGTTTAATTAAAATTAATAATGCATTGTTAGATATAATTTTTTATATCTAACTATCTAGATAAACATATATGATAAATTATGAATTTTTATAATAAGTATTTTAAAATCATATTTATAATCATTTTTAATTGATTAATTATATAAAAGTATTTACACACAGTATATGAAAATGAAACTCATGTATCCCAAATTTGATTATCTCTCGGAGAGCTTTTTTACTCCTGTATTCAAACTCAAATGGCAGGAACAGTTGTTACCAAAACTTACCATTATGATCGTGCCTCTGCCTTCTAGTAGTCATCTAGCTGTCTAGAATTTATGAATTTTGTTCACTTTTGAGGAATTAATGTGATGAGGATTTTTGCAGATCTGAAGAGATATGCATAAAATTAGCCGTAACTCTTAGTGTTGCCAAAGAAAAAATCAAGTAGGCAGTCTCAGTGACAAAGACAGCCTCTCAGTCCCCACACCCTTTTGCCATATAGACATATTGTTTTTTCTTCCACGTTTGTGGTTAGGTCTTAATCATTAGCCTTATTATCCTCAAAGAATAATATTTGATTTTATCCTAAAAGGAATTTTAGGGAACAACAAAAGTGCATAAACAACAGTCATACAACCGATCTAATAAATCATTTTTAATCGATCTAAAAAATCTTTTCTGTCTTTGTTTTTTGGCGCCACTCATTGGGGGCCGGGTGGAAAGTTGTTGATAATGTCGTTCACGGTCCACCAGATAATTAAATCTGGGCCAGGGCCTAATCTACAGACATAACTTTGAAGATCAAGAAGCTGGAAGCTAGCTACGTATGAATTAATCACTCCCGTGTCTTGAAGTCAAAACAAGATTAGATAACTGTTACTGACGGTGAGGCCTAATTTTGTCTCAACGTGTGTCCTAATGCAAGTGGTACTTCTGAATTTAGAGAGGCACGGAGTCATGGACCATGGTATAGTGTTACGTACGTATTCGGCTAAATGACACGGCAATCTGTGGCCGAATTCATCCTCCCTATTCTGCTCTTCTGACAGAGATCCAGCTACTTGTCTTTAAGCTACCACGGTTCCAAGCGGAAAACTTTACATTGGAGGGATTTTCTTACAGCAAGTGACGTTAATTAAGCTACTATACTGTCTAGGACTCTGAAAAAAACCGATTTAGATCGTGTTGTATATTTCGTTACAATGCTATTGGGCCCAAATCCCAAGGCTGTATCCTGGCCCATTTTTATTTAGGGTAAATCCCTAAATGTGATGTGTCTCTCTTATAAATACCCTCATTATGAGGTGAGATAGTGACGAAAGTTTCAGAGTGAGAGGCAGACGCAAAGCTGCGGCTGCAGAGAGGCTGAGCGAAACAGAGAGTGAGTGTTTCTCCGGTTAGTGAACCGTCGAGGTGTCTCCGAGAGCTGTGAGAGTTTCTTGTTGAGAGTGTTTCACTTCTGTTGTAGCGAGGCTGAGAGAAGCTCCGGCAGGTGGCCGTTTGAGCATCGTTGTAACCATTATTGTTGAATAGTGGATTGTTCTGGACTTGGTCCCGTGGGTTTTCCTCTTGGAGGTTTTCTCCCACGTAAAGCTATATCTGTGTGTTGTTTCTCCCTACTCTTCTCTCGTTTACTGTTTGATTGTTTCCGCTGCACTTGTTTGTGTTTTGTTTGTGTTGGCTGCTCTATGGCTTGAAGCAAGCACCTCGGCAGTGGTACAGGAAGTTTGATTCCTTCATGACCGAGCACAAGTTCATGAAGACGGATGCCGACCACTGCGTATTTGTGAAGAGGTATGAGACTGGTGATTCCTTGATCTTGCTACTATATGTGGACGATATGTTGATTGTCGGGCAAGACAAGACGAAGATTGCCGAGCTGAAGAGAGCGTTGAGCTCGTCCTTCGCGATGAAGGATTTGGGTCCAGCAAAGCAGATTCTCGGGATAAAGATTATCCGAGATCGTGCGAGGAAGCTACTGTGGCTAAGTCAGGAGAAGTATGTTGAGAAAATCCTGAAGAGGTTCAACATGGACAAAGCCAAGACAGTGAGCACCCCCTTGGCCGGACATTTGAAGCTGAATGAGAGACAATGTTCGAGCTCAAATGAAGACCGAGAAGAGATGGAGAAGATCCCGTACCAGTCTGCAGTGGGGAGTCTAATGTATGCAATGGTTTGCACTAGACCCGATCTCGCCCATGCAGTTGGAGTTGTTAGTCGGTACCTTTCGAACCCCGGCAGGGAGCACTGGGAAGCAGTGAAGTGGATCTTCAGATACCTCCGCGGGACGACCCGTGTATGTCTTCGGTTTGGTGATGGCAAGGCCGAGTTGCAAGGCTACTCGGATGCCGACTTGGGGGGAGATTCCGACTCGAGGAAGTCGACGACAGGTTATTTGATGACCTTTGCTGGAGGAGCTATTGCGTGGCAATCCAGATTGCAGAAGTGTGTGGCACTTTCGACGACGGAGGCCGAGTATATTGTAGCAACTGAGGCATGCAAGGAGTTCCTGTGGATGAAGAGTTTTCTCCAGGAGGTCGGCCATGAGCAAGACGAGTATGTCTTGAAGTGTGATAGCCAGAGTGCAATACATCTTGCACGGAACTCGGTATTTCACTCCCGCAGTAAGCATATTGATGTTCGGTATCATTGGATCCGAGATGCGGTGGAAGCCGGGAAGCTCACACTAGAGAAGGTGCACACAAGTCAGAATTGGTCTGACATGATGACGAAGCCGGTAGCAGTGATGAAGTTTGAAGATTGCTGCATGGGAGCCGGGCTTGTGAACTCGGTTTGAAGGGCCGAGTAGAAGACCTCGGCAGTGACCGAGGAGTGGACCTCGGCAGTGGCCGAGCAGATGATGTCGGTAAGAGCCGACCAGAAGATGTCCTCGGCAGGGGATTGCCGAGTTGAGTTGAGAGAGGCCGAGTAGAGTTTCGTCCTCGGACCTCGGTGGAAGACCGACTTTGAAGATCGGGTTGCCAAGTTGGAAGATCGGCTTTTGTCCAAGTTGCCGTTTTGACGCATTGCAACGGAAGGGGGAGAATTGTTGTATATTCCGTTACAATGCTATTGGGCCCAAATCCCAAGGCTGTGTCCTGGCCCATTTCCATTTAGGGTAAATCCCTAAATGTGATGTGTCTCTCTTATAAATACCTTCATTATGAGGTGAGACAGTGACGAAAGTTTCAGAGTGAGAGGCAGACGCAAAGCTGCGGCTGCAGAGAGGCTGAGCGAAACAGAGAGTGAGTGTTTCTCCGGTTAGTGAACCGTCGAGGTGTCTCCGAGAGCTGTGAGAGTTTCTTGTTGAGAGTGTTTCACTTCTGTTGTAGCGAGGCTGAGAGAAGCTGCGGCAGGTGGCCGTTTGAGCATTGTTGTAACCATTATTGTTGAATAGTGGATTGTTCTGGACTTGGTCCCGTGGGTTTTCCTCTTGGAGGTTTTCTCCCACGTAAAGCTATATCTGTGTGTTGTTTCTCCCTACTCTTCTCTCGTTTACTGTTTGATTGTTTCCGCTGCACTTGTTTGTGTTTTGTTTGTGTTGGCTGCTGTGGGTTGAGTCGTGCGATTCCCCAGTGTTACGGTTGGTGGAGGAAGTTCCCAGCCGAGAAGATCCGAGTTCGGCCGAGAACGCGGAATCAGGGCACGAGTGGTGCCGAGTACGCGAGGAGTCGACCGGAGGGTAGCCGACGGGTTGTGGTGCCGAGCCGATCTCGCGGTGTCGGGTAGCAAATTCCACAACAGATCGGATCATAATCGAATCTAAATTAAATTATTTTTAATTTGATTAATTGAAATTGATTTTCATTTTGAATATTTTTTATTTGAAAAAAATAGTTTGAAAATCAATTTGAAACTGATTTGGACATTCTGCTCTTAGAAACAGTGTAAAATTAATTGATTCAAAATCAGTTGCATTCAAAATCATTTTTTTTAAATTAGTTCCATTTTGAACCGATTTCCAAATACATTTAGATAAAAAATCAAATCAATTAAAATAGTTTGAAATAAACTCAGTTCAATTTCTTATCTTTTTCACACCCCTAATATTATAAGAAGAAAATTGAAAAAAACCTGAGTAGATATGTAATATGAGTAAGGAAACGTTCTGTTTAGATTTTTGTATAATTGATTTTGAAATAATTTGTGTTAAGAAAATAGTTTGTTCTTAAAATTTTGATTGCCTTATTTAACCAAATTTGCCAATTTTGATTATCTTAAAAAAATTAGTTGATAAAAATTTATCTAACCAATTTTGCCACAGAAAGTACATACTTTTGTATGATTTTAATTGCCTTTACTTCGCCTCTGCCATTTGATAGTTCCTTGCCCTTGTGATTGCTTCCATCTAATGTTTCTTCCTGTAAAGGTTTAATTCAGAAGCACCTCAGGCCCTCCAAGAATAGTACCATTAATTCAATTGCCTCTCTTGTTGAAGAGCAAGACAAAAAAACATGGTTAATAGAAGGCAATGGCTCCATTAACAAGATTCGTGTCTTAACAATGTTGTATGAATCTCCAAGACTTTTAAGGAAACACATATCATGCTCTGCATCCTTATACTTCTTCACAAGTTTCAACATATCACAATCTGCACTTGTTTGCACAAGAACAATCCAAATCAGGTCGCAAAGTGTCTAAACCATGCCAAAGAATTTGTAATGCAATGGGGTAGTTAGACATAACTATTTCACATTGTTTAATTGAATGAATTTCTTGCAACAGATATGAAAGTCTAAAGTGATATCCCTTAAGAAAATCTATCTCTAAGATTATCCAACAAATCGGTAACATTTTTTATATGAACAATATTGAGTAATTGGAGGAGCAAGGGTTCAAGAAATCCAATACAGAACCTTTACATTACATTTTTTTCATGCTTCAAATAATTCACCATTTTCATCAGGCATCTAAAGAGGACCAGCGATAACTTGTGCCATTCATTGGGGTTGTCTGCATTACAACAGCAACAGAAACATGGATGCTGTGTTTGTAATTTTGGTTATTGTGCTGGTGTTAATAGAGCTACAAATATGCTACTGTAATATTAGAGTAAACCACCATTAAAGCTAAAGAAAGGATAAAAAAAAACTGTACATTGATCGATATTCTTCATTGATAATGAAAGGATAGGAGAAGTACCATTACTACTATTGACGATCCTACAAGTCTCACTATCTTAACTTAGGGAATTAGAAATAAAAAATAAATAATATAATAGATAATATTATAATATTTTAACTCTATCTAATATAGGCAAATTTGTTTAAACTTAAAAAAATAACTTTAAAATAAATGTTTTTCTAAAAAACACATAGAATTTACTTGTTAAAATAAGTATATTATTATCATTTTTTAAACAAAAATAATTGAGACAAACACACTAAAAAAATAAAATAAAAATTTATTTTATTAAAAAAAGTATTTATTTCAATAAATAAATTTAAACAAATTGATCCATAATCCTTAAATTATTTTATTTTAAGCTCAAAACAAAATGGTTGAAAGATTACATTTTAAAAATACTATTGTTAGGAGGTAAACACAACAGAACATCAATTAGCTGCAATGTTAAGAAAATTTCTTAAAAATTATAAAGTGTTCTTTGGTCTTTAACTTGAGTAGTTATATTTGAACTTTCCAAATTTATAAATACCCCAAAAATATTTTTTCTTTTTCTTTTCTTATTACATGATATTCATTAATCTTAATTATTAGTTATTTATATTTCCTCTTTTCCTATTTCTTTCAAGATATAGACACCTCACTCACAAGATGTTCAAGAATAATTTTCCGTTTAATTTTATTCAATTTTATAACTTAGTTCTTACATAAAAATAAGATTTGGTAGCTTAGCTCTAAATGCCTCTAGAATATTAAAAAAATCGATGCCCTAGGAGAAGGACTGATGCCTTCAAATTCTGGAAGGTTCGTCCTTTTAGAACAGACTTGGAGTATCGGTCCCAATGGGTTCAGTCCTTCATATTTTATAGAACTTAAGTTACAAAACTTGGTAAAAGTTACTTCTAAATATCCGCTATTCAATCTCATCTGTTTATTTTTTTATTTTTTTTACTTATGTATTCAACTGTTAAGAATGATGTGATTCATCAATCATCAGTAGAGCATTTAAATACTGGTCCACCTTAGACGTCAGAAATTACAAGTGAAGGCGCGGTTGAGTGGTTGACATAAGATTTTCTAAGAAGATAAGTAAATTAAAAAAGATGCTAGTATATCAATATATCATTAATATTTCTTGAACACTGTCAGCAAAGCGGTGAGACACGTGTATCATTTTTTTATGTAGGATTATAAATGGTGAGACTAGCTTACGTGTAGGCACATCGGATCAAATAAATTGACAAGCACAAGTCATAAATGGTTCATTTATGAAACTTAGTATTTTTTTGGTGGGATTGTGATTCCTCCATTAATTACTCTCACCTACTTAGTGAAGTGAATGCAGCGTGCCCAGATTATCATTATATTTTTTTATTTTTTATTGTCACATAAGTTATTGATTTAGATAATAAATAATATGATAATTTTATATTATAAAATATTTTTTTTATGAAAATATAAAAATAACTAATGAATTATGTTTGATAAAATATTTTAATTAATTTTTAATTTTTTATTAATTAAAAATTTTGTTTAATTATTCAATAAACAAATGTTTTTTAATAGTTAAAGTAATATTTTAAAATGATATTTTTTATTTTTATTTTTAATATATTTATTCATTATTTTTGTTACCTTTTAAATACATTATTATTTTATTATTTTTTTATCATTTTATACTTTTTAATTATTTTAACAGTTAATTTTATTTAACACTTATAATTTAATAAATTAATTTTTCAATTCTCAAGTATCAATTAATTTTTCCGCTTCTAACTAATTTTATCTAACCATACTCCTAGCTAAGACAATGTTAACAAATGTTTTCTAATTGTTTAAAAATTTAAAATGCAGTATTCTTCATCGGATAATTCCTTAATCAAACATCCTACCTAAAGTCCATATAAAAATCAGAGAAAAAATACTCCCTAATGGCGTGTGTGCGCGCTTGCATGTTGGTAATGGTATGGCGCAATTAGTGAATATTATTAATATTGAAACCTTACACCCGAACAAACTAAACACAGCACCAGGCCAGTACACGGCTGAACGAATCAACCTGACCTTTTTTCATATTATCATAAAAGTTGCAGCCATGATTGTCCAACATATTTCGATTATTTTCCATATAACTATGCTGTTGAACATTTTCAATTATAAATTTATAAATTATAATTCACTTTTAAGTCACGCTCACATGCAGAATTTCTTTTCATTTTCGGAATTTCGTTGCCCAGAAACATCTGAGGAAAGAAGCAACATACTGTGTCGAAGATTGAAATATAGCCATGTCAAAACTTAATAATTTTTAAGGAGACTTGAGCGTCATATAGTAACATTAAGTAATTAACAACGAGGAGACAATATAGTGATATTGATATTTTGAAATTAGATGGACTCATCAGTAGTCCTTATTGTTCAGCTGCTTGACTGAAAAATAAGAAATACAAATAAGATTAAGAAACTAAATTAAAGGGGATTGTAAAAGGAAGTCATATATATATTCATTAGAGGTAAACAAGGAAGCATAATTAACATAATATTGGAGCAGGTACATGTACTAGGTAGGATATGATGATAACATTTTTGTTGTTAAAATCAAAAGCAGTCACTAGTGTCGAGGACCTGACCCCAACTAAGCACCCTTGCAAGCCACTCATCCTCGTCGAAATCCCCTTCATCTGTCTTGTCTTCACCGATAACAACTTGAAGCCCCACAGAGTCATTTTGCACCTGCACCACATTTGAGGATGAGGCCGGTTCTGACGGCGTTGCTGGGGATGCGATGATCTCTTTGTAAAGCTCTTGCATGAACTTTTCTACAGTTTCTTCTTTGAAACAGAATTGTCCGGCATCGTTCTCCGTCTCGGTCAGAATCTCGTCCAGCTTTCTGGTGAGAGCTTCGGCGGAGGAAGCATTCTCTTCCATCAAAGCCATTTTCTCTCTCTAAGTCAGAGACAATTACAACAGCCGTGAGTGAACAGTACTGCTGGTACTAAATGATAAAGATAAAGAGCAAAAAACAGTGCGATGCCACGCTGGCAATGTGGTAGGCGTGGAACCATGACGTGGCGGCCTTTGATGCTGAGGTCTTCTTCCTCGTGTGTGACCAAACCATCACCCCTTCGCTGCTCCGTTTCGCACATGGAGACAACGTTTCCCTACCGCGGCTGTCTATCACCCGCACTGTCACCTACTCCCACCTGGCAAGTGATTTGCGATTCCCATCTTTGGAGATTCCATCAAACCATTTACAAATTACTTTAACACATCATAAGAAATATGGGAAAAGTCTACAGAGGCAAGTGATCAAAAATACTTGTGTATATCCTAAAGACAAGACAAGCGAATATTTATGTTTAAGCTTAAAGAGAATTAGAGAAAATAGTACTTGTAATATTATGAAACTTAGCCTTATGTAAATGTGTTATAGTGAAATTCTTTTAGGTTAAAGACCACTAATCGTTGTAAAACAAACATATGATATAGTGTTAATACCTTCTTTATGTGTAATCAATCAACTCTCAGATCTATGTTTTAGGTTATAAATCTTTCTTTGAGATTTTTTCATAAGCTTTTCCTAATTAAACTTTCGTAGCAACTTTTGCTCTTCATTCTATTCATATTCCAATTCGTCATTTTTGCATGATCCTAGTTGTGGCACCCATCAAACCTAAGACATGAGCTCTAAGGTTGCAACCCTGTGGTTTTGAGTTGTGCACGTGATCAAATTGTTGCCACCGATGGAGATCAGGACCCATTAGGAACAGAGTTTGACATCCGAATCACACCTTGCTTCCAAGTTGTAAAACATAATTAGTCATGGAAATCATCACCTAATTATAGTCAAAAATCATATTTCAGAATAACAATTTCATAATAGAGATAAGTAATCTAAAAATCTATTTTAGAACACCTATTTTGAAATATAATTGTGGTATTCTGTAATAGGGAATTAGGGATACACTACTTCCGAAATGTCCATTTGTAATAAAGGGATGGAACATGACAATTTTAAAACATTTGAGGTGTAGAAAGCAAAAAATGAGGTGCAGCAAGCAATTGCCTACCAAGAAGAGTTACACCTTCCATTGTTTGGGCTCATTTGGTTCAGTAAATGGGCTCTAATGAAGAACCCTTAATTCATGTTTATACGTTACGTTGAGGTGCATGGGAAAGTGTGAGAACGGATAAAACAAACACACTACGGCTTATACGTTATACCGTGACAGCCAAATTACAAACGTTGTAATCATAATTCTAAAAATCGACTCAATCATTAATCCGATTATGCCATTAGGTTATTGAATCAGTGATCAGATCGGTGAATTAATAATCGTTCTGAACTACCCAAATAGAAAAATATAACTTTTTTATATTTATCTTAAAACATTTAAAAATATCATCACAAATTAATATAATTTCATAATATAAATAATTAGATATCAATTTTTTTATAAAATGAATATCATTGTTCAAGTTCAAATAAATAATTAACAAAGATCACAAACATAAATAATAGCATGTTAATTATAGTTTGTGGTTAATACCATTTTTGTCATTTACAATTATAGCCGGAGCCATCAAAGTATAGGCGTGGTGAAAAAAGGTTCCAGAGAGTGACCGCAATTTTGCAATCAGACACTATACTACGTGCATGCTGTTATTTATTCTTCATGCTTTGGTCATTTAAGTTACGAGTCAACTTATAGATGGAGTTTTCTTCTGGTGCAATTCTGTTTATAGTTATATACACATTTGGAATACGCACTACCAAACTCAACACTATCTCACAAGCCCACACTTAAGTTATCTCACACAAAAGGCAAACCAACCAAATCACACGGGTAGACATACATAAACATACATAATCACAAACATTGGAAAAATATGAAGGAACAAAATGGAAAAAAACCAAAATCTGAATTTGCCTTAAAACAAACATATAGTAGTCTTTGATTTAACGATTGAGAAACAACAAATGCAATTTAAAGAAGAATTATATCGTTAGGATGACGGATGACAGAGAGTGGATGACGGCACCGCAAGAGAAAGGAACCTAGAAGTTGCAAGAGAAGCTGCAACGAAGCGAGAACGAGAAAACGACGAATCAAAGTTTCCAAAATAAAAAATCTAGTCTAGAAATCAAAACAACACCATTTCACACTCCACAAAGAAGAAAAAAAGGATAAATGACCCCGTCTGGATGGACGGGTCAACGATTCGATCAAGTTGCTTTAGATCACTCCAAATTTAAAATATGTCCAATCAACCAACAAATTCAATCCAATCCAATCACCGTATCACTGTTTCAAATTGTAGTTGTAATACTTGATTTCATAGTCACGTGGGACCTACCTAAATGAAATTAAATGAATCAAAACGGGCGTGAGCATTCTTTTTTATTTATTTGCATTCGCATTCGCATTCGAATCGAAGGAACTAGAAAGTCAAGTCAAAATCAAAATCACAATCACAACCGAACTCAAACCCAAACCCCAAACAAACGACAAATTTCCTTTTCACAGAGGGACACTGTTCTGTTCGGTGTCCAGACAGAAAGAGACACCTTTTCCAAACCTCCAAACCAACCCAGGGTTTTCAACAAAACCTTTTACAGCTCTACAAAAAAAAAAAAAAAAAAAAGTGAGAAAGAGGAAAAGGAAAAAACGATGGGTTTAGGTTGGGTGGCGAAGCCGAATAATCAACCATGCAGAAGGTGGACGACAAGTCGCATATGGGGAGCAACGTTTTTTTGTTGCATGTGCTTAATCTTCTTCACTCCCAGAATCCCTCGCTCTCCCAAGCACCACCAATTCGTTGACATGCGCAATCTTCTTGGTAACAATCCACATTGCTTACAAGATCATAAGTTTTTGTGTAAATTTCGTTTTGATGTTACCTGATGATTTTAGATTCTCCAGGAGTACCCAACACGTTGAATGTGATGACAAATTTCCCGTTTTTAGTTGTGGGTGTTCTGGGCCTTGTCCTTGCCCTGGAAGGAGGTGTCTTCAACATAAGGTTTCTGTTCTTGTGTTAAAAAAATTGTTTTTTCCTTTTCAACAACCGTTAACTGACATTGTTGTGTTGTGTTGCTGCAGTTCCCAAGGAGAGGTTTGGACATGGGCACTGTTCTATGCTGGAATAGCAGGTGTGGCTTTTGGCTCTGCTTATTACCATTTGAAGCCCGATGACCATCGTGTGTTGTGGGACACTTTACCGGTCAGTTTGTATTCTGTGATTCTTTTCCTTTACCATACTCCAATTGATTTATTGTTTTCAAAATGGATGATACTGTGTCACTTTACCGGCTTTCTGATTCTATTAACTCATCTCAATACTCAAAATACTCTTCTTGCAAGTTGTAATCAAAGGGGATCACTCCGTATTCTGTCTCTCTTTTTCCGTTGTGAAGCTCACTGGTTTTGTCAATGGCAGATGATGGTGGCCTTCTCCTCACTTTTGTCTAGTTTGGTTGTTGAGAGATTGGGCCAGAGGATTGGACTGTGTTGTATGTTTGCACTCAATCTTGCTGCCTTTCTATGTGTAGTTTACGAACGGTTAGTTTTTTTATTTTTTTCAATTCATGCTTATTCTGCCTTGGAATTCCCATGCATCAAGTTAAGGTGCTTAAGTAGCCAAGTTTTATGCTGAATTCTGTCTGCTAGTTGGTTGCAGAATTTATAATGATATTCGGTTCTGCATGATGTTCCAGTTAACTCTGCCTCTAGCTATTCCAGTAATAGCAGTCTTGTACCGCTCCAAATATACTCACTCAATATATTGGTTTATTTCTACAGGTAAGCCCTTAATTTTGTAAATTTTTTTATTTTGCTGAACAAAGTTTCTATGTGATTGCCTGTTCCTGCTTTTGATCTGAAAAATTATTTGTTTGTGTAAATTTTAAATGTTTGATGAATAAGAGTTTATTGTGTCAGTGTATCATTAAGGGAGAGTGCTTTGGATACATTTGTTCACTAGAAAACTAAAACTTTGCTTAGTATTTATCTTTTTATGATGATATCTGTTTTGAGACCTACTGTCATTGCTCTAACGAAGTTAGTAATAGGGATAGAAGACTGTAATAGAAGAAGTAAACCTTATGCCATTAACAGCTTTTGAGATACATTATTTGTTTACTGAGTTTGCGTGGATATCTCACAATCTTTTGATTGTTTGATATAAGAAAGAAAGTTGTCAATTTGTCATTCCATTGATAGTTGCATTGTTTATAGTTCTGATGTTTAGTAGTGGACAGTGGATACCTTTAAGGATTTTGTCTTTGAATGGAAACTGTAGGTGTTTAATGATGAACTGGTTAGATTTCTTGTGTACTGTTTCGTTGGGATAAAGTAAGACTGTCTTTTGATTAAGGTCTTATTTGGATCAACTTTTCCATAAACACTTAGAAGAAATTAAAATAAAATAAAAAGATAAAATGAATTGAGCTTCTTGCATAAGCTAAAACAACTTATGTACTTAACTTTTATAAGGCTCTCTCATCTGACTTTTCCAAAAACTATAAGGTGCATAAATTCATTTTGCTTATGAGAGAAGCTCAATTCTTTTTTTCTTCATATTCTCTTCGTCTATAAGTACTTATTGAGAAGATATTACAAACAGAACCTTATAGAAGATTTTAATGTTAAGATATTCTGCTCAATTATGCAAAGAAGAAATATAGAAATCTTATCGAAGATGTTGCATGTCATCAGACGGATGAAGAAGAGTAATGGAGTTGCTTTGACAATTGTGCAGTTTAAAATATAGTTTCCGATCCTGATTTGATGTGTACCTAAACATGATGTAGGTTTCAGGGCATGCCAACACCATATTGATGCTCTGTCCACTTTTATATTTTTCAAGGTTTGAGACTTGATTGTACGTTCATTAGTAGACCTTCTTCTCGGGAACAAATAATCATTTATGAAGTGCAACTTCCATGGTTTCATATTTGTGGGATATAACTCTTACCAGTTTTTGGAAGCCACCATTTTCAGTGTATCCATTATACTTTTATCTCTAATTGGCAATGCCGTGCTTTGATTATATTGGACAAAGTTCGCCATTATACTTGAGGCATGCATCTTGATGTCTGAAGTTCACCGCCTCTTTGTTGTCAGCGGTTTTAGTCCTGTGAAAGTTGAAACATTCTTCACTTATAACCCATCATCCCAAAATGTGCTCTGTTCCTGAATCATGCACATTTTAAAGAAAATATAGCAGATGTTAGCGTATGAATCAAGGATATAAAAGTTAAGAAATGACCATATTCTATTCTATTAATTGTTGTGGATATGCTTTGAAGCCTGAACTCTTTTGGCACAGGGATTTATCTGCTAGCAAAATTTGAAGGTGCAACCGACATGAAACTGTACCATGTAAATAACTACATTATCAGTGGACATTCTTTGGAACACTTGTGTTTAGCACTGATCCCAATTTTACTCAGCGTAATGCTCATCCACAGGGAACTTAAGTTTCAAAGGTAATGATCAAAATATCTTGCTGCTATATTTAGAAATTGGTATTTCAAAATATCTTATATATATATATATATATATATATATATATATATATATATATATATATTTGTTTGATGACAGATTAGTTGATCTTAAAGATCGACCATGAAGAGGCAGACAGAATTGGTGATTGTTGAATTGCTCCTGGACGGCTGAGATGTTGGTTGGAGTCATAGATGAGTGAAAATGCCTTAGGATTATGTAAACCATGGTCGGTGAACTAGATCAAGTTAAACTTGTCTTCCATAACTAGCAAGTCTAACTAGTTTAGCTGTATAGTGGGGTCAAATTCCTTTATTTACAAAGCAATCTCTGTTGACACCAATATGATTTTGCCGGGCGGGTCGTCATGTGTATGAAAGCTTGTGCATTTCAGATTATATAGGAATATGTATGATTGAGGACCCGAGGTGACGGACAAGAGGTTTCTAACTTGAATTGGTTTTTTTTTTTTTTTTTTTTTTTTTTTTTTTTTTTTTTTTTTTTTTTTTTTTTTTTTTTTTTTTTTTTTTTTTTTTTTTTTTTTTTTTTTTGTCGTTGTTCATTGCCCTTGTGAAAATTGTGACAGCATTATTGATTCATTGAGAATTTTGTAACTAGTCTCTGTTGAGTTTGTTTTTTGGGATGTGAGAATAACTAACATGCAGCAAGCAGTCATAGATTCTGTTGTGAACTTGTGAGAGACTTAAGATTGCTCTCTATGGATTTATGATGGATGAATCCAGGTGGCAATAGAGGATTCGAGATTCACATTAACAAAGGTCAAGGCACGTGTTGGCGCTTTAGATGCGCACCTGGTAAAATATATTATATATGCTCCCTTCACATGCTGTTGCTTTGTCCTTTTTAGTAACTTTCAATCTTTTTGTCTGCTTATTTTATGGCTCCTTACATATTCATAATCATGTGGCTTGTACCCATATACTCATTATTATATATTTGTATTACGTTCGGTGATCTTTCGTTTTCTTTTGGGCCCCCCTTCCTACTCCATTATGGTAAGGGAAGATCCAATTCGTTTGTTTGAACTTTTATGTTTAATTTCTTTTTATATATTTAAGCCATAAAAAAAGGTTACTCTTGCGGATATGTAACTGCTCTGATAGTATTGATACTAATCACTTGGTTCGGGTTTAATCATACTTAAGATTTCTTATCTCTTCTCAAGAGTGTATTATGCAAGAATAACTCAGATCATTTTTTCACTAAATTATCGTGTGTTGTCAATTTAAGTTACACCTATTGGATATTAGACAACTTTTCTCATTGAGTACATCCTCTGAAGTGTTTAACAACTTGTTCCTAAAATTAATCTGGAAAGGCAAATTCAATTGGATAAACTGAAACTCTTAAGCTTCACTAATTGAATTGAAATTGAAATGGCAAGAAAAGAATTCAAGAACTGCGTGAAGCAGGATCTGGTCGATGGTTGTAGTACTGTTACGCTCACAATGAAGGGCAACCAGCTCACGGAAATGGGTTTCCAAGGCTGGTGGCAGATTATAAATATGGTCCAGATTATAAATTACTAATTAAAAGAATTTTAAGTTTTCTAAAAACCAAAATACATGATAATATATAAATTTAACAATACTTACTGTATATTTTTCAAAACCTTTTTTGAATTGTCTAGACAAGCCTGATTGATTTAAGCCCATCCAATTAAACCAACCGTCATTTGGATCCATTTTTAGTAACTACTATATTTAAGGGGAGAGATCAATACAAGTTTGACAAAATATTTATTTGAAATAAAAAAGAATAACAAACAATTCTAAATCTTATTACAACATTTTTCTACTAATTATTCATTTTGTTTTTACATATTGAGCTCAACCATAATTTCTTTGTAGGTACATTAAGAAATATTTAATTGATATAATTGAAACTAAAAAATATCCTCATTTTTTTGTTTGGCAAGTTTCTATACTGTAGCTATGTTTATTTTTCTGTTTAAAGTTATGCTCAATGCCAATCCAACTTTTTTACCTTAGTCAATTACATTGGAAAGTGTTCAAAAGTTAAAATAAACGTGCACTATTTTCAACTACTCCATTTATAACTTAATTTAATTAATAAATCATGTCTCTAAGGTGACGGTGACGCATATAAGGCACACCTTCCCTCTTACGTGATAGAAAATTATTTCTTTTGAACTTAAATATATATAAAAAAATACAAGTAATATAAGTTTGGTAGGCTGAAGTAAATTTTACTAACTAATTAATGTTATTATTTCAAAAATACCATTAAGTTAATCTAAATATGGACACCATATCCAATAAATATCACTGAGGCTAGTTTAGAAACTTTTTTATATAAAACAAATTAAATAAACTTTACTAACATCCTCAATGAATGTAAATTTTATATATATATATATATATATATATATATATATATATATATATATATTCTTATATTAGGGTTCAAAAGGGAGTACTTTTTCAAACTCTTCCTTCCTTTATCATTATATCCTCCCATTTTCATTCAAAACATTAATTACCCAATTATACATAAGGTTTTTTTTTTCTGAATCAATTATATATATAAGGATAGAAATGGATAAAAGTATACAGTTATATCTTGAAAATTCTAAAACAGCTAAATTTTGAAACAAAAATAAAATACTAAAACAATCAAAGTTTAGGAATGGTGGGACTACGTGATAGGAGACTTCATTTAGAAATTTAAATAGTTCTATTTCATTTAATGCAAGTGTTCTACTTTCAAGACAAAACATATACGCTAAGGAACCATATCCCCCTTGTCAACATTTTATAAAGAAAATTTAAAACGTTGAGTGTTTAAAAAGTATTTTAAGGATATAAATTAAGAACTTAACAAATATTATTTTTAAAAACTATGAAATAGATTATAATGGAAATGACAATGGGGTAGGTAGGTAGGTAATACTTTTTTTTCTTT
Source organism: Glycine tomentella (assembly GCA_007407185.1). Taxonomy (NCBI): domain Eukaryota; kingdom Viridiplantae; phylum Streptophyta; class Magnoliopsida; order Fabales; family Fabaceae; genus Glycine; species Glycine tomentella. Next base: position 195,227 of record PYAF01003099.1, read on the forward strand.
TCATAAAACCATTTAATTTCTAGCTTCTCAATTAATGTTTTAAAGACTAGTTGGTATTTTCCTATAATTTAATTTAAATTTCTGAGAAAATTATTATTATAAAACAAATTCTTAAAACTGTGATACGGCCTATGAAATTTTAGATATACTAATAATCCATTTGCAAACACAAACTGTTACACAAACATACCCAAAGTCTTTGTAAAATCCTCTCTATTCTAAGTATTCTTACACCTAGACTCTTTAAATTTCATATAAATAAAAATCCATGTGTCGGTGCTCTACCCTGACAGACTAGAGATTTGGTTAGGACAAAGCACACTAGCACTCAGTCATCCTTCTCTAGCTGTGCAAAATCTTCCATACTTTTTTTTATAAGAAAATCTAAAACTGTTCATACTTTAAATATTACGATAATCAGTTTATCGAAGTAGGATTAGGTCAGAAATGGGTCACGGAGTGGGTTGAGAGGTTAGAGGTAAGGTAATTGTTGACTTTGGAGTCAAGCAAGTGCAACAACGAAAATGATTAGAAAACTAATACTTTATAGTTACACTGTCAGGTGTCAACCAGCAACGAAAATCAAAATGTGTGCATATTACGATCTTTTTCACCCCGTTGCAATGGATTTTAACAGTTGCAACTTTTAGCTTTATTTTGTAGTAATAGTAATTCAAAATAATTAATCAATTATTGCATGTCAATCGTCTTACATTACTATACGCATTTGATTTTGACCAATGGAAAGTCGATAATGATTAAAAATATTACATCGTTACAACTTACAACCACACACAGCGTTACCTACCTTTCACTCGTCCTAGATAGACTATTTATCTTACCAGCTGTTGATGATTGGAAAGTAGTAAAATAGTATAACTAAAATCAGATGGAAATACATTTGGTTGCATAAACTTTTATAACATTAGAGATTAGAATTGAGAACGTTCTAGAAAAAAAAAAGGAGAAGAAAAATTAGATTGGCCATCACATTATACTAAAGATATGAAATACAATTTAATATTTACCTTTTTAAATTAACTAAAAGTATCTACAAGTGTATTTAATATTTCCTTTATTTATGTGCTTGATACATAATACTGTATGAAAAATTATTGAAAATAAAACATGGAGAAAAACATATGGCCATAAGATCCTGGGGCTTGTAAATGTTCCGTATACCAAGTTGCCAATTCAATGCAAGTCTTTATCTCCAACCATAAATTTGCGTTTCAAATTTATTTTGTCTCTAGCATATTATATAAAACATTTTGCCAATTTAATTCAAGTGGAATAAAATTAATATAAACAATTTTTTTTATTAAATTTCAGTGTAACTATAATCTTAAGACCAATTTAATCACTGGTAGTAATTAATTTACACTGCAGTAGTTTGAATTTGTTTATGAAAAAATAGACTATGCGCCCAATAATAAGTTTTTGTTGATTTTTATAAGAATTATTCTAAAAATTATATCCATAATAATTTATAATCCAATAACAGTATTAAATTAGACTCTATGTTTATAATAGTAATAAGAAAAGAAAAAAACAGCGAGTGTGAATGGTTATTTACCGATAGTTCACTCAACTGAATTACATGTGACGTAGGCAACAAAATCAGTAGAAGAGCAGGGCGCGACGTGTGTGTTAGATGAGCAAATTACTGGACACAGCACACAAACCTTGACTTTGTTTTCAAGTCTTATAAAATTAACAAGAAGGTTAGTTAGTTAGATTATTAGACAGAGAGAATAATGGTAGAAATCCAAATTAAGTAAATGAAAAGAAAAAAGAGCAGTTACTGCAAAGAAGGAAAAAATAAAAAAAAGTTTCCAATATTGGTGAGGTGGAAGCATCCACTTTTGGTTTTGGGTACCTATCTCTTTTCCATCTACAAAACTTGTTCCTCTCTCAACCCTCTCCTCTTCCTTAGTACTCAACTTCCTCACATCTCTTCTTCACTTCATACTTTTTTCTTTTTTTTTTTAAATTTCTACTATCAAAATGTCTGACCCAGCCTCCAAACCCAACGGAAACGGCGCAATTAACGGCGCCGCCGCCACTAACGGCAATCCCGGACCCGTTAAGTCTCAACTCTACAACCCGAACCGTCAAATTTACCGGCCGCAATCGCACTACCACCGTCGCGGCCAACGCTCCCACCGTAACCTCTGCTGCTGCTGCTGCTTCTGGACCATCCTCACCCTCCTCGCGGTGGCGCTCCTCGCCGCCATTGTCGGCGCCGCACTCTACGTACTCTACCGCCCTCACCGTCCCGAATTCTCCGTCACAAACCTCCGCATTGCGAAGATGAACCTCACAACCTCCGCGGACTCCCCTTCACACCTCACCACTCTCTTCAACCTCACTCTCATCGCGAAGAACCCTAACAACCATCTCGTCTTCTTCTACGACCCGTTCTCCGTGACGGTATTCTCGAACTCCGTCCCCGTAGGGAACGGTTCCGTTACGGCGTTTACCTCCGACAAGAACAACCAGACGAGCCTCCGCGCGGTGCTGTCTGGGTCGCAAGATCTGGACACGGACTCGTTGACTAGCCTGAGATCGGGGCTGAAGATGAAGAGAGGGTTCCCCGTTGAGATTCAGATGGACACCAAGGTGAAGATGAAGATGGATTGGCTCAAGAGCAAGAAAGTCGGAATTAGAGTCACCTGCGACGGAATCAGAGGAACCGTTCCATCCGGCAAAACTCCGGCGGTGGCCTCCGTCGTCGACTCCGAGTGTAAGGTGGATCTTCGAATCAAGATCTGGAAGTTCTCCTTTTAATAATGTCTTCTTTTATTGATTGTCATAATCATTGCGAAAATTCGTTATTATCTATCGACATCAATTTCAATAATCAATCCAATAATCCATCGATCCCTTTTCTCTTTTTATTTTTTTTATTATTTTTGTTTTCATAATTGCCTTGGGGGATGGATTGATTATGGTTACTTACTTTTCATGAAATGTGCACAAGGTCAAATTTGTATGGGGAAATGAATTTTGAGCTTGTAATATAAGATTTAGGGCAGAAAGAATGCCCTGAATGTAGTTTTTTTTTTAAAAAAAAAAATAAATTTTAAAATTGTCATTGTAGTTTGTTGATGTAATTTGTTTCAAAGTTCTTATAGTAAAGCAATGCAACTGAAAATTATATCTGGGTTTTGAAATATAAGTCTTAGTCTAACCACTCCTCTGTCACTGTGTCTCGTTTTCTTCGCTAGATCTGTGTTTAATGGATCCCCCGATCTGCCCAACATGATTGAATGAGATTCTGTGCATTGGTTTCAGTGAATCAGAATAATACACGGGGTAAACAATTAAGTAACCTAAAATGGAATCGACAACATTATATTGTAGTATTTATTGATTAATAATTTATATGCAATTGTTTATTGAGATATCATACATTAATTATTTTTATTTTAAATATTTTATTAATATATATTTTTTTATCTTTCTTTTGTTATCATAAATTTTATTATATTTATATTTTTTTTAGGTTTAGATAACGTATAAGAGATGTTTATCAAATATTTTTCTTCTTTATTCTAGTATGTTTCAAACTTGTTAGCACTTTGATAAAATAAAAAATTATACTAGTATTATATGAATTAATTGAAAATGACTTTAGATATAAGTTTTAAAGTAATTATTATAAAATCGATAATTTTTAATTAAATTAAAATTAAAATAAATAATAACAACAACAGCATAGGCATATATAATTTGATTAATTTCACATTTGCGCTTATAACATGTTTAACTTATTTTTTACACATTTATTATATGTTATCACTTTATTAAGTGAAGTGAGATGTAATGTAATACTATTAGATATTTAGATTGATATATGAAAACAATATATTTTGAAAATAATAAAATTGCAAAGTGAGGATGTCTAACAAAGTCGAGAGAGAGAGTGAAGGGGTGAATTTGGTTGGTATGACAATGGGAATGTGAGGAAAATGACTTTACGAAGATGAGGGATTTGTTGGTGCTGTGTAAGATTGTCCCGCAGACTGAGAGATTTCAGAGTTTGAAGTTTGAAGCAATACAGGATTCGGGAATTGATGCGAAATGTGTTCAACGTTAGATGATCAGGTGCTGTGTTATATCTTTCTGGATTCTGAAAAGTGTCCCACCCACCCTATTGCCACGCGCACTTCTCTTCTCCTGTCTGCAGTGTTAAACGGCGTCGCTCCTCTCTTTACTCGTTATCATCACTGTGCTACCACCCAAAGACACAAATCGTTATTACTCTGCACTTAACTGCTAGCCAATCCAAAAATTAAGAAAGAGCTTTTTACCTTTTTGACCTCCAATTAGCAACTAAATGAAACAAATATTTAGACAAGAGTACACAACACCAACAGTGTTTGCTGGGTTTAATTACTTAGATAATGATTGCTTCATCCCACCCAAATTTACTCGTGTGTAGTTTGATTGAGACTTTGAAGTTGATCACATTCACATTAACGGATAAGATGCATCAAAACCAAAAACTATAATTGAATGACTTTCTTTATCAAGTGGAGTGGTCAAATTTTCAAAGTTTTTTTTTTTTCTCTTGTATATTTATATCATTCTAATCTTTTTCTATCACAAATGTATCCTAATTTTAACTTTTTTTCTTCTTTTTCTGTTGGGCTGTGAGAAAAATCATAACTCCAAATTCACTAGGGGCCAAAGCAGAGATCCCCAAAAAAATTGTGCTAGTAGATCTGAAGGCAATGGGTCGTGGGTGTTGTACGAGTCTTTAAAAGCTTTCTATTTTCTACCCTTCCTATGGGTACCTATCTCTGCCGGGGAAATCCCAATTTCCATCCTAAAGAACATGTGAAGTCTGATATTGTATTAGATCTTATGGACCTACGTGCATGTTACATAGATATATTAGATAGTGAGATCGTAAACACTTTAAGAAAACAATGAGCGAGACAAAAAACAAGGAGAGAACAAGTTCTCTATATACTCTAAAGAAAATCCCTTCTTTTTTCTTCATAAGCAACATCTGAATCTCTAACTATATATGTGATTTCTCATTTATCACCATCAAGTAAAGTGCATGATTGTGATAGTGGGTGTCTTAATTTGGGTGCACGTGGTTACCATGGGTTCTCGATCGGTCTAGTCAGCAAGAGTGTTAGATCTATTACATCTTTCCATTCTTTTTCTCAGTTTGTGTCCCCTTACCCCGTACTTAATTTTGTTTTTCTTGGTCTCCTCGTGTTACTTGCATATACTTAGTGTGACATATAAATAAAGTATAATACTAATACGATTATAGTAGTATATGATATGTGTGATATGGCTTAATTTTCTACCTAGAATTAATATATAAGTGTCTGTCTTCACTCCCGATGCAATTGCCAATGGCATTAATTAATCCAACCACGTGAATCCATTTGAACCAGAGGCAAATCCGGTTTTCTCAAAGTCACAAGTAAAAGGCATATGTATGTATGTAGCCAATTTCAGAGCAGAAAAAACGGTTCTGAGGGTGACATGATGTTGTAGTTTTGATTCTTGGGAAAGCTTTGTGCTCTACCAAGTACTACTATCAAATTTATGTTGATGCGGTGTTTCATGTTTAATTTTTTTTTTTTTGAAGAAATGTTTCATGTTTAATTAATTTGTGGTTTTGTTGACACGCACTGAATTAATTTGAGCACTATATTAAGAAATGATAAATGGGAAGGAGAGTGGTCGTTTTGATGATTGTGACCTTAGAGCTAGAACAAACAATGACAATGGGTGTGGATGTTCAATGCAAATGATTTTGTGCTACTGCTAAATGGTCAAATAAATGTTTGAAAGCATTGTCTCAGCTATATTATTAATTGAACAGCTAGCTTACGATCAAAGGAACAAGTTTTTCTCAAGTATTTCGCAAGAATTTAGGGATATTTGGCTAGCTAGAGTTAGAACTTAGAACTGCATTTCTTGGACCGCAGACAAACCGGATCCGGGGCTGTATTATCAGAATGCATGTGACCTTAATCTGCAAAATACCAAACCGAAAAAGCTAATACAATTTCTAACGCAGTAATTTTAACATATACTTTATTATTCGTTAAAATTTATAAAAAAAAATTACAAAATTAGAAAAGAGATTTATTAAATATGAAATGTCACCTATAAAAATTTATAATTTTCTATAAAATTTTAACAAAAATATGTATTTAAAAAAATATGTTAAAAAGTATATTACTAACATTTTTCATATAAAAAATTCTTCGTACCTATATATATTAATTATTAGCTGCTTTTAGTTATCCAAGTATTTGTTTTGGTCATCGGTTAAAAATTTGAATGAATGATTGATTTTCAAATATAAAATTGAGTTTGTAAGAATTAATTATTAAAATGAATAAGGTTGAACAACTGAATTATTGATGTTTTGTTTTTTCTTTCCTAATTACTATGCTTTGCTGGATCTAGCAGATGCTAGGTGGGATTCAAGGGTGTGTAATCGGAATTTTAAGAGGAGAAAAATATTTATTAGATAATATACTGTTCAAACTAATCATATATAAAATTATTGATTAGTTTTGCAACAACAACAAAAATATTGATTAGTTTAAATTGTTTATCTTTAAAAAATAATTGCATATTTTAAATTCAGATAAGTGTTAAAATATTTTTTCTAATTATATTTTTCAAAAAGTATATAAATTTTATAGTTTTTCAAAGACGCCTTTTTTCAACAAAAAAACACTGTTTAAAGGTAGCTTTTAATAAAAAAATCTTTTTTTCCTTTAAAAATTAAATTATTTGCCCTTAATAGTCAAAACCCTGTCAAACTCCTTGCAAATAATAAATGAAGCAAATTCATTAAATAGGAAAATCATAATTGTTTGATCCATTCCATGTTGGCTGAATTAGATGCAAGGAAGAGAGAGATGAGAAGAAGAAAAAGAAAAAGAGTAACTAAGGACAAAAAGTGATAAAAAGGGAAAGAGAACAATATAAAGAAAATGATATATTCTTTTCTAAAACTCCTTTAGTTGGAATTTTTTATTAAAAAAATGCCTTTAAAAAAATCATTTTCTTAAATTTATAGTTATCTTAACTTTTAGAAAAAAAAAAAGAAAATAAATCGAGACACTACTTAGGGGTGTTCGCGAGTCGATTCGGATTGGTTTTGGTCAAATTTAGGACTTAACCCAATCAAATTTGATTCGATTTGGTTCAATTTTCAAAAAAAATTGAAATCCAACCAATCCAACCCGTTCATGAACGGTTCGGTTCGGTTCAACGAGTTACCCATTTAATTTTTCTAATTTTTCTTTCTTACAACTACTATTTTATATCATGATTCTTTCAAATATCCAATACAATTAACACAATATTGTCAAATATATGAAAGTAGTAAAATTGATTCATTTAATATCATCAACATAATATTCTAAAATAAACTTATAATATAAATTAAACGAAAGATTTTTGAACAATATTTACTATAACAGTCTGGATCAAAACTATTTCTTATAAACTAAGTTTTGCTATAACCAAATTTGTTGCAACCAGATATGCTGAAACAAACAAATGAACAAAATATGATTCATTAATATTATAAACATAGTATAAACAAAACATGAAAAAAAAAGATGAAACAAATAACAATATACCTGAAAATAATACATTAAGAAGTTGTTACCATTTTCTTAAAGTTATTTTTAATTTATACATTTTTTCCCTTTAAATCACTACTAAAACCTGGAAGGATATGAAGGGATAATGATTTATGTTGATACCAAATAGCTTACATCTATTTAATTTAAGAGTAATACAACAAGAAATTTTATTAAAAGTGAAGAGGTAGACTTAATATTATTTATTTTAAAAAACCAAAATTCAAGTATATTATTTATCTATTAAAAATTTGTTGTGCTATTGTCTAAAATTATTCATAATTCTTTTCAAATTCGGGAACAAATAAAATGTTGTTTCTATTTTTTTTTTTTTTTACAAAAGAAACAAATTAATTGGGTCATATGGTAAACTATGGAGAGAAAAGAGAAAATATTAATTTTAAACGATTATAAGTACCTACAGTGCTTCATTGTGTCTAAGATAATGAAAAATGATAAATCTAAAACTTAATCCCTTCAGTCACATTGAAAAAAATTCTGGAAGCTATAGCTATTTACTAAAAAATTGAAATTTTAGAATAAGGAAACTTAACAAGAGTTGCTTAATACATCAAATAAACAGTTAAATATGATAATTATTTGAGATCATTTTTTTTAATACAATACTTATTTTAACACAAAGGAAGTATTATTTACTTTTTTTTTTTGGTTAATGGCTTCGTCCTTTACTACTTAAATGAACATTAAATATATCAGAAACGATAAACAGTGTCCACACCATTTTTTAATTTGTATTTGTGTTCGTTTCAAACTCAAGGGTCAAATTCAAACCTACGAACATCTAAGCGAATGGGGACTCTTCAACGTAAATGATATATAATTAGACAATAAATTAGTTGCTTTTCAAGTTGATGCTTATTGTCATAAGTTTTGACTTGGTCGATTTTCTCCTCCAATTCTTTCCATAGTTATTCGTTAGTAGCTTCCATTCTTATGTTCGTTACATGCTTAGAGAAGAAGTTGGTGCTATGGTGCAGAAGCACACAGAAGTAGATGAGATGAGAGGATAATAGAAGTGCAGAGAAGGATGAGAGGGTAACAGAAGCGCAAAGAAGAAAAATAAACCTAAACCCCAAATATAAGATAGGATGAGATGATTATGGGTTAGCCTTCATTCGGCCCACACATTTAAAATACCACACCTTTTTTTATTGTCAAATTATTTTTTTAAATTTTTAATTTTTAATATATATATATAAATAATAAATTTTATATTATTATTACGGGTTCACGGATTGGGTCAACGGATTTATAAATCTAAACTCATGACCCAACCCGTACATGAACGATTTTGATCGGTTCGGTTCGTTTTTGACCCAAATACATAAATGACTCAACCCAAACTGTTCGGATCAGTTCAAGTTCACGAATGACCAGTACCCGTGAACACCCCTAACACTACCTGAATTTTAAAATAAAATTCATATAATCCTTATAATTGGGGTTATATATGTTTTTGGTTTTTTAAAAAAATTACGAATTTTATATCTGATTTTTAATATTAAAAAGTTGACTTTTGGTCCTTGTATTTTTTTTTACTTTATCATTATCATTACATTGGCTTTTGTTAGATTGAGCATCACCATTTAATGGACAATATATACACAATTATGATAAAAAAAATTCAAGGATAACTCTTAAAAGTTAAGGAACGACTTATTATAATGAATCCTAACATACATGTAAGGATGAAATATAAAATATTATTTTTCAAAGGTTATATATAAAAATCATAAAATTTTCAAATATCAAAAGTCAATAATTTTTTATTAGGGATCAAATATAAAATTTATATTTTTAAAGAGAAAAAACATGTTTAATTTATTATTTTCTTTTGACTTCGTGCATAGCTCAGGGATCAAACACAAGGGTGTCAAAGTGAGATGGAACCTGGTCGGCTCACCACGGGTTCAAGCTAGGCCAAAAAAATTAAGATTTCACAATATTTTCATAAGTTTAACTGACTCATTTAGCATGCGGGTTAGACATGTTCGAGTCAAATTGAGTCACCTAATCCACTTAGAAATATAATATTAATTATATTATTTTATTTACTAACAAGTAAATACTAAAAATAAAATTGGTCCATCCAATCTCATTACTTAGGTGTTTAAGATTTTAGTATTTTAAGACTTTTGAATGACTTTTTATGTATTTGAGAATTGAGATAGTTAAATTATTACTTTCATGATTATATTATATGTTTTCATTGTTATTTAACACATTTCTCTCTTATTTGTATATGTATGTGATTCATTGGAATTTCTTTGATTGAAAAAAATAGAAAAATGTTTTAATTTTTTAAATTTTATTTTTTAAAATTTTTTTATTATAAAAAATTTGATAAGCCAACCCACTAACCCGTGATGGACAGATTGGGTTAGTATTTTCATGATGTCTCATTTAAAAATAAGTCGGCTCAACTCGTTTAAATCTCAACCTATTGTGAATCAACCCGTGTGAGTTGGACTAACCTATTTTGAATTCAATGCATTGAATTCACCTTTCTCTCACAGTCCAAAACAATTAAACTAAATAAAAAATATATTGGACCCATATTTTTTCTACAAGCAGCATTGCAAGCAACAAACCTAGAAGTAAGAATACCTTTAAAATAAAAGTATGCAATTTAACTATATGTTTTAATTGATAATATAAGTTGAGTTTAAAATAAAGAATCTGAAATTTATTTGTGTAAAACATATTTTTGAAGAAAAATAACATTTTTTTTAAATGCTTTGTTATTTTTCTTCAAATATATTAAAAAAAAGATAACAAACTTGGAAGTATGTTACTCAAACTAAATATTATTATATTATCACTATCCAAAATATGAAAGCTTATAAAAAAAAACAGAGTTACATAAGAAGTCTTAGAAATAATTTTTTAAAATATTCACTTAATGAGCTGGCCTTTCTTAATAATTTTTTTTATATATACGATCTAAAATCAAACTTTTGATCACATATTTAAAACTAAAAATTATTTGATGTTTGACAAAATTAGTTTATATGTTAGCTAAAATTCATAAGTAAGCCGAAATTTATAATCTAACTAAAAAGTTAAAGTTTTTAACCTAATTCACTTAAAGTGTTAAGTTAAAACATGATTTTAAAAATTAAATTAGAAAAATAATAAAAGAAATACAATATTGTATGTTTGAAATATTACATTCAAAATTGTTGGTTTGAGTTATATTGAATTTGATTTATCTATATAAGATCTTATATTCGAGTCTTATGAATAAAAAAAATAATATTAGAATACGAAACCTCTTTCAATGTGTTCAATAATTTTTTTACATAACGTAACCCAAAGAAATATAACATTCAAAGTCGTGTTTGTAAAACACAACTTATCCATTTAGGTTAATTTTATAATTATTCATGTAATTTTTAAAAAAAATTACAACAGTAGTGTAAAAATATGAGGGTTTGAAGATTGCAAATTACATGTAGATAAATGTAAACTAGGATAGGGATGACAAAAAAATTCTTATTAGTAAATATTTGTCAATAAAATCTGCTTTCCATAAATAATGAATATTTTAAATGGATATTCACTACATATGAGTACAGATATTTTTTTACCTATGATTAATGGATATAGGAGTATCATAATATTTGTACCCACATATACCCACAAAAATTTTAATATTATTTTATCCTCTTGTTCATGTTCACCCTTATATATAATAATAATAATATATTTTCAATTTATGTTTTTCTTTGAACTAATATTTTGAGATATTATAATTTTATTTATACTTTATATTTATGTTTAAGAGATACTTATTCTATGTTTAATTCTGCTATATTAATGTTTATTTTTACTCTTGATTTTAATCCATTAATTTTAGTTGATGTTGAAAATTATCTTTTCTTGATATATATATATATATATATATATATATATATTAAAAATTTAAAATATCCATGGATATCAACTGATACTCAAGAGTATAAAAAAATCCACAAGTATTTTAAAGCGGACCCCAACGAGTATTTCTCCAATGGACTTGTAGTTTCTATGGATGTTTGATGCTACTCATTGTTATTTTTAATCTTGAGTAATAAAACAAAGGAAAAAATGTAATTTTTATCTCCAATTTTTTTAAATTTGTAATTTTTTTATTTTTAATTGAGATATTTTATTTTCATTTTTTAAAAAAATCTGTAATTTTAATTTTTATATTTTTTAATTGAGACATTTTATCTTTATTTTTAAAAAATATATAATTTTATTTCCCTTTATTAATTTCATATTTGATTATGTATTTTTTATTTTTTAATAAATTAAATTTGTTAATAATTAATTAATTTTAAAAAATATGTGTCATATGTAATGTTTACAAAATATATAAAATAACATTTAAAATTGAATACAAAATTAAAATTATAAAATTTTAAAAAATAAAAAATGAAATATCTCATTAAAAAATATGATATTAAAATCATATATTTTTTAAAAAATAAGACTATGAAAATTATATTTTACCCTAAAATAGAAATATATGTTGTTACCAGTCGATGACAGCCCCGACCGGAAAGCCAAAATGGAATAACCAACGAATACTATTTTTTATTTTTTCCTTCACCAACCACGCCACGCCACTACAACGTTTAGAAATCAAGCATATTTGTTTCAACGTTCCGTGTTTTTTCCTTTCTTTTCTCTCTCACTCGCAGAAAATTGACGCAATTCCACAAAAGCGGATAAGCTCGGTGGCTGGTTTGAAAGTGAAATAAAAAAATAAAATAGTCTGGCATGATGGGCATGTTCCCTTTTGAGCAAAGATTGTGACTTGAAGAGAAGGAAAAGGATGAGCGCAGCGGATGATGATGAGCCAGAAAGGAGAAGAAGATTGAAAGCGTTGAATAGTGGTGGGTTGAAGAGCTTTCAGCGCGATCTGATGGCTGGGGCGCTGATGGGTGGTGTGGTGCACACGATTGTGGCCCCAATTGAGAGGGCGAAGCTGTTGTTGCAGACCCAAGAGAGCAATTTGGCGATTGTGGCGAGTGGGCGTCGCAGATTCAAGGGTATGTTGGATTGCATAGCCCGTACGGTCAGGGAAGAAGGCATTCTCTCTTTGTGGAGAGGCAATGGCAGCAGTGTTATTCGTTACTATCCTTCTGTCGCTCTCAATTTCTCTCTCAAGGTTACCCTTCTTCCTCTTCATTTCTATTTCTTTTCTCTTGCCTCTCTCGTTATGCATCAGAATCAGATTCCTCCATTACTTATTTGTGTCACCACTGTTTGAAGTTGAACTGGTTTTGTTAACTTTGGAGGATTTGTCAGCCTTTTCTTGCTATAGTTTATCCTATGGCTATTATGTTGTGTCTGCTTTTGTGTCAACTGGTCCTTGTGAGTATTTGCAATTGAATATCATCTGAGATTCTGAAAATACAACAAACTAGTCTCTCAAGTTACCAGCACCCATCAATTTTAAATTACAAAAAAAAAAAAAAAATATTTTAATTCGTGAAATTACCTAACATTTGTGATTTTAATCCTTTTCCCGCAATTTCAAGGACTAAAATAGCATTTTTATAATTTTGGAGATTAGACTGATTGGTGCTGGTTGTAACTTCAAGGAATAATTTTGTTTATTATTCAGGGAAAATTGCAGTTATCCTAGTATTTACACCTTTTGTCTGTATTTTATTATTACGTTTTTCGTTGTAGAAGAGGCTAATTTAGACATTAATGTTGTGTTGGGCAACAAAATGAAGAACCCTGAAAGATATCATATTGCAACATGCAAATACCCTGTTACTAAATACCATGTTTCATGGAAATGGAGAGTCGCTACTAATGCACGTTATGCAACCATTTGAAACATATTTCTCGATGATATGTATGAGAATTGAATCCCAGATTAAAAGTATGGGATTCATGTGTAGGGTTAATAAGGGTTTGAGTTCTCCAACTATAATGCCTAGCTTTTGTGGTGTGGTTATCCTAAAGTTCCTATCAATTGGTTATAGAGCCTTTCACCATGTCTCTCAGCTGTAAATGAATGGCATTGGTGGTGGTTATAGCAACATGGCAATGTTCACCTGAAACTATTTAAAGGGCTAGTGCACAGCCAGGGTACAAGGGTTATAGAGCATGGTGGAATGTTAGGATCCAATTGCAATGTATGGGACTTAGGCCTTTTCATAATATGAAAGGTAAGCTTCATAGCTCCAACCTAGACAAGGCCTTTTTTTTCCCCTTTTTTTAGAAAGTCTCACATTGGAAGTATGAGATTCTAGTGTAGGGTTTATATGGTCTTGAGCTCTTTAACTACACGGATATCTTTTGTTGCATGGTTTATGGTTCTTCTAAAATTCTTATCATGGTTTTTCTTCTCACCTTTTTATGCGTTTCAAGTTTGTATGATTTTGTATGCTAACTCCGACATCAATTGTGGCTAGATGGTCCCTTTTTAATTCGTTTCCTCTTCATCTCTCCCTTTTTTGTTTTACCTGTTTTTTTTCAACCTCCTTGTATCTATCATTCGGTTCATCTACCACCGACCCTAATTAGCTTGTATTAAAGGTGTTGTTGTTGATATTAATGTTGAACTCCGACGTCATTGATTCAAGTATGGCCTGATATGTTGAATGGAAAATGTCATGTTGTATTTAGTTAATAAGATACCATCATGACTTGAGAAAGACAAAGGGAGTTTAATACGTCTATTATGTATTCAAACACCATTATTGGGATCCTTTTGGGTTTGGTTATCTCATAAAAGATTGGGATGAAGGCTATGTGCAAAACTGTTGGTTGTACATACTATTTGTATTAATTAGTCAGCTAGTTTCTTCACTAACTGTTTTTTAGACTAGAGATAACCTATTTTTTGTCCTTTACCATATTATAATTTTTGTTTTCTTCCATCATTAACAGATTTGTCTCATCCATCAAGTTAATTGTTCCTCACTTACTGTTCCTTTCTGTTTGTTTTTTCTGTCATCCATATACACTCCTTGCTTAAAACTGTACCATCCTTTATTACTCCAAACACTTCTTACCTATATATCCAGGAGCAAAATCCCCTAAACTGCAGTTTCTGACTGGCAAATGTTTTTCAGGCCACAATGTTTCCCTTGTATAATGTACGAGATGGATTTTGACAAATACCTGTTGACATAATGAGTAATTACTCTAGAAACAGTGATTGAATGCACACCTTTCACTCATTAAATATGAGAAGGGGACTTCCTTTTTTTCGGTTTTGTTCTTGTAATTCCTTTTTCTATTTTTTGGTACTTCAATATCAAAGCTGATTGTTGCTTTTGTAATTTGTAAGAAGTGGAATGAAATCTTTTTCATGTGCTGCACCTTATTTTCATGGTACGATATAACCGTTTTTTAAGATGTGTTTTTTCCTACCTCTCCTGCTTTTTGAATATTATCTGGGACTGGCCAGTTTTAATGAATATGCCTCTTTCTTTCTTTCTACTTTAATAGATTTACTGGATCTTTGTTTGGCTTGAGTTGCATGATATGGAAACAGATGCTTCTCTATGACTTTCTGCATTTTTAGCATTGATAGTTTGAGACATAAATTACTTACTGGCCAGCAAAACTTTTTCGAGGATTTTATCTTTTCCTTTTTCATGTGTTTATTAGAAACCTTTTTCAGTCTTTGGTGGGAGTAAGATCTCTTTCACAAATGCATGGTGTGGATATACGTGTATGTATCAATATTTTGTAATTATAATATAAAAATACTTATCAATAAAATGATTGATTCATTGACCTCTTGGTCAATGGGAATTCGATCTAGACACTAAAAAGTAGGGACCTAGGTACTTTAATGCCTCGTATCTGAACTTGTGATGCACACAAATGCATCCATTATTTATTTAGTTTGGAGTTTGATTCCTTGATGGTCTGACTTCTAAAAAACCTATGTATCTCCTTGCCCAGAAGCTCTTCGCTATGCGAAGGTAAGGGGGAGAAATATTATACGCAGTTTACCCTTGCATATGCAAAGAGACTGTTTCCGGATTCAAACCCTTGGCCAATAAGTCACCAAAGCACAACTTTACCGTTGTGCCAGGATTCGTCCTCATTACTGTGTCTGACATCATTTAAGCAAAATTAACGGAATGTTTCAGTACAATTTGAGATGAGATAATTAGGCTGTTTTAAGATCACAACTCCTATAGTAGTTTGATTCAAGTAACTATCTCCTTTCTATCTTTTATTTTGTTTAATGAAATTATTTTGTAAAAGAAAATAGGGTAAAACTTAAATACAATATCTTGGGTACTGTTAATGTTTTTTCCCTTGCCATTTAATCTCAATAACTGCAACCTTCAACTGGAATTATTGAGATGAAATGCCAATTTTGATTGGAAAATAGTACGGACAATACTTATAGTAATATATCTCTGTTTTGTCCAAACAAAAAAAGCACGGCTGCAACTTATACTTGGGTCATGTCCAAAGGGAAAAAAGGGAATTGATGAATCCTGGGCTAGACATCTGAGACTGAAGAAATTTGCTTCTTTAGAAGCAAAACTAAGGCACTGTTCAGTCAGGTAGATTTTTGTGAAAAATTCCTGAAAATTTTCTGACTGAAGAAATATCAGAATTTTTTTCTGAAAATTTTCTAACCAAATATGCACTTTAAAGTTGCTGCACTAATTTAATACCATGATTCCTAATTATAGCAGTTTCTGACGACAGCAATATTTTTATCACAACTATAAAACAAAGGATTTAAGCATAGGTTCTCATTTAAGGCAATGTCTTAGTAGGGACGTGACTAACGTGATGTGAATGTGGCAAAATATGTATGTGTTTTTTATGTCTAGAAGATGACCAGTCCGATTATTGACGTATGAATAAAATGTGGGCTTTTACAATTTTTGTTTTTGGTGTCCTAACCTAGGGTTGAGATGAATACGTGGAGTGCAATTAAGTGCTAAAAATACCAACCCAGCTATTACACTCTAGAAATCAAGGTTAGTAGTTATGTTTCCAAAGAACAGTTGTAACAATCTTGGTAATGTATACTTGTTAGCTTGGCTACTTTTTTCCTTCCTTCCCCCATGATCCTTTATGTCCTTTTACAACAACGTTTTGTGTGATTCAGACAAAGTTGTTAAATGGAGAATGACTGGCAGAACAACTTCACTATCTTTGCATTCAACGGAATAACACTATTAAAAAAAGTTTATTTCCATGTTGGCATGTATTTCTTTTTTTTTTTTTGTTCTGCCTGTCATCGTTCACTCATACAACTGATGAAAGATTATAATTGAAGCTTTAATATGTAATGTTACAGTTAATGCTGTCTTGATATTGATAGATGACCTATTATTTTAACAGGATCTATACAAAAGCATGCTAAGAGGTGGAAACTCTAGTGAGAATCTTTTGCCAGGTGCCACTGCTAATTTTGCTGCGGGGGCTGCAGCCGGCTGTACAACGCTTGTGATGGTATACCCCCTGGACATAGCACACACGCGCCTTGCTGCCGACATTGGAAGGAGAGAAGTGCGCCAATTTCGAGGCATTTACCATTTCTTGGCTACCATATTCCACAAGGATGGCGTTCGGGGGATCTACAGGGGCCTTCCTGCATCTCTACATGGGATGGTGGTACACAGGGGCCTTTATTTTGGAGGCTTTGATACCATGAAAGAGATCATGTCTGAAGAATCAAAACCCGACTTGGCATTGTGGAAGCGTTGGGTGGTAGCTCAGGCAGTCACAACCTCTGCTGGCTTGATATCTTATCCGTTAGACACGGTTCGTAGGAGGATGATGATGCAGTCTGGCATTGAACAGCCAGTGTACAATAGCACCCTGGACTGCTGGAGGAAGATCTATAGAACAGAAGGGTTGGCTTCATTTTACCGTGGTGCAGTTTCTAATATGTTTAGGAGCACAGGAGCAGCAGCTATCTTAGTCTTGTATGATGAGGTTAAGAAATTTATGAACTGGAGGAGAATTTAACAGCACCAACGTTCACTGATTTCATTTTGACACCCACTTCAATACGTCAACATGTTACAAATCTTGAGGCTTAGGATAATTTTGTAAAAGCACAAATGAGCTCCATTACAGTTCATTAGTAAATGTGTCTTTATTGGCATTCCAACGCTAAGGCCACCTACTGATTTTGTGGCTTTGCTATTACTAATTTTCCTTTGTATTTTTTAAGACAATGGAAGATCAGAAATTCGATATGATGAAAGGGGATTTTGATTGGTAACAAAAGAAAATTGTTCTTTGTCTAATTTTCAAATGTAAGGTGTAACGCGCGAGGACACTTACTGGCAAAAGGATGTCTTAAATAAATACTACTAAATTAGCACACAAGTGTGTGCATAACGTAATCAGAGTTAGACTAGCCTAAAATTATTAAAGTGACAAGAAGCCACTAAAATAGTGAAGAATAGCATGAAGCTGTCAAAGGTAACACAAAGCCACCTTCGCGAAAAGGTTAACAAACAATTTTTATTTTAAGCCAAGAAAGAATTGGTGAAATAAGAACCAAAAAGCTTTTAAAGTGTTGAACTGCAAAGTGAGAGAGCAACGACACGTATGTGGCTGGAAAATAGCTGGGCAGAAGGCAATTGGATGGATTGGATAGGAGCATGAAGTCGTAAGTTTAAGGGTAAAATACCAAAATATTCCTTATGGCTAACTTAATGTTTAAATTAATTCTATATAATTTATAAAATTACATTACAACTTCTTGTGATTCTCACTCTTTAATTGTTTGATTGCAGTAGCAACCGAATGGAAGAGCTTATAGAAATAAATAACAGCAAAGATGATTCTATATTTTCGCTTGAAAATGTTAATTTAACCATTTTCTGTTTAAGTTGTAATTTAGTCAAAACTAGAAGGAGATGGAATGCAAGTTTCTAAACTACAAAGAGCTCATTTGAACATTAAAGAAATTATAAGGAGGTTTTGGTATTTCAACCTAATTTAAACCTATTTTATCACGTAGCGAAAAAGTATATGGGGTAGACGGATACGGCATAAAAACTCTCTAATCCAGCAAGTCGCATGACTCCAAACAAGCCCCAGAAGCAACAAAGTCAAAATGACGTAACAAGAGAGAGATTAGCCTAAAATTATTAAAGTGGCAAGAAGCCACTAAAATAATGAAAAATAACATAAAACTGTTAAGGTATTCAATATATCTACCATGCACAGATTGCACACCTAACTAATTGACGCATTAAGCAAAAAGACGAACAAGCAGCCGTAAATTGCTTGAGGCAGAGCTATGAAAATCCCCTAACCTCTTTTTCTTTATCGGTACTAATAAAAAATAAGTATAATTTTTTAAAAAAATAACTCACATATCCTTCTGTCTAATTAACCGAATTAGACTCTCTTATTAATTACCTTTTGACAATTGGAGATATTTTCCTCAAGCCTAACATTTCAATTTTGATTAGCACAAAATTTCCATAAGCAGAGTCATGCGCTTTGTTTTGGATTTTTTCTTCTAAAATAAATCTCACAATAAAAATCAATATTACATATTAACATTAGTTATTAAAGAAAATAATTTAATTAAAATATATGGACAAAATAATTTTATGATGTTATGTTTATTTAATATTAATTATATTATGTATTCTTTGATTTTATTATTATTTTTATATTAGTTCAATCAGAGTTGAGTCATTGAGCCTTGAATTTATGGTACAATGATCAGTCTTATTTTAAAAATATTCAGTCAGCTTTGGTATATCTCTTAAAGTTGGAGTAAAATTTTAGGAATTAACTTTTTGCTTTGCTATAAAACTTGGAGTAAATTATACTGATATTTCTTGTTATTTTTTTAGGTTCTACATGATATATATATATATATATATATATATATATATATATATATATCAATGCCTTTTTAAGTTTTAACCCTTACAAAAACCTTTCTTAGTTGATTGAAATACATTACACCATGTATTCTTGTTACCCAAAAAACACACCACACTGTGTACCACTTCCAAGGAGAGTTGGTGTACGTTAAGAAAAACAAGGTATCAACTGCGCATCTTCAAGAAAGCACAGGGGATGCTGGTGTAGTTTGCTTTATAATTAAACTTACGTCTTCGTGGTATTTCTAAATAAAAAATATAACAATATATTATTAATTTATCTCACACGAACAATACATACATCTAAGGTTAATTACTTGTTATTTCCGTGAATTTTTTATTTTTTACTCTAATATTTTATCTAATAATATATAAACATGTAGATTTAGTACTCATTCATGCAGAATTATTCCGTACCATAAAGTATATCAATATAAAATTAACAAGAAAGTTTTCCAGGTGATCATCGTGATTATATTTACCTATACACAGACAAAATGAGATGAAAAAGTATAAGGGAGAGGTAGGAATTCCATCAAGAGTCTATACACGAATAAAGTTAAACTCTTTGTCAAAAAAAATCGTGTTTATATTTGTCCTGGTGTTACGTTCATAACCATAAAATAATTAAAGAGACTTTTTGATGTTGAACTATGTTTTAAGAAGAGAGTGCAATACCTAAAAGCCCAAGCATTATGGAGCATTTGATTATGACTTCAGCGGCCTAAAACAAACGTGCAAAGCCTGTTGTTATTTTCACGTCGGGTGCCCAATTTGTGTTTATATATGCATTATAAGCATACTTCCATTTTAAAACCTTGATTGATATCTTGAATAATGTGGTTCGTCCAATTCCATATTTGTGTTTGGAAATGGAATCATTATGCTTACGTGAGGCTCTAAGATTCTAATAAGATCCGCCATTTTTTAAAAATTAAAAACCACGATGCTTGCCACGTCTGATTTTGCATTATAGAAAGCCAAAAATTTAGAAAGTGAAAGACGCACTCACTCACTCTTGGATTGTCGCTGTAGTTAGTTGTAGTTGTAGTGGTTGGTGTTGTTGTTGATGTCATCATCTTCTGTCTTTTCCCAACTCAAAGGAGAAATAATTGGATCACATAATCGCATGGTGGGAAGTGGGGTTAGGATTTAGGACACTTACCCTTAATTATCACATCTATGCCTCCCTTGGTTTCCTTAATTGGGAATAGATCCTGCCACGCTTTGTTTGTTTTCTTAAATTTGTAGCCTTTGTTTAATACACCCCAATATCGATCATGTTGTGCTATGCAGAGCTATGGATGATTTTTAATTAATCCCCCACGTACCCCCAGGCCACATGCACTTAGACAATTCGTTTTCGTACTACTTTTTTCTCCTGAATACACATTAATGACTAGTTTTGAAAAAAGTATGTCCTAATAATATGACTAAAATAGTATTTAAGTTGATGACAATTCTCCCTTTATAAATTATATTTTTAAGATTGAATTAGATTTAAACCTACATTTTAAGAGCACCTCTTCAGTTGTTGTCTAGGTTCATTGATGTTTTATATATATATATATATATATATATATATATATATATATATATATGCTTATCAATCAATAAATCTGCACCAATCTGCAATTTGTTATATACTTCATATACTTTGCAAAAAGGGATATGATGAAAGCTCGGTGCTAGGTACTACCGCTTATTGTTTTTGGTTTCCCTTTGATTTGTAGCTGAGTTGGCATAGCTAGCTAGTGCAATGGTGATTCTTACTAAATGCTGATGAAAGTTGGGACCGAAACTTAGGTTTATGGAGGTGAAGGCAAGAAGGATACCATGACGCACAGGCTCGCCTCTTGGCATGATGTCAGTAATTTGATACGATTATTCTTACCAATATTGTTTTAGCTTTGAATCTATTTATGCTTTTTTACCTTTGTGCAAGTTGATCATCAAACAAAACCAATGAAATGATAATTTTGTCTAATGTATGGTTATTCCCTTAACTAAATAATTTTTAATGTGGGGTTCTGGCGAAAGTAAAAAAAAATACTACGTGAATAAAAACAAAGATTCTACCATTCAAAACAAGAAAGTTAATTTTGTTTTTAAAAGAAAAGGCAATTTATACCGATGCAGTCAAAAAAGCCTAAAGATAATAAGAGAATATTTCATCACCAAAGATAATAAGAAGCACGATTCCGTGTTTTCGTGTGTATCAAAGTATCTTTTAACCTATAGTTAAAAATTAATTTCCTTTACGACACAAAAATTAACAAATTTAATTTAAGTCTTCTTACAAAGTCTTCCCTTTTCTAAAACACGTCAATATGTTTAACTAAGGATTTCAATATTTACTTACGACTTTGAGGGTTTCCAAATGGTTCTGGCTAATAATAAAAAAAATTATATATCTAACGAATTTTGGGGGTTAAAGTAGCAAATTAATTGATTTCACGAGGACGACATAGAATTTGAGAATAGTGTGTATTTAGGGGGAGGTGACCCTTCCTTTGGTAGAGGTGAAAAAAAGCTATAAAAAAAAAATAAAGTCTCATATTTTTAAGATTTACTTTAATTTAAATTTTTTTTAATCTCAATTTACTTTTAACTTTATTTCATTTCATTGTAGCAAACAATAACTAAGGGGAAAGAAAAAAGAGGCGTGTAGAATTGCATCAACGTATAGTTAATTTGTTTGCAATAATTGGAGGTGCATGGCTTTGTGAAATATGTTTGTATGATTCTATCCCAACCTGGAGTCATCATCTTTTATAAAGTACTACTGCTTTGGGTCTTAAGAAGTGTTGTTCCTTGTAACGACTTAACCCCAGAGGCTATCACAGTGGTGGTGTTACTGTTTGTTACGGTCCCACCCACCCAATCCAAACCAGATTGCCATGATTATTCATTTATTCTTATTCAAACAAAAACAAAAGGAAAACGAAAAAAAACAAAGTGGCATAATTTTAACCCGGAAATTAATAAATTTACATACAAGTAGTAAAAGGGAAAGAGGAGGTGGAGGAGGAATAGATAAGCTTAGGATTCCCGAATGAAACTGACAAAGTGACTGCCCTATCTACGGTCCCGATTGCTTAATAATCGTGAATGGGACCCAATCTACGGACAAGATCAATCCACTCAGTCGAAAGTGCAAAGCCAAATTTACGTTGTTATTATTACCATCACCCGCACCCGCTGCTCATGGATGCCATTCCTGTACACGTGTCACCTCCGATCCGTAAACGCCGAGTCAAACCAGATTCGTTCACTCACCTAAATTCTGTTGCCATACTAGTTTCAAGTTTCAACAACACCACCACCAAAACACAAATTGGGGATATCACAACCCTAAATTATACAATTAGTAATTTTCTTTTTGGAACAACAACAATACTAGACACTAGCTGGGTAGGGTACCTAGCAATAGCTTAGCTTAGCGTAGCATATAAAAATTAATCAAAGGGTGGTTCATACCCAGAGAGCGCCGACTTGGACGAGTTTGGGGATGAGGTGGCCGGTGACGTGGAGGGCGACGAGGGATTCGAGGCCGCCGATGCAGGTGCCGCCGATAAAGGCGGCGGGGGCGGTGGTTTCGGGGAGGGCGACGATCTCGTGGTCGTCCAATTCGATGACGGTGGGGTGGACGCCGATGGTGGCGAGGAGCTTCTTCATGACGTGGCACATGCAGCAGGAGGATCGGGTGAAGATGATGACGGGGTGCTCCGATATCAGCCGTTGGATTCTGCCCTCCGGGGACTCGTCCAGCTCCATGGATAGCGAGGAGGAGGAGTTGCTCATAGTGGGACTCAGCTCCAGCTGCCCTACGACGCCGTTTGGGAAGCCCCCTATGCCTATGCCTTGCATCCCCTCCTCAGTACTGTTCATTTGCTGTTGTTGTTGGTGCAGTTAGAAGAAAGAGAGTGTGTGTGAAACTCAAGGCAAGTTGAACCGAGTTTAGGGGAGTTTTTATTTTATAAATAAAATCCAAGAGGGGAAATCGTGCTTGCTTACATCACAAACTACTGTTTTTTTTTTTTTTTTCTTTCTACAATCACGCGCTCTTTTATGCCATTCTTTTCTATCATTTTCATTTTATTCTACATCTACTTCAAACGCGCAACGCAAAGCGTTTCTTATCATAATTTCACTTACCTTTTTCTCACTTTTTTTTTTTACATACCACATGAAAAATAAATCATCTTGAAGCCAAATATAATAATTCTTATGAGTAATCAAATTTTCTATTCAAACTCTTCAACTTGTGATTATTATTGTTTAAATTGGAGTAATTCTACACTTCACTAGTTTATTTATACACTTGTTGGTTTTAAGTTAGAATTTGTTTACTTATGAATCAGTGTTTTAATTAGTTTTTTCTTCTTCTCAGGAACAATATTTTAATAAGTAAAAATTACAAGTACTGGGTTTTTATATGAAAATACAATCAATGTCATAGTAAATATAAATTATAAAGACTGAAATCATCTTGATTGACCAAAACTCAAATCACTATAATTATAAAGATCGAACATAAGTGTATAGTGCAACGATTAAACTCCGATGAGAGGAGAAAGTTTGTGAGTATCGGAATCTTAATTTAATGCTTGGTTTGATATGTTTGTGTTACGCAATTTGGATTCGTCAAACAAAGAGATTCGACTTCTTTTTCTGTTAAAGTGTACTGATCCCTCCATAATAAAACCACCCCTGCTTTATTTTTTGTATATATTTTATTAGTTCTAATTTCTAAATATTAATGTTTGACAAGATGCACAGCATAGCCATATTCTAGGTAGACATGAGTTTTTTCTTATCTGGATACGAGATCTTTAGACTCCGATCGCAGCTTGGTGGTTGTTACACTTTAGCGAGGACCAGGACCAAGACCACCAATGAATTATTACTTGATAGTTGATAGATATAATATGAAGAAAATCGGCAGGGGAGCCACGAGGGCGCGTGGCAATGCAATTTACCGTTATTTAAGGGCACCGGATATTTTGTGGTGAAACGAAAAGTAAATAAGCGTTTCAAACTATTCATCATCATTATTTTAATTTTAGGGTAACGATATATGATATATCCTTCTTATTCATCCTCCTACATACTCTCCGATTATCTTTTTGTGATAAATATTGAATCAAAAGTAAATCAATATGTTTTATTTGACTGGATGGAAGGAAAATAAGAAAATATTATTTTTATTTTTAAAAATCAATTTTTATCTCCATTTTCTGTATCAAGTGGAAAAAGTATTTTGCAAATCATGTTTTTTTTTCTTTTCTTTTCTTTCCTCTCACTTTCTTTTTTATCAAATGGATCATCAATATCTTAAAAATATAAAATACATTTGCGATATGTTTAGTAAAAAGGAAAGAAAATAGAAAAAAAGAAAAATACATATAACAATATAATTTTTTTTTGGATTAAGAGAAAATGAAAAAAGAAGAAGTTACTTTATAGAAATAAAAATTTTAATTTTTCTTTCATTTCACTTTCCTTTCAATTCAAATTTTAATTTTTTTTTCTTTCCACTCTTTTTTTCTCATTCCAAACATAGGATTAAAGTTTATTATAAATGACTGTTCTTTAGATATCAATTCATTCAATTGTGATTCTAATAGAAATTCAAATTCCGCATCATATTGGATATCACACCTCACATTTGAGCTCAAATTTTGATACTTTTGAGTTAAGATATTTAATTCTCTTAAATAATATCTCGAATTTAAATATTATTATTATAAAAAAAATATAATTAGAAGTTGAAGAATATTTCACTAAAAAAATCAATTATATTTTTCAAAAAGATTTAATTATCAATTAAACCGTTATTGCTTGGCACAAATATGAATGATAAATTTTCT
Organism: Glycine tomentella; assembly: GCA_007407185.1. Lineage (NCBI taxonomy): Eukaryota > Viridiplantae > Streptophyta > Magnoliopsida > Fabales > Fabaceae > Glycine > Glycine tomentella. Next base: position 220,616 of record PYAF01003099.1, read on the forward strand.
ATCCAGCGTTAGGTTGAATGAATACGGCATGGTGATGTCACATTGACTTGGACGTGGAACGGTGGTATTGAAGCGTGACGTGACTAAAGAGTTAACCCCCATTGTGTGTAGTAAAAAGGTTGGGATGAACGCGCGGAGGGTGGGTGTGGCCATGACATAGTAGCCAATAGCATTGCCACCTCGAAACCTCATGCATGTTAAGCCTTACCCATTCATTGGACTCTGAGGGAGGTCAAGCAAGTGAACTTGCGGACTGTGGTCCCCAGTCCCCACCATTCACCAATATAAGAAAACGTCAAAGATGGGGTGGAGCCTAAATTTAATTACGTAGATGCATGTCATAGATTACATTTGTTACAAGAGAGGATCAATATGTTTCATCATTCTTTGTCTATGAAATACTATAGCAAGTGAGCAACAAAGAAATGTAATAATACATCTAAAATTTTATTTAATTACATGAATTATATATTTACTATTGAATGTGAAAATTTGATTTCTTTTCTTCCTAAAATCAATTTCTTAATTATATTTTTTATACATTTAAAAATTAACTCTTAAGGAATTAATTTCTTAACTGGTTTTTATTATTCTTTTCTCTTTTTTTTTGTTTTTAAATTGTTTTTGGGATTTTTTTAAAAAAAGTGTTATTATTATCTATATTTATGTTTTATTTAAACTAGAAATAATATTATTTTGTATATGTTGTTGTTAAATTTTTTGCATATTTCATGTTTTATCATTTTTCAAGAGTTGAAATCCTTTGTATTTTGATTTTATTTGATTATTAAAATACATAATTGAAATTAAAATGACATATTTAATCAACTGAATTGAATTAAAATATTTAAATTATAAAATAAATATAAAATTACAAATAATATAACAAAATATTTAAATTTGAAATAATATAACAAAAATTTAAAAATACAACTAATATGACATAAACTTAAAATTGTTGGCTTAAGCCTATACAATGGATATTCATTTTTTGAATGGCTTGGGTTGCGACATATGGAACATCGTTTTGGTTGACCCAGTTCTTGGATATCCATTTCGATTTATATATTAGAGGAGACAAAATGATCTTTAAAATCTTTTCTTCTCTAAGTCAGGATATATTCTTGGCTCGTGACACGGTGACCAATATATTTCATTGCGCAACTCCTCAAACAATCATTTGTATAAGTTGGAGACACTTTTCAACGTATACATAAGATATATGTAGTTCTTATACTCATGGTGAGCATGCTTACAAACAACACTAACATGAGACAAGGCATGCCAGTTTTTGGAATTTGTCACAGTCACACCATCTTTCATCCATCCTGGCCGTGAAATTTTCAGCGAATCGAACATCTCTCAAGTTAATTGTCTCATAGACTAAGAACCGTGTGTCGCATCGGTCGAACTCAAGAATAATGTGAGAGTTTGTTTTTTTCTGTGCGTCTTCCATAACCTTGTGTTAGTATTTATGTATAAACGGTCATATGTAATCATTGTTCCCACTTCTCTCTCTTTGGTCAAACAATGCATTACACCTTGTATAGGTTGATTTTACCAGCGCACTTATTGGTAGATTTCGTGTTTTTTTAGTATTGAATTAATGAACTCGGCAAGATTGGTGGTCATGTGTCTTCGTCATCGATCACCATCCTATGCGAGAGTCCACTTTTCTTACGGAATCTCCCTAAGCCCATTAATTGCTTAATCATCTTCCTTCCTCATATTGTTTTAGTAGTGATTAAACTTAAGCTCTGTCCTTGCATATGTTGAGTAATTATAAATATACAATTTCAATATTGTGAATAATACAAAATTAAGTGATATTTTATATGAAGAGAAAGAAGTTTGATACTCACCCATACTGATAAATAGTTTTTTAATGTCATTGTTCTTGAATCTCCTCATGTAATTTTGTGCAATGCGTCGAACGCAGAATATATGCACAGAATTATGTGTCGTCCATCCACTATCACATTTTTAGTAGACATTTTTTATTGACTCTTGCATGCCTGAAATAAACATAGACCATCTTGTGGAGTGACATACCTTTTAAAATTTTTGAGGAAAAGTAATCATGCTTTCATTATTTCACCCTCGACAACGAGAAAGACTTTTGGAAGAATTTTATTGTTGTCATCTTATGCAACTGTCACAAGAAAGGTCCCTTTGCACTTACTGTACAATCATGTTCCATCGACCTGAACCACGAACTTGCAATATTGAAACCCATCGATATAGAGTCTGAAACCCTATATTATTTAACCTTGTTATGGCGACATTGGAGTGTTTTCTTTTTCACGATCATACTTGGAAGAAATCGTTATTTATTGAGCTTGCAACAATCTCAATAAATTATGGAATAATTTTTCCCAGTTGTCATACATGTTCTCAATGACCTTTTGCTTTGCTAATAATGTTTTTTGACACTAATTCCTAACTAAAAAATTGATTCTTAAAAAAAATAGACATTGAGAAATGAATATAAAAGAAAAGCATTGGTTAAAAAATTGATTCCTAAGAAACCAATTTTTTAACAAACGCAAAAAAAAAGTGACACGTACTGATTTCTCAATGTGCATAATAAAATATATCATATACGTAAATAATAATATGTGTATATTATTTGTGTAAATATTTAATTTATTTGTAATTTTTACGTAAAAAAATCTATTTTGTTCTCTTAAAAGATCAAACTATTGTTGTTTAATATTTGTATAAAACATATTAAGAGGATTATATAATGAAACAAGTTGCCCACAAAAAAAAATTATAATGAAACAAGTTGCCGGAAAAACTGTATTGTATTTTGAACTTTTGAAATGGGCACAGGTTTAAAACGAGGAGACAGTGAATGGCTGAATGGCAATGCAAATAGAGAGGTACCTAATAAAAAATAAACATATACTAATACCAGGGATATATACCTTAGACGACAAGGGTGTGGACATGGTTTCACTTTACAACTTGGACTTGGTTTGTTGCGACTTTCTTCTACGCAAAGCTTGTTGTGGCATTGGATGAGTGGATTCTGAAATCAGTGGGAATGAGAATATATATATATATATATATATATATATATATATATATATATATATATATATGATGTGGCTGAGTGGATTGAATGCAATGTGCATTAACAGTGGACTAAAGATATTTATTAATTACATTTTAATTATTTCATAATATCTTAATTATTATATCACTCTCTTTTAAATATTATTGTTAACTTATCATCATTATCATTATAATTATTGTTGTTATTTTCACCATAACTATCATTATTTTTATTTCCTAGTTATTATCATTATTGTCCATATCATCATGTGTAGTGGAATGATAACACCAACATCAGTTAGTGTGATTGATCTTAATGATGATAATAATAATCATGATAACGATGATGATTGGTCAACGATAATTTTAAACAACAACACAATGATACAAGATTTCATTGTACATTGTTACAAAAAGTAATTTCTTGTCCTCTTCACATAAAATGAGTAGATTATAATGAATCTCATTATTTTTTTTTATAAATATTAGGAATACATCCTCTAATACACTTTTATGGACACATTTTATTTTATTGATTAAAATATATTAAAAATCACAAAATTTTGTATATCTAACATCCTATTTCATGATTTTTTTTTTATTTTGTAATTTTTAATAAATTTTAACCAATAAAAAATATATATTTGTAAAAGTGTGTTAAAGAGTGTAACGCTAACCATCCTCTTAATTTTTTATTTTTTTTGTAATTTTGCCTATCCTGACATGCTGCAAATAGAGAAAAACAGACTTTAAATTATTATTATTTTAATTTTAATATGTTCTTTTGGTTTTTCTTCTTACCAAACATACACTTAGTGATTTTTTAATTTTAGAAAAATATTTATAAAAAAAATACATATTAAAAATTTAGAAAAATGTTTGGAATATTAAGTCTCATCATAAATGACACATATTTTAGTTTAAATTACAAATCACAAATAAAAACAATCTCAAATTTATTTGAAAGTATAACAAATAAACAAACAAAATTAAGTAGATTTATGATTTTTTTTAATTAAAGACAATTCTATTTAAGTCAAGTAAAGTTATTATGGGAGGTAAAAATTTTCCTTTAAATACTAATACAGTTGTATACCCAAAACTCAAAAAAAAAAAAACTTTAATTAAACTAAAATATCTCATACTAATTGATCAATTTGTTTAATGGTATAATAAGACTTTATTTTAACCATGATAACTTAAAAATTGAATTGAATCCTATTAAGTAAAGAATATAAGTATTTTTTTATTTTATTTTTCACTTTCAAGTTTAAATGTTTGACAGAGTTTAATAGTGTAGGCCGTAGAAGTATAGAAGTTTGAAACCTTAAACACCCGTTTCGTGTACTACTTAAAGCAAAACAAAATCCATTAGAGTTAGTTTAGGGGTTAGATAATACATGTGAGGTCATAAGTTTTTTTTTTTATCTATAATAATAAAAGATATCTATTAAATGATTTACACATTTTATTGAATTAAATGATTTAAATTTCTCAGATATAAATTTTAACTTAATCCAATTATTATAAGAAAAAAGAAAAGAAACAAAAACATAATGCTTGTAAAAATTCTACTTTCCTTTCTATTCATTTGTCTTTTAATGTTATTGTATAAAAATTGAGAAATATAATAATTTTTTTAAATTTTAATAAAAAAGTTATGAAATTTTCTATTTAATTATTTTTTCTTTTTATTCCATAATAAATACATGTATACATTATTTAAAGATAAAAAATAAATAAAATATAATTATTAATCGATAAAAAATAATTAATGTGATATCAAATTTTGAAAGTCACAGATAAATATAAAAAGAATTCTCAATTGAAAAAACCGAGGGAGTAACTTTTTAAAAATCTCCATCCTTTATAACTACCACTAAATAAATGCATTGCACTAAGCTTTAATGGATTTGACACTTGGCGGGTTCAATGCCAGGACTTTTGATTAGTGGTTGATTTTTTAAGGTCTAAATATCGACACACCTCATGTCCCAAACTCTTCCATTTTAATTCCGTCGTGACTCCCTATGTCTCAATCTCTAAATTTATGGAATAAACAAATCTCATGGATCTAACTTAATTACTTAGCATATGTCCCATAAAGTGGAAGTCACATGTCATGGTTCTGGGCATTAACCACAGTTTGATTCCTTGACGTATGTTAGCTCCTTCCATCAATTTTACGCATTACTTCGATCGTATAATAACTCCATGCAATTGTAAATTTAGGTTTGGTTGTAATTCATTTTGTTTTTTCAAAAGTTACTGAGCAGCACAGCACAGACAACGGTTTAGATAAAAGTTAGAAGTATTTTTGAGAGTTTCCTTATTAAAAATATAGTACTTTTTTTCACTAGAGAAGCTCCCAAAAATACTTATAATCTTATATCCAAACAAACTCTAAAGTGGACAAATAAAAAAGTAAATACAGGAGATAAAAAATTGGGAATTAACGTAAAATGTGTAATATGCATTAAGTATTATACCTTTCAGATTAATAATCTCATCTCTTAAGGACACCACAACATGATTACATATGTAAGTTCTTAAATTTAATATTTTTAACCAAGTTTTTCAATCAATACTTTTACCTTTGTTGATTTAACCAACCCAAATATTATTTCATATGTCTTTTTAAATTTCATCTTACAACAATCTTATTGTAAAATCACACAATAAATTAGAACAGTTAATTTTTATAAAAACAGTTAGACGAAAAAACTTAATTTAAAAATAAATACAAGTTCCATGATTAGATTTAAAATAATAATAAGTTAGTTAACAATTTTTAAGTTGTCAAAATGTTCAATGATATGTGGAGTAATTTTAACGAGACACTAAAAATAGTGAAAAATAAGTATATTGACTAAAAATAAAAATTAAAACTTTGAGAGTAAAAACATATTTAACTCTTACTCAAATTAAAATTAAATTGTTGAAATATTATAATTTCTAATTTTTATATTCATTGATTTTTAATTATATTTTTTTGGTGTAAATGTTTTATTATAATTAAATTCTTAATTAACATTACTTCTTTGTTTCTACTTAGGCTTGCATGTGGGTGACGCAATCTGATGCTTAGGCTTGGCAAGTGGGTGACGTGATCTGACGAGATTGTACCATTTTTTTTATTATCCAGAATTGAACATAGTATAACCGATCTAGAAGATTAGAACCCCTTGATCGAGATTTTACCGTGTAGTATTATACAATGAAATAAATTTGAGGAGAAACGTGTTTTTTCCCTATACTTTCAGTAAAGAAAATATAGTAAAGGTTTCCATTTTTTTATTATAAAGATGTAAATTTATTACCTCACGCTTAGATAAAGCCAACTCAGTTTCACTCAATTAACGACTTATCGATAAATAATACATAATCTAACATTTATAAGAATTCCTTATGTTTTTTAAAAGTTGCAAGAAGTACAATTTTAAAGGTTTAAAAATCAAATTCATTAATATAAAAGTTCATATAGCTTTCTCATGTATAGCAACACAAAATGTAGGGACTACAAAATACAAATACAATTTTTCTTTAATTTTATATCTTTCCAGTTGTGTTACTCCTACAAATGTATTTTAGTGATTAATAATTTTTTATATTTTCAAGATATTAATTATATTGAATTTTTATTTAATGTTTCTTTAATTAATATGTAAGATTATAAGAAGATAAATAAAATAATATAGCAATAATCCTACATAATAATTAGTATTTTCTGTGAAAAAAAATAGTATTTTAACCTTTTTACAAGTTATATATTTTTTATATGCAACTATTCTATTATTTTGATTAAATTATTTTATTATATTATTTAATAAATTAAATTAGTTTTAAAATATAAAAATAATAATGGGTTATAAAAAATCTGGAAGATTTACTAAAAATAATAATTTAATAATATATTTATCATTAGATATGTCTTTCTAATATAAATTGTTTAATAAAATCTAAATTATTAATATAAATGTTATATATTCTTATTGTAGTTATTTAAAAAATAGTAAATATTATTTTATATCTTTTTAGTTTATAAAATAAAAATTCTCATTAGTATTTTAAATTTAAGGGTGGAAGTGGCATCACTACCATTTTGTTTGAAATTGAAAATAAAACAAAAGAAGAAAAAGTAAAGCTAAAGAATAAAGAACACGATAGAGAAAGTAGGCTCCTACGTTACAAAGGCCTATGATAAATAGCCAAGCCCAGTGATCCGGCAGTTATGATGGTGAAACCTCGGATGTTCCATTCAATGCTACTCGTTGAGTTTGACGTGGGCTTCGTGGTCCATCAAGTGTTATTTGGGTTTATTAATTGCTAATCTAATTGGATTGTTTTGTTCATATTGGGTTATATCTCTACTATCGGATAGATAGATTTTAAAATATTAAATTTAAACAACTTATTTAATTATTGGTAGGAAAAACTAAATGAATTTCTTACATTTTTTAGAATTAATTATTACTCAAAACAGAAAATATTTATTTTAAAATAATATTTGGATTAATTTTGATTTTTCTAATTCTAATAAGTTTATTTTTGTGGGCTGATCCAATAATAAACCAGGAGGCGAACCCTCAGTTGTATAAAATTGGTGGTAAATATTTTTGTTTAATTTCATGTATTTTATTTATTTATTTTGCGTAAGCTAGTCCTTATAGCTTCCAAAAATAACATAAAATGAACGAATGTGGTCAAAACCGTGTTAGTACATGATTATTAGTAGTATTTTTCTTTTTCTTTTGTGAAAAGTGTATTGGAGTGAAGTGACGTTTATGCAACTGTGATTACACGCGTCGGATAAGTCGAGAAGTTTTAGAAAATATCTTTGACAGAAAAGAGTGACAAATGGCAGAAGCTTCTGAGACACTTGAGACTTCAAAAAAATCTTTTCCCCTTTCTCTAGAATCTTCCTCCTCCCCTCCCTTATATTGCTTCTTCCCTAAGCTCCAAGTAATAAGCCTTCACTCATTCAGATTCACGCACACCACCAACTATGAAGGGAGTTACGGTGAAAGTGGAAGAAACAATGGCATATGCTGCTGCTTCAGCTCCAACATCTACTTCAAACCTCTCCCCGCAACCCATGGAAGGCTTGCACGAGGTGGGTCCCCCTCCGTTTCTCACCAAGACTTTCGACGTGGTGGAAGACCCATCCACCAACGACATTGTTTCTTGGAGCAGAGCGCGCAACAGTTTCGTCGTTTGGGACTCTCACAAGTTCTCCACCACCATCTTACCTCGCTACTTCAAGCACAACAATTTCTCCAGCTTCGTCCGACAACTCAACACCTACGTAAGTATCCTTTTCCTTAACCTCGTTCCTATAATTCACTGTGAATTCTAACATAACCACTAACATTCGGGCAGGGTTTTAGAAAAATTGATCCTGACAAGTGGGAGTTTGCGAACGAAGGGTTTTTGGCGGGGCAGAGGCACTTGTTGAAGACGATAAAGAGAAAGAGGCACGTGACAGTGGCACAGACACAGTCCCATGAGGGAGGAAACGGGGCTTGTGTTGAATTGGGGGAGTTTGGTTTGGAAGGTGAGATTGAGAGGTTGAGGAGAGATAGGACAGTGTTGATGGCTGAAATCGTGAGGTTGAGACAACAACAGCACAACTCAAGGGACCAATTGTTGTCCATCGAGACTAGGTTGCAAGCCACTGAGAAGAAACATCAACAGATGATGACTTTTCTCGCCAAAGTACTCAGCAACCAGGCTTTTATTCAGCAGTTTCTTCAAAAGAACGCTCAGAACAAAGAGTTGCAAGGTGTTAGAAGAAAGAGGAGACTAACTGCTACCCCAAGTGTGGAGAATTTGCAGCAAGATTCTCTGATTGATCATTTGGCTGTGTCAATTGAAGAAGGATCGGCTACTATTGAGTCCCAGATGGAGTCTTTTTTCTCAGCTGCTTGTGACGATCCATTAGAATCAAGCAATGAAATCAAAGACCCAAGGTTGAGTGATTCTGTTTGGGAGGACTTGCTGAACCAAGACTTGGTTGCTGGGAACCCTGAGGAGGAACTTGTGATTGGTGATTTTTCACAAGTTGATGTTCCTGTGGAGGATTTGGTTGCTGAGCCGGATGAGTGGAGTGAGGATTTGCAAAACCTTGTGGATCACATGGGTTATCTTGGGTCCAAACCGTAGTGGAAAGGAAGAATTTTTATTTTCTGGGGGGTTCAGAATTCAGATAAAAGTTTCCCCTTTGAACCGTGGTGGTATTATTTCATAAGGCTTCATTGTTTTTTTGTTGATATTTGTGTTCGATAATTTCTGTGATTGTATTTGATGTAGAAAATTGAATGGTTTTGTATGCTGCAGCGAAGATGGTAGCTGCAGAGGTGGTCCACAGATATTGCTCATTATCTGTATCCTTTGTAAAGAAAATGGTGTTTTGTTAATAGCTGAGTATTCTTTGTGCTAATGATGGTGCTATTTTTAATCCGATGTTGCCCTTTTTATAACTCTACATTGTACGTTTTTGCAGGGTAGGTTACTCAAAAGCAGATGTTCAAAGGGGTGTGATCGACTGGGAAAACAAGTAGTGTTGAGGGAGGGTGAAGTAAGATCATTTGATTGATTCTTGTACGGTGGTTGATTCCATAGTGGAACATCATTAACTAATTTTGAATAAAGGAAATAAGCATTCGTCTCCGTTTTCAACTTTTATTTTGTTCAATTTTTGCTAATCACCGAGTTCTTATGCTCTGCATATATCAAAACAGGTTACATTTTTCATTCAGTTTCTTACATTCATATATTTGTTGAGGGTGAGTTTTTGTCATTACATTTTTGTTGTTTATTGCGTTAAGGTGTGACTAAACTATGTAATTAGCACGAGCCAATGACGTAGTCTTTTTTTTAGTAAATTTAGGGTATTTTACTATTTTATGTTATTTTTCTAAAACAAAAATAGTCTTAATCGACACGTTTTTCTTTAATCCTACCAAAAAAGTGTTGTTGAAGAATGTTTATATGGATTGTAAGCATTAGCATAAGTACATCCCATTTCTTGGATATTGTGATGCCTCTTTTTGTTAAAGGTTATGTTGGGTACTTCCTTACATATTAAAATGTATTTTCCCCTCCTATATCTGTCTATGAACATTTCAATTCTTCTAATTACCAAGTCTGTCCTTAAGTTCATGTAATAGCATGCACACTTTACGGTTTGCATTTTAAGGAGTTTCTTTTATTTCTGTTAAATCAATTTATAACAGCCTTTTATTTTGTTTCTGTTTCTTATTATATAGTAATAGACGTTAGGAAATCAATAATGTGTGGTACAAGTTGTTAGTAGTTAAGCTCCTTAAACATTATCATAGTTTTTTTTATAAAAAAAATTTAACTTATAGTGGTTATATCTTAGTTGTGCTATGATGACTAGATGATACTTTGCCATAGATACAGATACAAGTTGTTAGTAGTTAAGCTCTTTAAACATATGATAGTTTTTTTTTTTTTTTTAAATGATTTATAGTTATTATATCTTAATTGTGTTATGATGAATTGACTATACTTTGTAGTAGGGGTGTTCGCGGTCTGGATTGGATCGGTTTTGAAGCAAAAAATCATCCGATCCGATTCCTTCGGTTTGGTCATTTGATCATCCATTCGGTTTGAAATTTTTTTCAAATCCGATCCAATCCAATCCAATTATTTTCGGTTTGGATTGGATCGGTTTTCGGTTTTTTAAAAAGTCTAAAAATAAAATTTATGAGACATATTTTTATCAAAATAAGGAGTATCTAACATAAACAAACATATTCATTGGACAAAAACAAGCATCATTTTCTAATTTTCATTAGACAAATACGTTCATTGAACAAATTAAGGAGCAATGTATTGGATTTTTGATTTTTGGACTATGATAGGGAATAGGCCCAAGTAGATAAAGGGTAAGATATGGTTTACAATTGGATCGGTTTGGATTGGATCGGTTTTCACCAGCCAATCCGAAATCCGATCCAATCCGGTGAAAATTTTCGGTTTTTTTTCGGTTTTCGATTTTTCGGTTTTCGGTTATTTCGGTTTTCGGTTTTTCGGTTCGGTCACCGCGGTTTGCATCGGTTTGGATCGGTTGATGAACACCCCTACTTTGTAGTAGAGCTAACTAAATGGGGTTAGTGCGATATATTGGTTATGACTTATTTCAATTTATCTTTTAAATGTGTCAGTTTAATTCAATCTATTTAAAGTTGATTCCATAAAAAATGGTATGGTATGACCTTTTATGAGTTGTGGTTAAACAAATTGGTTTATCAATCCACTTAAAATAAAATAAAATAATTTTTTTAAAGGAAATTCAACAAAAAGATTGTTTTTTTAGAAAATAAATTTGAATAATTTAAAAAATATTAGTTAAATTAAAATTTTCACTATCTACACATTCCAACAAGACATATTATCATAAGATAATTAAAATTAAATAAATATAACCTGAAACCTTCTTCCCAAGTCCCATGTCCCAAGGGTTGTTGAAGCCAGAGTCTTTAATGCCATTTGATTAAAAAATTCACTTGGGTTCAAGCCTGGCCATGGAGGAGTGCTCATTCCATTCAAAAGTCCCCCCTCCCCAAAACCCAGCCCGCTCGCTGTACACATTTAATAGGGTGTGGATATACGAATTCAGGTTTGTGGGCTGGTTCGTTAACCTTGTGGATTGGATGGGTTACGGGTCTTTTGTTTTTTTGTTTGACAATGAATTTTATTCGTGAGCTCGCGTGTAGTTCATATAAGACAAAATAAAATAAAATTATACAAATTGAGTGTTTGAATTAAGAGTTGAGGTTTAGACTTTATAGCCTCTCCTTTCAAATCTTGTGAGGCTCATCACATCAATTTCTCTTACCTTGACCAACATCATGGAGAAGGTCACTTCCTCTTCCTTGACTCGTGTGCTACCTTTCTCTATGCATCGCACCTCTTTCTTGCACGTTGCGTCTCCCTACACCATTGTGTCTCCTATTGCGTCGCGTCTCTCTCTTACGTGTGGTCGTACCAAATAACAAAAAATGATTTTTTAAAATTTATAAATTGAGCTTGCAGACTGGTTCGTTTATCTGCAAGCTTGGCGGATTAGATACGGATGTAAAAAAAAAAGTTCAATTATTTAACGGAACGAATTTATCTGGTTTGCTTAAAAGATGAATTTCATGGAATGGATCTTAAACGGATCAGATTGACCCATCTGCCCATCCCAAGACATTTTTTTATTGATGATCTAAAAATTCAACCTCTAAACATATATTTAAAAAAAACGTAATTATGTATTAACCATCCGACTCCATGTCAGACTTTTATTCTTTAATTTGGTATTTGTCCACCAAAATATGCAATCCTATCATCGTGGTGGTGGGTTCGTACGAAATTTTGCCGTGTAGAACAAAGATGTGCTCAAACGAAAAGGTAGGCCCCATCCTACCAAAAATGAAAGCGAGACTATTCATTATCCAAACCATCCCCCCACCTTAAAAAAAAAAAAAAAAAGAATGTGGAAAAGATGAAAAACTAGTACCAAGATTATTAAACAAAATTTATGTGTATTTTTTTCAAACAGAGAAAAAAAATTAAATTAATTTTTTTTAACTTTTTTTTCTACCATTTATTTAATTATAAACTATTTTTTTTTACCAAAGTTACTTATAGATGAATTAAAAACAATTAATTATTAAAACTTAATTTGTAATTAACTTAATAATTTTACTAATCATAATTATTAGTTAATAATCTAACAAATAAACTAAAATTCTTAATTTTTAAAATTAAGAAGACCAACATGTTACAGCTAAAAAGTAAGAGATCAAAATCATGGATTTGAAAAAATTAGGAAATCAAAATTATAATTTAATTTAAAATAAATGATTAAATTCACAAATTAATCAAACATTAAAATATTACATCTCATTTTAAATCGTAAGTTTAATATAATTTTACAACAACTCGAACAAAAATTATATAACAGATAACTCTGAAATTAGATCAAATTCAATAAATTTTGTTAGTTTTTTCAGTTTTTAGTTGGTTTTATTCCGTTATTGATATTTTGTTTCAATTTATTATAGTTAATATTGACTTTAAAAAAATTGAGATAAATTTCAATAGATTTTAATTACAAAATTTAAAATACCATTAAAACTAAATCCTAACTCATTTATGATGTGATGTTGATGTATAGATAATTATTTTTTATTGGTTTAGATCATTGAGTTACTTAAAATTAAAATGGGTATATAAACTGACTTAAAGAGATAAAATAAGTTACTTACATGATGACATTAGAGATATTTTTAACGTCAATAAACACATGTCTTTGATAATGAATGTCATGATCACTTAGAGGTTTGAATAATTTTGAGTAAAATATTTTGAATTTAAAGCGTATATAATATAAAATGTCATTGTTGTTAATAAATTTATCTTGCACAAAACCGCAGAAAAAAAATAGGGATCATTGCCGTCAGTGGAATTCGGAGGGAAGGGGGTAGAACTTGGTCCCTTCATATCATTTTCTTACTTTGTTTACTTAATGTTAACTCTCATCTCTTCGATCTATTACTATTTATAAAAACAAAAAACTATACTATTTATATATTCTTGTCCTTTTTTCCTCTTGTAGACTAAATGAACCTTCCTTTTCTTCACCTCTTTATCTCACTACCAACTAGATCATGTTAAGCAATATTAACCCATGAATGAAGTGGACCAAAGGAAATCAAATCAAATACTATATATATATATATATATATATATATATATATATATATATATATTGACGATAACCATCGTTAACAGAACCTTCAGCATTTGGCGAAGAATTAATCATGAATCCAATACCCACGTGAAATAGATCAGTTTGAGGCTCCAAGCGAGCGTTAAAACAAGATGTTCGATCCGTCGATGAAAGATCCTTCTATGCTGAGATTTTCTTTTACCATAAACTTTAGGAGAATATCATGACACTATCTAAGGTGCATGTCTTTAGTTTCAACTAAGAAAATTAGCACCCACAGGACACGGTAATTTTTTTTAATAAAAAAACTAATACCATAAGTGACATTGGAATATATACACAAAACCATGTCCATATTAATATACCTTTAAGCAAATCAATATATGTACAAAACCATGTCTATTAAAATTTTATCGTGAAAATTTTTAAGTGTGTATATAACCTTTATCTAAACTTTGTCTTTGATGAATTCACCTAGCTCGTAATTTATCATCAATAGGAAATTTTCTACTATTCTTTTTGTCAAATTCTAATAAAAATTAAAATTAGTTTAGCTAAACCAAACCAAAATATATTTTTAAAATTTAAATAGTGTAAATTTAAATCAATTAAGTGGTTTACTTTTTTTTTATATAAGCAGTTTGGTTAACTATTTTTAAACCCAAAACTTCTTTTTCACAAAATAAAATTAATTTTAAAACCAGTTTAAGAGCAGTTCAACCAAAACTAAATTAGATTCGAAAGAAAAAAAATTGAAATCCAATTCACATAATAGATTTAGAATATTAGATTTGGTTTAGTTTTCTGTAAAATCAAACCATACTCATTCCTACCGTTTAATTTATGAATTTTAAATTTTTAAGAAAGAAGTTTGTTCCAATATAGAACATGATATGGTACGGTACTTGTTAGTCAACATGTTGAAAAATTAAAAACATATTTTATTAACTAAATTTTACTTCTCTGCTACAAGAAGGTTTAAAAAAATGTATGTTATTCTTAATTTTTCCGATAATTTTTACAAAACCTTTTCTCTTTAGCATCACACATATTTAATAAAAAACTTTTATTTTTTTATTATACCTTTGTTTTCCTTCTTTATTGTAGAAAGTATTTTGATAATGTTAAATGAAAAAAATACTATATGCAAGGCATATAAACTATACATGGGTGGGGGGAGGGATTATGCATAGGTTTTTCCCCATTTGTCTCCGATAATTAAGATAGAGAAATTTATGATAACGGGAAGAACAAGTTTCTTGGTTTCAAACATTTTAATATTTTATAATAGTGATATTCATTTATTTATATGGTGTTTCTATTTCTCATTCACTGTTTTTTTAAATCTCTGTCTATTATCACTTTATATATCATTTATGATTTATGGCATTATGACATATTAATTGCATTTCCTTCTTCGTGCCTTTCACTAGATTGATATACCTAGCAAGCGTATATCTGCAAGAGAGACGGTGAAATATGTAAAGTTAGAGGCTGTTTTTAATTACTTGTTAAGCATACTTAAAAGTTATAAGACCTAGCTCCTATAAGATTGAGTTGTGTTTTGTGTGTTATGACTTGTTATTAATAGTGCCCCTGAATTGAATTCGTTAAATTGTAGGTGCGCGCCTATTACTAACAATCCTAGCTAGGTCATGATGCAGTATCTCGCATTCTCCTCGCGTCTATAAGAGTTCTGTACATTGTCACAAGAAGGTTCTGGAGTGACCTGATGTATTTGCTTGTGGTGGACCAATAATAGTTAATTGAGCTTGATAAGTGCTAGGATGCTTACTTAAATAGGCCTCCATGAGCCTAATAGTGGCTAACAGCAATATCAATTTTCAATATTTTCTTAATAATAATGGGCAAGGTTGAGGTAATTAATGCTAGATCATATGTAATATAGTATAAACATTTCTGATCACTGTGTGTGACGTAGACTCAAAGTGCATTAATTCATTGGTTCCACACAGCGAATAGATAGCTTAAATGCTGATAAAAACCACCAAAGTAGAAGAGGGTTCACGGTGATTCTTACATTATCATTCTAGTTTTAGGCTAAGGATAAAGCAAAATTGTCATTAGCTATCGCTCTCGTGAAATAACCACGACTCATTTTCATGCTGGGTATAGGAATAGGATACATAGTGGATAATGTTGTCTGCATGTGTGTCGATTCAGGTGAACATGCATTTATACCCCCACCCACACAACTCAACACATGCATGAGCTGCCCTAGCTACTTTTCAACGGAAAACGATGCTAAATCATTATTTTTGCCTTCCCATGAAAACCATAATTTGTTTGCTTAATTAATAATAATAATAATAAAGATTTTGTTTGATTATATGGCGAAAAGAATGAAGAAGGAAACGGATTGGGTACAAGGGTATCTAATTCGTACATGTCATCATTCACATAAAGACACAACCCCATCTCTCATCCACTCCTTAATATATAGCTAGCCTCAACCATGAGGCACCAACAGTAAACGAAGGAGACAAGAGTTACCACCCCCCCCAATTAATAAAGCCTCGCTCTCTTTCTCTTCATTTGTAGATTCCTATACTGTTGCAAGGAAAATAAAACAAACAAACACACATGGTGTTCATGGATTATTTGGAATGGTTGCTTCCAATTCCAAGTGTCCCTTCTGCTTCAGCAATGTTCACCCTGCTTGCTTTAATAGGAGGATTGTTTGTTTATCTGTATGCACCCTATTGGGGTGTAAGGAAGGTTCCAGGCCCACCATCTCTGCCCCTTGTAGGACACCTTCCTTTGTTGGCTAAGTATGGTCCTGATGTGTTCTCGGTCCTTGCCAAACAATATGGTCCAATTTACAGGTTAGTTTACTTACATATATTTATAGTCAATTGATTATCAATTTGTTAGTATATATTTATGCCATTTTTCTTCCCCTTCACTGGATTGATAAGGAAAAAGGTCGTTAGTCTTGATTGGATATCGATCTTGTTGTTTTTATGTCCACTCAAATGCCTCAAACTCCTTTTGAAGAATGATATGATCTTAGGAAGAATCACGATGTGAGATAAATTTTGACTTGAGAAGGTTGGTTGGTTGTGTCTTGTGTGTGGTTTTGGTATTGGTCGCTGTCTCTATATGTCTATGCCCAGGAAGAAGTAGATACAAATATTAAAAAAGTGATTATTCTATTATCTAAGTGTCCTACTCGTTCTTTGTTTACTCAGATGCTTGCTTGCCTCCATACAATAAACTGAAAAAGGGCCAAGCAAGCGTCGTATATGCTTGCTTGCCTCCATACAATAAATATTTTATGTTGCGACTTGGAAGAATATAAAACTGTTTTTCATACTCATCTGATTATAAATTATTATATATAGTAAATTTATTAATATTTATAATAAATATTTTTAAAATAATAATAATATAATTATCATATAAATAGCAAATTTATTAACTTTTATAATAAATAGTTTAAAAATAATAATAATAATTTTATTTATTAATAATGAAAATTTTACTCCATCAACAATATATGATTACATTAAACTTAATTTTTTAATAAGTTCAATAATGTAAAATATTTTTATAATTGATAATTTTTTAAAGTAGTCATTGTACGTAAAAAAATAATATATAATATATAGTAGTATGTGATTCAATGAAAATATAAAATATTTTAAAGAGTAAGTGTATAATTTTTTTTTTAATATTATTCTGTTTCTAATGTTCTTCTGTTATTTAGCGATTTTTATATGAAGCCGCCAAATAAACAGTGCCGGATTGAGAATATGATGTCTATAATTTAAGAGTGACCACAAATGCCTACTTTAGAGAGAAATTGTCATATCTAATATGCTTCTCAACAATTTTTTCATGATGTATAATTGATTATGCCTTTGTTATTATATGACTCAAGTTTAATATAATTTTTTTTATAACATTTAATCTATAATATTTTTTTATTAATTATTTTTATATTAGAAATATTTCTTATTAAAAGAATAAAGATAACATATTAACATATAAATAAAGATAACATGTTTCTTATTAGAAGAGAAAAATGTATTAATGACAAAAATAATTTTAGAATAAATTTATTATTATCAACTAAAATATCACTTTTCTTAATCTTAATGAAGTAGATAATCAAATTTTATGTAATAGAAAAGATGTATTTATTAACTTTTTAATTAAAAAATTAAATTTTATATAGAAATTAATGGAAACTATTACAACCTTAAACAATCTCTACATGAATAACTCAATTATGAATCATGTATAGATTAACTGAAACTATAAAAATGTAATAGTCGTAGAAGACCTAAATTACATAATAATTTATCCTTTTTTAGATGGATTAGGGTGGGAAGATGACAATAAAAAAATAGGGAAGATGCATGGCTGCATGAGAGATATGAAGAAAAAAAGTAGAGAGAAAGTGATAAATATAACAAGTAATGCTATGGAAAAGAAAACAAAAAAATGGAGTCAAATTGAGATGGAAAAGAAAATGAATTTTTGGAAACAGTTTTAAATAGTACGTGAAAAAAGAGTACAAAAATTTATTAAATACATGTGGATATGTTGCATTGGTTATTTGAAAAAAGTTATATATTTTATGGAAATAAAGAAAAGAGTTTTGGAAGCGCGTTCGTGCAATCTATTTTCGTGACAAACAGGATTTTCAAATTTCTTGGAGTGACTACCGTTAAGCAAATCATTTCGGAATCCAAGCTAATTATTAATGTCCCACGATAAAAAAATCATTTATTAAGGCAATCAATCTATCATTCTCTCCAAAAATAAAAATCCCTTTTTTATCATAAAACTTAGAATTGGTATATTGTTAATATAAAAATTACTATATAAATATTTAAGAGAATATATCATAATGTTAATTACTGTAAAGCCTTCTTATATATTATACCAAAATAACAACTTTTAATATTGACATTACATTAAAATTAATTATTATATTTAAGGTCTTAAGTTTTGCTTATATTGTCTTTATAAGGCTTTAAGCACAAAAAGTATATGTTTATTCTACACTTAAGTTTATAAGCAAAAGTTTTAAATTATATATATATAATATACTTTTTGTTAAAAGTATTCATTTCTAACAAGACATTATAATTTAATATATAAAGTATTGAATATAGCGTGTACTGTAATGATACTTTAACACCTAAATGTGCATGGTAGCATTCACCATCTAACACAACAAATAATTGATATATAAGGTTGACTTAATAATAAATAAAAAAAGAAAAATATTATATACTTAAATTTTTACGCTAACAAAAAAGTTAACAAAGTTAATAAATTAATAATTAGTATTTTTAATTAAAAAAACACAACAAATAGTGCTAGTAGTGCATGCTAGATGATACAAGGGAAAAGTGGAAAAAATGAAAAATAATCAGACAGTGTGATATCATATTAATGTACCAAAAACATATTATTTTCAGTCATTTTTAAGCAGCACGTGCTAAGTTTCACAAAACTTGTTGGGGTTGGCGCTTCATATATATATATATATATATATATATATATATATATAGGTCATTGCTCTGGTAAACCATTTTGATATATGGTCCATTTTGGACAAGAATTGTTAACCGTTAGATTAAATGGTTATTATAGCCGTTATATTAATTATTAGATATAAAAAAATAAATAATGAAGATGAAAAGTAAATATAAAAAAATTATTTTTGAAATAAGTAAATCTCTATATACTATATAAAATGTAAGAATTTTTTTGATTTTTATTCTAATAATAAAATCCAATTTAAGTTCTTGCTTTTACTTACATATAAAAAAATAATATCTCTCTTTTCTTTCAAATAACATTAAAAATTAATATTTTTAATAAAAATAAAATTCTTTCTGTAAAACTCAACCTACAACATAAAAAACTCTTAAACAAAAATATTAATAGATCTGATGAAAAAAAATTGTTGAGCTCAAGAGTTATTTATTTATTCCATGATTTCCATAGTTATGGTTGTAAATGATGGTCTTATTGTTTATTGGTGCAGATTCCATATGGGAAGACAGCCACTAATAATTATAGCAGATGCAGAGCTTTGTCAGGAGGCTGGAATAAAAAAATTCAAAGACATTTCAAACAGAAGTATTCCCTCCCCAATTTCTGCTTCCCCTCTTCACCAAAAAGGCCTCTTCTTCAGCCGGTATGCAAATTATGACTCAACAATTTTCAATAATATAGTAATGTTATTTCTACAACTAGTGTAGTGTTTGCTAAGTAATTTCAGTAATTAATAAGTTGTTTTGGCTAATTTATAAGTTAATTGAACTAAAATTATACTTTCTTAATTTAATCACTTACTTTTCATATATATTGTAGAATGAGATTTAAAATTACAATTTTATTTTATTTTTCCTTTTATAGTAAATAAATTACAGTTCTCTCTCTCTCTCTCTCTCTCTCTTATCATAAAAAACCCCATAATTATTGATTATTTTTTTTTGAAGTTTAGAAATTTCCAAGCTTTTTAATCCTTCACATGTCACGCCTAATTGGGGATAAAAGTAAAAACTAAACAGGAAAACACGGGTGCTAGTGCCTTTTTTCCTCTTCAAAAAAACAATTATTATAGCAATTGATTATTTTCCTCCAAATATGAGAGGAATATGAAGTAACATCAAGTTATATTTTTCATACTTCAATTTTAAGGAACTGGGTCCTCTTCAGCATGATGGTCTCTCCAGCCCTCTCCAGCAAAAGCACCAGCCGCTGGATTAATTCAATTATTCCAATTTTAAAAGAAAAACATGACAAACAAGGATGCATACTCACGTTTCTTTTGCCATTCAAATTTTATCAATATTAATACAAAGAATAAGCTAACCCGGAGCAAAACTCTAAACTCCATAATAAAATATTAAAGTTATATTTCACCATCAGTAATTAATAAGAGTAAATAAAACATAATTACAAAATTATGTAAATTAAAAAAATATTAATGAGTTACAAAATTGAGAACAAAAATGAACTTGTACTTTTTTACATTATATTCCAATTTAATATAACATACTATTATACTCTATATGGTTAAATATATTATTTATTATTAATTTTAATTATATAAATTTTATATTTTAATTAAGAAGGTTTCACTCTCTAAATTGTGTACTTTAATTTTTATAATATATAAATAAATTATAGGTTGAATGACTTATTTAATTATTTATCTTATTTTTTTGTTTGGTTTGAT